>VWPU01009966.1:188406-320695 GCA_013398955.1 Callaeas wilsoni | reverse complement strand
TACTGAAATCCAAAAAGATCACATCAGCTGGCTTCCCTTCATCAACTCGTGGGCTACCTTGTCATAAAAGGAAATCAGGTTTGATAAGCAGGACTTTCCTGTCATGAAGCCGTTCTGGCTGTGACTGATGACTACATTGTCTTTCAGGTGTTTTTCAACACTTAGCAGAATGAGCCTCTCCATAACTCTACCAGGCACTGAAGTGAGACTGACAGGCCTGTAATGGGATTCTCTTTCTCACCCTTCTTGAAAACTGGGACAATGTTTGCCAGTTTCCAGTCAGCTGGGACCTCTCTGGGTTCCCAAGACTGCTCAAGATCATCCAGAGAGGTTTTGTGAAGACATCAGCCAGCTCTGTCAGGATTCTGGAATGAATCCCATCAGACTCTTTAGATTTGCAGGGATCCAGCTGGAGAAGCAGATCCTGCACCATTTCAGGGTCAACTGGGACTTGATCATTCTCACAGTCATGGTTCTCTAGCTATCTAGTATCACTATCTAGGTTGCAGTTCTGCATAGGATGTGCACATTAATTTTGATAAAAACATTATATAAAAATATTGTTTTGCTTTGAGCAGCAGCTTTAGCATAGTCCACTGCTAAGGCTGCTCTTTGGTGATACTTGCCAAAAGCTCAGTGTAGCATGTGCAATGAATCACAGAATGTTCCTCTAGTACAAAAGATTGAATTCTCTCATTTTTGCTGCCCTCAGTGCTTGGCTTTGGGAAATGCAACATAGTGTCAGGAATCGTTGTTACCATTGAAAGTATTTTGCAGTCGTTTCTCATGGAGATGGGGGGCACTGGACTGAGATCTGCTCAGAGTTTTCCCTAAGATGCTGAGTAGGAGGAAAGGCCAGACTTGTGGAAGGGAGGACTACCTAACAGCATACAGTAGAATCTGATTTTTCCCTTCCAGATGTGGTTTGGAGAGTGGAGAGAAAGCTGAAGCAGTACTTTCTCTCAATTTGGCATTGACAGCATTTGGAAAGCTGCACTTCCAGGGAGACAAGAATGATGGAATCATTCTCTCACAATGACTCTCATTTAAGGATGTGTTGAGGAAAAACCTAGGTACCTTTTAGTCACTGAAAGATGCAAAGCAGATTACTTGGTGTGGGGAGTAGAAGGGAACTGGAAGGTTCATATGTCCTGCAATCAAGAACAGTAGACTGGGCTGTAAGAATTCTTATAGAGTTGCCAGGAACTGGAAATCATGGAGAGCATTTGGTAAACCAGCAGATATTCCCTCTTCACAAGGGCACCATAGGTTTTCCATAAGTTCAGGATGATTCTTTCTATGTCCTGTTTTTCAGACAGGCAGTAGAAGCTGTCCTAGGGCCCAGCAGACCTGGACTGTATTCCTGACAGCATTTGTTCTACAGACACAGAAAATCTCTGAGTGTGTGTCTGTGTATCACAAATTCCATGGAACAAGTCTGAAGGAATGTTTAGGAATGCTTCAAAGAGCACATCTCTGAGAGTATGCCTGTCCCATTGCCATTTTCAAGTTCCTCCTGCAAATCCTAAAAGAAATCTTAACATTGTTCAAAGGAAAGCTTGCTAGATTTCCCACGCCTGAGGGAAAATTAATGTATTTTCCTTTAACTTGACTCTTTGGAATAGTGGGAGATATTTTGGCTGTAACTTTACAGAGTGCAGCCTGGAGGGACACCATGCATAGCCGAATGCATCCTTAATAATTGATTTCGAAAAATTAGGAAATAAAACCAGTGTTTTACATTGGAAAATACTGGCATAATAATACAAGTTCCTACATATGAGAGAATTCGAGTGTAAGTAAGAGGGGAAAGGCGTGGAATGAGAAAATCAACACAGCCATGTATCTCTGTTACTAATATGTAGTACTGTGAAGAATGAGAGCTTATGGATTTGGTAAAATATGTATTGTTTAAAGAATTTAACTTATGTGGTTTTATAATATTCTGATATTTTAAACAGCAAATGCAGACATGAGTTCAACTCTGTTTAGGAGAAGACAAGATTATAAACAAAGATAACCCTCCTGGGAGATAGAAAGGAGAGCCCCTGTGTTCCTTTTGCATGACATAGTAGCATAGGCCTAGGGAGCCCTTTAAAGATATGAGAGATTTGGGATTTAATTATGTGAAAAAAAACAAAGCTGGAAGAGCCCAGAGGAAGGACTGAGTGGTCAGTAGTGTGGAATATAAAGAATGTGCATGGGAAGGGTGGCTGGAAATAAAAGGGTGGTGTGTGGTTCACCATATCGCTAAACTAGCTGAACTGTTAGACAATACTGCAGGGATATTGTATATAATCCAGAATTGCAATTTTTACCACTCACTGATGCTGAATTTTCTAGAATAAAATTTTCACCTTTAAGTTGGTCTGGTATCAGTAATCTCCTGCAGGCATAAGGAACATTTGCATTCCTCTACACCTCCTGAAAATAATTTTTTAAAGAAGTCATACAGAAACTATGGGTATCTGCAAGGCACGTAGATTTGGAAATATCAGTTTCAGGATGTGAAGTAATACCCACTCTTAGGCGTTAATCAGAAAGGTATTTCTACTGGAGGTAGGTGATGGAGAAAAAATCCAAACCAAGAATTTTGCAATATGGGTTCATACAGCCAGGCAACTAATAGAAATATACAAAATATTAAGAGTAAACATAGAAATAACCCTTCATTGGATTAAAAAATATCCTTTTCTACAGCTACTGCAGAAGGCTGTAGCTATTTTTTGCTCACTGCATGGTTCCTCAGATAATTCCATTTGGTAAGTGGTGACACATGAGTTTAAAAAAAATTGCTGACTTTCATTTAAAGTGACAGGGTAATATTGCTGAGAAACTGAAGAACGTAGGTAAACATGTATTAAACATATATTTTTTGCATTTGGTAATATGCCATTATGTATATTTACTTCTCTTTGTAGTTGCCAGTCTCTTTAAGCAAATTATTTATGTTTGAATATTCTGTCTGCAAAGAATGAAAAGAACAGAAGGAAACTGGGAAATGAAGGAAGGGAGGAGATTTTGAGCATGCCTGCAATCATATAATTGTAAAGGGGCAGAATTTAATGGGAAACCTGTAACTAGCCTGCACATAGTTAATTTTTAAATATAAATCCATGATCTAACTGTCTTGCAGAAATCACTGTGGGGGCTTTTGTAACGATTTGCTCCTACAATGGCCATCTGTACAAATACATTCTAAATTAACCATTACATTCTTACAGCTTGAAAGAAGGTTTTTAGGTCTTAATTCTGCTCAGCTCTAGCCAAGAATGGAATACACAAAATCTATTTCATTTCCATTACTCTTATGGCAATATTGACTTAGTTTTATGAACCTAGTTAGAAAGATAAATACACAAATAGTGAATACAGACTGTCATGGTGGAAATTTCTCTTTTAAAGCAACAAATACATGGGAGGATTAGAGCATATTACTGTTAACTCTGTTTATAATGTTCTGGCTTTTCAAACTGACAAAGATTTTTTTCCAGACATCTTTGTAGTTCAGTCCCTGGGATTTAATCTCTGTAATGTGTTACACTCACTATTGTCCCAGTGAATTTGTTGACAGACAGTAAGTGGGTCACTGCATTGAAATGCCCGATGTAAGCCCCGAGTTCTCCCTTTGCGTTGGCAAGGCAACGGCAGTGGTCCAGGAATCATGCGCAGAGCAGGCTCCCAGCCTGCTGCTCTCACGGGGTCTCGCTGGAGGGCAGGGAGGAAAAATCCCTTGGATGCTGAAACAGACAGCGGCTTCTTCCCGCTTTTTTTAATGTGTCTATTGTCTTAGAGTGGTGGTGGGAGGGACAGAAATGCAAACTTACAAATAAAATGAAGCAGTGCACAGCAACTGAGTCTATGTTATTGCTTTGTTCTAAAGTCTTTGGATATTATTTTAGTTTGGTGGGATTGAATACATTATGCATCAGCCAGACCTAGTTGTTCTAATGTATAACACAAGAAAGATAAGTATTTCATAACTGCTTTAGATCTTGCTATGGTTTGCCATTTCCTCCTCCCCTCTTCCACAGCTCCAAATAGAAAAGCAACTGACAAAGTGCTTCTTTCCATGAATCTATAAGGAAGCAGAATTCCATGTGTTGTAATCCTTATGTATGCTGACATTCAAAAAACATCTGCAATAGTTAAATTTGTAACAGTTTTTTGAAAAGTAATCGGTACACAGAGAAAACTTGAATCTGAACATCCACAAGTTCATAGTAATTGTTAATCTAGTTAACTGATTTCTACAGTTGACACTGACCATTAGTGTGTTACCACTAAAATTGGAAGAAAAGGGATGTGAAGGGAAAAGGAAGGAATTTTGTAATTGCAGAGACATTCAAATCCTTCCCAGTGGCCACGTCACAGCATCGATGAAAGTCCTGCATCTGGAGGAAACAACTTTGTTACTGACAGTGCCATGGACTATATGTTCATTTGCTTGAGTCAAGCAGCTGATGACTGGAAGAGGTATGGACTTTGGCAAAACCATCTATTTCTGTAAATAAAAGGGTTGTACAGAGCTGAGGGCAGGTAATGTTCTCTAGTTACAAAGCTTTTTTCTAAAAAACTATATTCAGGTAGGAATTCCTATGAGTAGTTTTCTCCCAAAAGCAGCCATAGAAGTGGGAACAGTAGCAACAGGCAGCTCTGTTTTGCCATTCATGCTAAGCTATCATAGGCAGCCAGGCTTCACTCTATCTTTCACAGAGGTTTCAGCTAATCAAAAAAACCCCTAAGAACACCAGTGTTATAATGCTGCACATCTGGACCTGGAATAGCACGTAGGTTTTGTCACCTTCACAACTTGTATGCTTCCCATCCTTGGCTGATCGATAGAAATTACTTCTTCTGGAGAGTAATCTCACACTGCATGGTAAATATTTCATACTTCGTTCTTTGGGCCTGCAGGTGTTTCAGAGGTACCAGGAAAAAATACAGTTTGGAAACCATCTTATACACAAACAGAAACTCAAACTACTTGGCAATCTCAGAATGGTTTTGAAAGTATTTCTAAATAAATGCTGTAATAAAAAAAAGGCCCCCTGGACAAATAAGTAGGCAGGCTCCAACTCAAAATAACTGAAAATAGAAGGTGGGCAAATTAGTTATAAAAATTATTCAAGTTTAAAAATGAGGCTAGATGAACACTGAGTCATGATCTGGTGCAATGCCTTCTAATGCTCTCTAGAGATTTTAAGTAAAAGGGAAAAAAATGTGGAGCTAAGAAATCTTAGTTCTCCCAGTGTCCTTTGTAATGTATCTTTCTCTTTTCTCATTTTCTCTCAAACCATCCTTGTCTGACTTAGTTATTTCCCTGCATAGTTTAACTAAACCAAGCTTGGAATAGGAGAACTAAAAAAATTAATTTACTATTATACTACTACTAATAAAAAAAAATGAAATGGAGAAGGACGGTAGGTTTTGAATTTTTTAAAAAATGTTATTACAGTTTCTGAAGTAGTTGACTGTTTTAACCCTTCACCTTTATTGCCTAATTATTATGTAGTCAATTGAAGGTATATTTTTAATAAGAAAGTTAAGTAAAACCAACCATATATAAGCACTTTTAAAGGCTGGCATACATATACAAGTCTATATTTTGTTCTTGATGAAAAGAGCAGAGAAAATTTTCCCTTTCATTCATTTTTAGTTCAGGTTTGGAGAAACTCCATGACTTTTGAAAACATTGCTTGTTTCTTGATAAATGGGAAATAACATTGTGCAAAAAATTTTTCAGCTTTTTAGAACTACTTTTATGAAAGAATTCTCTCTTTTTTTTTCCTTTAGGAAGTTTCCAGTTTCTTGTAGTCTATTTCTTTCTTACTTTGCTGCTGCTTGTTTCTCTTCTGAGCAAAAGAGCTAGACATATTGCTGTTCAGTTTGACCCAAGCAGTCCTGTGATTCTAACTCTTTCTGTGCTGCTTTTACAGAAATTGATAAAACTGCACCGAACCTACAGATATATACTCAGATCCTAAATTATTTGCCTCTGCAGGGCTTTAAATCTCTTCAACTTCACGAATAAATACTTTGCATTTCATTGGAACGTGGTTAGAATGTGAAAGACAGAGCTGCAAAAAAAGCCAGGGACAGTAAATAAAATGGCTACAACTGCAGTCACTGGCACGGGGGACTCAGATTTCTAGAGGCTCTTCTTAAGGAGTTTACTTTCAAGTGGGTGCACAAGACAGTGGAGGACATATGGCACAGTCTTAAATCTCACAGCTTTCTCTACTTTTATTTCCCATTTGTAGCACTATTATTTTCAATGTGTTACGTATTTTCCAAAAGGAACTTTGAATTGTCAAAAGACATAAGAATTAAATTTTGTTCGCCTTCAGTGATGCCCTTTTCTCCTTTAGACTGTGTATATGAAAACAGCTAGTACCTGTAGCAAAGTATATCTTAAACACTCACTGGATATCATTTTTAACAGATGGACTGCAGTGAGAATACAGGAAGCTGGTACCAGCTTCCAGACAGCAAAGTGTGTCAGGGATGAGGATATCTTTAAGATGTTAAGGAAAAATAACTTCTCCCTGCACCAAAAATGCCCAGATCCCCCAAATGAAATAATCCTAAAAATCCTATCGCTTTGATTTTTGAAAAGTGATTTACTACGTAACTAAAATGACACATAATTTTCCAGAAAGAGCAGAAATGCATTTTAATTTTGAAATTATTTTGATTAAATGTTTTACTTGTAACTCAAGATGAAGGTGCACCTCCATCTTGGCCTGGCTGTCATGTGTTTTGAGTAGCCTCGTAGAAGTGGAAGGTAAAACATACATGTAAATTAGTGTACAGAGACATGGAGAAGATCCTTTTACTGGACTCCAGCAAGGTGGGGCTTCTTCTAGTATCTTTTCCAATTATCTTTGTCTGATTGGTGGTTTTGAAAGTGCTAGATATGATTTTTACTTCATTCTTAGGGACATAGAACATAGCCTAATGGATTGAAACATCACAGAGAATATTTACAATTTTCTGCATTTTAAGGTCTTGCAGAGTTGATGGAACGCACTAAAGCATCTCTCTCCATGTTTCTTATTTGCATAGTAGGCAATGTTATTGTAACGGATCCTGCTGCTCTCTTTTATTTTAAAGTTTTTCTGGGGACTCCGAGATCTCTTCTTTCCCCTTAATTTCTCTTCAGTAGTGGGATGGTAGAAAAGCTGAAGTCAATAAACATGAATGGAGAGCAATGAAAGGAATTCTTATTTTGATATGTTTCTGCAGTAGAAATGCTGGGACCTGAGTATACCTTTGTCAGAGTTCATATGCAAAACAAAAACAAAATATGGATGCTTTTATTTCAACATGTATGCAACCTGAATCCACAGATACGTTAGTTGCACATTTTGACATGTTCTGCAACAAAATATTCAGCAATCTTCATCAAGAGTTTGCATTAAGTGTCTACATTGTGAACTTCCAAAGAGGCTTGTCTTAAAGTGTATCTGTGCTTTAAAATGAAAAAAAATGCTATACATCTCGCAGAAGAAATTGTGAGAATAAAAACTATCTAATACCAACAGGCAGATCTAAAATCTTCTCATCATGGTGTTTGGTTTTGTGGTTTGTTTTTTTTGTGGGCTTTCATTTTTCCCCCCTTCCTCCTCCTCCAAAGTTTCTTAGGTGCTTGTCCCCAGAGAACCTCCCACAGCTCAGCTTTGGATTGGATTGGCAGGGAGGCTTCCTGTGGCGGTAGTTTCATGTAGGCTGTGATGGACAGTAGCGCTATATTTTCAGGTTCCCAGCCTGAATCTCTTGCAGTTCTCTGCATAAAAGGAGTGGAAGACTTAGGACTCAGCCAAAAGGCAGTTAGAGTTTAGGTATGTGCATTTTAATCTGATCCTCACTAAACTTCATGACGTTTTGCCTAATCCTGGTGGCTTCTAAAATGTGTATGTACCAAAATACCTTAAGTTGCATTAGAGACATCCTGGAAGAGGAGCTGCCAGTAACTGGCTTAGTGAGTTTCACATCTTTGTGCAGTTCATCTACATGCGGAGTGTTGCTTTGCCTGTGCTGACTTCCAGGTTTCATCTTGAGAAGTGTGATCTGAAAATGCATCAGAGATGAAGAGTGCTAAGTTAATGGTTACAGCATATGCTTGGGATCAAGTCCCTTCTCACCCACATTTCCTATATCCCTGAGCATATTCTAACAATTGATCTGTATGTCAGGTTAAAATGAGGCCACACTATCTCTGCTGAAACTGTTGAATATAATTGAAAATAATTATAGATTGAGTAGAAAAGAGAGAGGAAGGTGGGAAAAAAAGGAACAGTAAAGAGAACAAGATGAGAAAGTCTAGTGTTTGCATGCATATTTTAAATAAGCTGTCACTAAATAAATTATTGAAATAAGAATTGGAAGGTTTGCTTATTGTGCTGGACTATCACAGTTGCCTTTCTTGTAATTCTTGTCCTTTCACTTATAATTCTTGCCCTTGCCCTGGCAAGGGAAACTGTGCATCTTGCAAGAAAATTTCATATTCTGCAAAAGAGATATGATGCCAAGGTCGTTTTGGACTTGTAGCTTAGTATGTGTAATTCTAGACACCTGAATGAAAAAAACCCTCCAGTCTTAATATAGGAACAGTACCCACTTTGTATCATAATAAAAGTGTCCTTCTTTTTATTTTTTTTAAAATCATATAACGATTTGATTTGGAAGCGACCTTTAAAGATGATATAGTTCCAACCCTGCCACACCCAGCATGGGCAGAGACACTTGCCTTTGGGCCAGTTTGCTTAAAACTTCATCCAGCCTGGCCTTCAGCACTTCCAGGGATGGGACATCCACCTCTTTTCTGGGAAACCTCTTTGGAACAGATTGTATGTGACTCAGCACTCTTAAAGTAAAGAATTTCTTCCTTACATCTAGTATACACCTACCTTCTCACAGTTTAAAGCCGTTCTCCCTTGCTCATCATTACATGTCCTTGTAAAAAGCCCCTCTCCTGCTTGTCAGCCCTTTTTAGGTACAGGAAGGCTGCTAAAAGCCTCCCCAGAGCCTTCTCCAGGCTGAAAAACTGTCTCAGCCTGACTTCACAGGAGAGGACTACTTCATCTCCATGGCTGTCTTCTGGACTTGCTCCAACAAGTCCCTGTCCTTCTTATGCTGGAAGCCCCAGAGCTGGAAATGCAGTATAAGAATGCAAAAATAATTCTAAAAATTCAGCTGATACTCCCAGTTGCTGAGATTCTGGGGTCGATGGTCCTTTTGAATCTTCCAAGAATGTTTCAGTTTAGCACACACCCTTGTTTTCTGCCTTTTCTATAGCATTAGGATACATGGGTCACTAAATTCAAGATCTTAATGAGTATACACTTTGTATATATAAACAAAGCACTTACAATCTATTGGATTCTATGAATAAAAGGAGCCTTTTTCGAAGCAGCTTAAATATTAAAAGTTGTTGCAAGTGAAGTGTGAAAGATGAAGATAAAGCATGTAGCTGACATATTTCTATGTAAATATTAGGTACTTTATATTATTTTTTCCATTGAGCTATTTGAAAGAAAAGGTGCTAGATCATAGTTAATGGAAGATAATTTAGGATGAATGTTCTGGGGGGAAAATGAAGCTTATATAATAAGCGAGATATCGCAAAGGAAGCAGTGAAATTCTTTGTTCTGATATCTTCCATGTTTGAAGTTGTTTTATTTATATGTCATTAGTAAATGAAGTATTCATAAAAAGTTCTTGAATTATCCTATGTAATGTGATAAAGTAACAAAGTTATATAAATTTTAAATTTTTCTTGTCTGTTGTCTCATTGTCTAGCTAGATTTTTTTATGAGTGCATTCCAGATCTTTGTAATATATTTCCAGTAACTGGTATTAAATAGGACAGGGAAAAACTCCTGAAGAAAATGGCTTAAGTAACAACCATCATAATTCATAATGAGCCTACAAAGGAAGTAAACCAACATGAAAGAGGGTGAATATCTTAAATGCCTGTTTTGTATTATTGCAACTACACTTAATAGTTTTCTGATGGAAGACATATTTACTTGTTTAGATGTATTATTCTAGTATAATTCTTGTCACCTAGGTTCATACCACTGTGTATGATTTTTCGTGGAATCATAGAATATCCTGAGGTGGAAGTGACCCACAGGGATCATTGAAGTCAAACTCCTGGCCTGCACAGGACAGCCCCAAGAGTCACATCATGTACCAGAGAGCATTGTCCAAATGCTTCTTGAGCTCTGTCAGGCTTGGTGCTGCGATCACTTCCCTGAGGAGCCCATTCCAGTGCCCAACCACCCTCTGGGTGAAGAACCTTCTTCTAATATCCAGCCTAAACCTTTCCTGGTACAACTTCATGAGGTTGCCTCGAGTCCTATCTGTGGTCACCAGAGGGAAGAGATCAGTACCTGCCCCTCCATTTCCCCTCGTTAGGAAGCTGTAGATTGTGTTGAGGTCTGCCCTCAAAATTGCACTATTCAAGGTGAGGGGCACCAGTGCAGAGAAAAACAGGACAACCCCCTCCCTTGACTGGCTGGTGATAGTTTGCTTAATTCACCCCAGGACACAGTTGTCCGTCCTGGCTGCCAGGGCACTGCTGACTCATATCCAACTTTCTGTCAGCCAGGACCCTCAGGTCCCTTTTCACAGTGCTGCTCTCCGGTCTCTTGTTCCCAGGTCTGTAGGTACAGCTAGGGTTGCCCTGTCCCAGGTGATCAGAATTAATCTTCTGCCTGACTAGAGTACTTCAGATGTACAGATCAAGTAAAATATTATTTGACCTATTAATATTTAAAATATACATTCGTTTTACTCTGTGTCAAACAAATATGAAGCACTCTAAATTAATTATACTGAAGATGCTTAGTTTTATAGTAAAAAAATACATGATTAAAATGGCACAGAAGTTTTTCCAAGAGTAGAATGACTTATTTAATATGTTGAAGACAAATATCTCATGGATGAGAATTTCTATATGTCTTGGCAATGTAGCCACTTGCAGCCCAGAAAGCAAACTACACCCTGGGGTACATCAAAAGAAGTTTGGCCAGCAAGTCAAGGGAGGTGAGCCCGGCCCTCTACTCTGCTGTCAGGAGAGCCCATCTGAAAAACTGTCCAGCTCTGGGACACCCAACACAAGAAAAAAGTGGACCTGCTGGAACAAGTCCAGAGGAGGGCCACAAAGTTGATCAGAGGGCTGGAGCTACTATCCTATGAGGCAAGTCTGCTGTGGTTCAACCTCCAGAGAAGGCTTTGGGGAGATCTTGTAGAAGCTTTTCAGTATCTAAAGGGAGCCTACAAGAAAGCTGCAGATGGACTTTTTACAGGGGCATGTAGTGTTAGGAGTAATGGCTTTAAGCTGAAAAAGAGTAGGTTTAGATTAAATATTAGGAAGAAATTCTTTACTATGAGTGTAGTGAGGCACTGGAACAGGTTGCCCAGAGAGGCTGAGGATGCCTCTCTGCAAGTGTTAAAGGCCAGGCTGGATGGGACTCTGAGCAACCTGATCTAGGGAAAGGTGTCCCTGCCCATAGTAGAGGGCTTGGAACTAGATGATCTTTAGGTGGTCCCTTCCAACCTAAGCCATTCTAGGATTCTGTGGTCTTAGCCTAACCCAGCAGGAGCAATATTAAATCATACTAGTTATCAATTCTCAGTCTACCTAACATTTAATTGTCTAAGTTGAATCATAACTACATAGTATATGCTTGAATGGGATTGTGCCCCCTTTTTTGGCTGCTGGGCTGTATGGCCAGAAATTGTGAATTTCCAAGCCAGAGGTGCAAAGAGAGTTCTCATATGAAGCTGCATAATAAAATATAGTTGATTCTTACCCTGTACTTTTGGATATGCTATTTAACTTTTGTTGTTATCGGTAATTGCATTGCTCTTTTGTGCAATTCTTCAATGGGCTATGCTTCTGTCTTTGTTCTTGCATTATCTGAATTTTCTGATGTGAGCATGCTGTAAGAATCATTTACCTGCTGTAGAATTTATCTGATAGTTGGAAATAAAGACTAATTGTCCTCTCATATTTCTTATTTGCATCTTTTTAATCTTCATACATTTTCAAACTGTTTTGGGTTTGCATTATGAAATCATCTTTATAGTGTTTATAGTACGGTTTTGATATAGAAAAATAAAAGTTAGAAAATTTGTGGTAATAAAGAAGACTAAATTGTTTTTACCCATTCAAAAAGAATGGCATGAACATATATATATATCTTCTTATTTTTCTTTTGTGTATATGATGCTGGTATTAGGAGTTCCTCTATGTACATAGAAAAGGGTTCAATAAAGTCCGCTGAAAAGTCATCCTTTTAAACAAACAAAAAACTAGTAATGATAATCAAAGAAGTTATGGTAATATATCACTGCTTTTCAGAAACTGATAAGCAATTTTGAATTTTTACATCTTTCTGATAGATTTGTACTGCAACTTTAGTATTATAGCTTTAGCATTGCAGTGGTATTTTGCTTACTCTCCTATTATTTTATTGAGCAGAACTGAGAGAAAGAAGTTTCCTGGGAACTTAGAACAGTGGGGAAGACTTAGGGTTTTTTGTGGGGGGTTTCTTTTGTTGTTTTGAATAAATTTCAGTTTATTTTCTTGCCCTTGTTTATTGTGGCATAGCACTGCTTTTGTACTCAGTTCGGTGTGCTTGCTTGCCTGTGTTAACTGATAGGAGAAGCTAATGCAGAGAAACATACTTCCTGCTGTGTCCATCCTTGCACTTTCCTAATTGATTAATCTCTGCTCCATCAGAGCATCGAAGCCTCAAACCTGTTCCTTAACTCAGTCTATTAGTCTGATGAGAATCGTGCCATGAGGGAGCCTTGATTTGTCTGTCTTTATTGACTTAAGAAAGCCAGCAGCCAAAAAACCTTAATCTTTGCCACATTACAAAGCTGTGGACATAGACTTAAATCACTCTGAAGCAGGCTAATAGAGATATTGGTAACTGATTTTTTGGAAGAGTTTAGATAAAAATCTGTGGCTTAATGAAGTATTTTGCTTTTTAGTTTTTCTAAATTGTGCAACAAAAATGAGGAAAAAAGACCATTTTATTTCCATTCATTTTTGGCTGTGCAAGAGCTATGCAAGGTCAAAGACAAGTCTATTAACTTTTTATTTGACCTGTACAGACGGCAGTAATAAAAACTGATTTTCTACTAAAATACTTTGCTCAAACTGGTCCCCTGATTTATTCTTTGTCTGTATGTTTGGGGATTTTTTTTAATATTTGGTTTTCTGTTTTTCTCATTGTATCTGATCAAATTTAAATTTCTGTAAATGCAGTTGGAGTACAGAATTGTGATAGATGTATTGACACCTAAAATGGACATTGTTGCACGGTGATTGACACAGAGATGTCATACTGATATCCATCTTTGAAATTTTTTAAGAAGTTTGGTTTGGTGTTTTTTTTAAATGGACGACCTTTCTTGTCCGTACCAGTACAAAACTACTTCATGTGATGGTGACACTGGTGGTTTGTACTTACACAGAGGAAGAATCAAATATGGTTATTTAAGTTGCTTTTTTCTTTTCATACAGTCTTCTCCATGAAGAGTATTCTATACCATAAGTTTGCACCATGCCTGTACAATAATTTAAACTGCTAGTGGCTCCTTCTAGGTTCCAAACTGCTGTAGTTTTGGGGTCATGGCCATCAATTTTCAGCAAAAAACCTGACTATTTACATTTTACTTAAGTTTCTTAAGCCACATTTAGTATGAACATGCTCCTTTTGTTCTGCAGCAGAAACATGTATTTGTGGACGGTTTAGTCTCACTTTCATCACATTATTTTTCACGTGAGATCTGTATTGTATTGAAATATCTCTCAGCTTGCTATACCCACCTTATTTGGGACACTTAAAAATATTGATAACATGAAAATCATGAATAATCATGGCATAGAATATGGAACATATTACATTTCAACACTTGGGTTTTTGGTGAATTTCTAAAGTTTCACTTGTGTATTTAATTCTATTAATATAATTGTTGAATTTGTTTATCTTCGAAAGGAAGTTCTGCTGAATCAAACGAGCCAGCCAAAGGAGGTACTTTGTTTTCTAGGGATGCATATCTGCTGGAATGGCGTGATGTGTTTAGTGACTCCTCATGATTAGGGAGATTACGGAACACGTCTGAACTCTCCAGTGTACTCAGGTAGTGAGTGCAGTCCTCTGAGACTCTTGTACACCCCACTATGCATTCCTCCTACCTGGAGAGTCACATTTTGCCACAATTTTAAATGTGAAAACTATAGTAAACAGTCTAGGCAAGCAAGATTTGAAAAATATGTCAATCTTATTTTCATTTAGCAATTTGCATGTACTGAAGAAGAATACAAATCTCTGAGCCTAAAGGTGTCAGGAAGCTGTCTAACCAGACACAGAGTCTTATGTCAGACCGTGATAGCTTTGACTGTACCATGCTCTGCTGCATGTAGCCAGGCATCACTCCTCTGCTCAGCAGGTGTATCAAGTGCTACAATCACAGACAAACACAAGTGTTTGTCCTACAAGTAAGTTGGAGGAAATAATTTGGTAATGAAGAATACATATATGCTGGATGTGAGGCAGAGGAGATTCAAAGGTGCAAAATAATGTTTATGAAAATGTTACTGTTACAGGTAGCTAACCCTTTTCTTTCCAAACTAACTTCTGTTTATTCACTGTCTTCTCCCTAGAAATATTCTAGGTAAAACGACATTGTGAAACCTTTGGTGGTGAGCCTATCAGCATGCCTTTTTAATCACAATTATCAGACAATCAGTGAAGGTATGCATACTGTTGTTAGATATGTATTTCATCTTCTGACTAGGAGACAGCTGGTTATTCAATCTATTGATCAAGTACTGGTGCTTTGTTTTTATATTAGTTGTGGTTAAGAATATGTAGTAGTTATTTATAGTAGACACTGATGTACTTAACACTTTCAAATGCTTTATATCGCATTTGTAGGTATGTGGCTTTGCCCTTATTAAAAAATTCAGAACTAACACAAAGCTTCTCAGTGTGTGAATGCTAAATTTTTGGTATTCGAAATGTCTGGCGTGATAAATTATTGAATATATTTATCTGGATCGACTTTTCAGGGCTCACTGGTAAAATGGAATATTTTTTACCTAAAAGTGGCTTCATGCTAGGAAGGTTTTGAAGGCATTCCGTATGCACAAAGTACTTGTGATATAATCCACTTAAATCCTGTCTATTTCGTTTGAACTGTAAAGTCAAGTACTAGGCCTGTCTTGTGCATTAGGATGTCTGGTATTCTGTCTGCATTAGCAAGTGATAAAGCTACTATTTTGCATATATTTCAGCTTCATATGGGCAGCAGCACATTCAAGACAAAACCAATTTGCATTTATGGCTTATACTTTAGAAGCTACCTCTTCACATTCTCTTCATGTCAATAATCCTTACAGTGATTCTTCTGAGACCCAGAAAGATTTACTTGTCTCTGCAAGTACTACTGTACAAGTACTGCTGGTGCTGTACAACTCCATCTTGGCTGTTTTTCTGTTATATGCTTGGACAGCTCTTTTAGACACATTAGAAAACAGTTTTAAACAACATTTTTGCTACTCTGGGTGCTACTTCTTAAGAATACTGTACTCATTGGCAGTTTTTTGCTAGAATCAGCTTTGATATGGTTCTATGATTATTTAAATATTATATTAACAAAGAGCAGTTATATCCTGGTTGAATGGTGTGGCAGTGGTAACTGAGTGACTAGAATGAAGTTTATGGTAAAGTTGCTGCTCCTGGCATTACTTATCTGTATGTGGAAAACATAGATATAAATATATCGTGAGGAGGATAAAAGTCTACATATGACTCTCCAAATGAGAGCTGTATGTTGCAGTAATTCAGCTGTGGTTTCTATACCATACTAGGACTCTAGAGGTTACAGTGTGTGTAATTCTTATTTAAATGTAAAAACACCATATTGCAATTGAATAGTAGTACTCCTTATCTAATCATACTCTACTAGAGGTACTGCTAAGATGTCCATTTCAAGGTTTTCCAGAGCTAAATGCACGAGGAAGAAAAGGGAACTTAATTCTTCAGCCTTGAAGGAAAGTCTGTCTGTAGTATAACAGAGAAGATAATTTATTCAAAGACAGTTCTGTATTATTTTTTAAACCTTATTCTTGTAATGTTTCCAGCATCTGTATCTGAGTAAGCTATAAACAAACTAAACTAAGGCATTGCAGAGACATTTTTCACATCTGTCTTTTTTTGGCACCAATCCAAATTGGTTAAGTTTTCTGAGCTGTGCTAATTAGTCCAAACCATTCTGTGTTTTCCCCATCTGGATTGACCTCCTTGGTATTTCTAACCAGCCGAGTCACTGTTTTGCATACCAAATGTCGTGATAAAAACCTAGTTTGTATGAGTTACATGAAAAAGACGTGACACAATTTTCTCACTTCTTTTGTATGTCAACTAGCACAATATGGTGTGGCTAAATGAAAAAAAAAATTGTGTAGTATTACTTAAGACAACTAAATATTTGGCCACAGAAAACAAAAAACCTTTAGAGAATAAAAAGTATATTCTTACTTTAGGTAAACACACAATTCCTGAAATGAGCCTATAAGAAAGCCAGAGAGGGACTTTTTACAAAGTGTGTGTAATGACAGGAGAAGACGGAATGGATTCAAATTGAAAGAGAGTAGGTTTAGATTAGATGTTCGTAAGAAATTCTTTACTGTGATAGTGGTGAGACGCTGGAAAAGATTGCCTAGAGTAGTTGTGGGTGCCCCATCCCTGGAGGTGTTGAAGGCCAAGTTGGATGGCGCTTTAAGGAATCAGGTCTAGTGGAAGGTATCACTGCCAAAGGCAGAGGGTTTGGAATTCGGTTGCATTTAAGATGATCTTCCAACTCAGGCCATTCTATAATGCCTTATATCACTAAACCATCATCTTCTAAGTTGAATAAAAAAAAAAAAAGATCATTGCTAGATAACACACCAGGAGCCTAAGGCTGTGAGAACTGCCTAATGAAGGCTGCATTTTCAACTCATGTGGAACAGTTTCTTTCTGAACTAAAATGTGATCATTATTGAAAAATAAACTTTTGCCAGAATTTATCAGATTAGATTATATCTAATATGTGGTAGTTTTATGCTTTATTTGGAAGGTAGCTTGAAGACTAATTTCTGTTGTCTTCTGAGTTAAAGAGCCTCCTTCTACTGAAGGTTTGAAAACTATATAGTAAGCTAAAATCTCAAGACAATCATGTTGATATAAAATCCCAGTATAACCAGACATAAAAGCAGTAGTATAAATGTTTGCAAATCTTATTGTACAATGCTTCCAGAAGTACAATTTGCAAAATTTGGGAACATCAAAAAATCATAAATTGGACACAAAGTTTTTATTCAACCTTTTGAACCTTTAGGTACAAAGAGTTTTTGTCAACTCAATTTTCTGTTGAAAGCTGTCTCCAAAATAT
The DNA here is from genome assembly GCA_013398955.1 of Callaeas wilsoni. Taxonomy (NCBI): domain Eukaryota; kingdom Metazoa; phylum Chordata; class Aves; order Passeriformes; family Callaeidae; genus Callaeas; species Callaeas wilsoni. Next base: position 303,229 of record VWPU01009966.1, on the reverse strand, counting down.
TGAATTAGATATGAATGTTATTAGATATCAATTTGGTGAAATTGATTGTATAAGAGAAGCTTCTATAAATTGCTATGTAATTTAATATTTTATTAACTGTGTTTCTTGTTCCTAAAAATTTTTTTTTTGGCATTGAATTATAAATACTCCATAGTCAGTAACCTGTAATTCTCAAACTTCCCTAAGGCACATAATTTTTACTACTTTTTCAGTCATATTACTATTTCTTGTAAGATTAGGCACTACATTATACTTGTGATATAGTCTGGCTGACTGCAGAAAACAACAAACCCGTTGAAGAGTCTTTCCAAGACTATACTTATTTAAATATACTTGCTGTTACCAAGTTTATTTTGGTGTCTGTTGAAGATATTTAGTGGCAGGGATGTTAACTGCAGTGCTCTCTCCTTCCTAGTCCCCAGAAACGATAGAAAAAGTAAATGGTCTGCTCTTGCAGAGAGAAATGGCCTTAACAAGGCTTTGTAAACCAAAGAAATAGATGACAATGCAATGGAAAAATAAATGTATGACCAAGCCATCTTTAAATGTCCATTTTAAGAACTGTTGCCTTTTTCTCCTATATCTAACAGTATCCTAAATAAGGTAGGCAGGATTGTCCAATCAAATCAAAATAATGGGCTTTTTTTTTTTTTAATGAACACCACTAATTTTCTAGACATTCTTCTACAATTTTATAGTTCATTAAAAACAAGTTCTTATGAACTGGTTTTGCAAAGGCACTTTGGCTATGGGGAGTAGAAGGAGACATTAGAGGAGGGAAATGATAGGGTGGCTCTAGAGAGATTCTTTTCATTAACTTTGTATAAAACTTGCATAATGAGGGAAAGTTTCTTCACCTTGTTTCTGAGATGTTTGTACATTTTGTGGTGCCAAAGTTAAGTTGTATAGCCTCTACAATAGGGTCTCTGGCCTGAATTACACGAGGACATTAATAAAAATAATATTGAATAAATAGAATGTTTGCTTGCTTTGATTTTTGGGCAAACAATCCAGAATTTTGTGTTTAAAAATGTGTCAATGTGCCAATCAAAAGGCTTCTGGGTGAAAGGATTTATTTCAGTTTCTTTTTTCATAATTTTAAAATAATCTGTAATTGGCATATAATTCTTGTTTATTAAAAATTTAAAATGCTTTAGAAATTACCTGCATAGCGACAAAATTTTATTGGTAAATGATTTGACAAAAGATGTTTACCTTTTAAAAAACAATCTTGGTATTTTTTTGTTTAAAGAAAATATGCTTATTTTCTTTGAATCTTTTAAAATGTTCTGTTCCCACTCAGACAACATAATTTGAGCTGTAGCTAAATGGGGTTAATATAGTTAAATACTGTGCCTTAGTATTCATCTAGGTAAGATAGCTAAGATTCAGTGAAAAATGTCTATTCTGATCTATTTAATAAAGTTGTCATATACCTTGTTGTCAAATGATTTTGTGTAAATATTTTTTAATTATTTATTTTTTAAATTTTTGGTGATAATACTTTTTCCTTGTAGGTATTAAAATGAGGCTATGCAAGAAGATAATTCGTTGTTCAGCTATGTTTTCCAGATTATTTTATTCTTCCTATATAGGCATTGTCCCTCATGGTAGGCACTTTTTCCATACTAGGGAGTAGAAGACTAGAATCGTAAAATTTTTAGTAAAACATTTAGGACAGCACAGCTCCTTATTGAATGGTTATATAGTGCCTTGCAGCCATTAGAGGAGTATTTCCCAAGGTTTATCTTTTGGGATACAGGGCTTTCTTTTTTTGCAGTCACAAGCTGTGGACCATGATGTATCTCTCTGAGCTGTCCTGGCCCTCTTGGGAACCGAGACAACAGCTGGGCCTGTTTATCATTTTTTAAAGCTGCTTGGAAGCTTTTAAATGTGTAGCTTTTAGATCTTTTCTGGAGTAAATGGCTCATCTCTTGCACTGGAGCTTCCCCATAACTTTATAATTCTAGTATCACTGCCTGTTATCGGCATTTTCTCTGTTCAAAAACTGTTTCATGTTTCCTCATCAAGAGATGCTGACCCAACTTATTTCATAATGAGTTTTAATAAGATACCAGAAGTGCTATAGCTACTAAATCTAAACCACTTTCATCAAGGTGCTGTCTACTGTTATTCAGCAAAAATTTAATTTCTGGAGAAATGCTTATTCTAAGTTTGAGGAATGTTTTGTTAAATAATTCCATTTACTATTGCAACAATAACCTTTTCTTTGTGATCTGTGAAAAATAATCTAAGACATCACATAAAACTTGAATAATTAATTTTACGTATGTACAGTCCAGGAATCTTCCCCATAAGAATACTTTCCCTACATTTGCTTCAAAGAAACTCGGGCAGTTTTTCTGACAGGTACATATTTTTCCATTTTCTCTGCCCTTCACACTCATAGGTGATACAGTATATGCATGAATCATGTCTGTTTATCAAGAATAATTAATATGATTTGTGATCTAGTAATTTTGGATATATTCTTTAGGAAAAGCAGTTCATGTGAAAGCTTTTGCTCCCTGCTTTACATTCCAAAAAATTGTGATATGCAATGAAAATCTGGAGGCTGTATGCCTTGAAGAGTTTCTGTGTCTCTCTGGAGATTCAAGGGCTCTTGGTTGCTGTATAAGAACTCTCCAACTGTTGTATGTTTAGGTTGTGTGTTGTGAACAGAATTCATCTGGCTAAGGAAGGATGACATGGTACAGACCCCTCTTAATGGCCTGGGGGAGGTGTGAGAGTTTAGTCTCTCCACGGACTATAAGCCACTTTTTCAAGGCCATTTGTATGGTGTGGTGGTCGCTGTTCAATGTTAATGATTTTTGCATTTCAAAAGCTATTTGCCCGTCTTGTGTGTGGCTCTGCAGAATGGGGAAGAACTTGACGACTGCAATAAAAGAGTACAGAACAGTAGTGAGAGTTAGATCTCCTTGTGAGTGCTGAGATCCCCATTTGCAAAAAGGATCCTACTTGTTCCACATCCTCTAAGACAGTTCATTGGTTTCTGAGGAAAACCACGTTTATTATTATTCTCCAAAAGAGTCCTGTGGGCTATGCCACTGCTGCCTGGTATAAAGATTTCACCTATTGGATAAAGAGGGAACTTTAGGTATATGGCCAACAACAAGTGGCACAACTGAACTGGTTCTAAACCTATTTCTGTCCCAGTGGAAGTGCTGTGGCTTTTTGTGGTGGAAAAGTCTCATGGGAGATGATGAAATCATTTTCTTTCTCTGTTTTATTTTTTTTCCCTCACATATTTAAGCCAAAGATCTGAAAATCTTTTTAAAGCACCTAAATCAGTAAACCTTTTAAGTGAAGTGGTTAGTTTACTCCCACAGGAGATGGTGAAATAATTTTCTTTCTCTGTTTTATTTTTTTTCCCTCACATATTTAAGCCAAAGATCTGAAAATCTTTTTAAAGCACCTAAATCAGTAAACCTTTTAAGTGAAGTGGTTAGTTTACTGCCACTGTTTAAACAGAATTAACTTTTTGTCCTAGTTAACTATTTACTTTAGTCTGGTTATTTTAGTTTAGAATTGTACCTTCACTTAGTTCAAAAATATCAGCTGGATTCTTGTATGTGATGCTGGCATGTTCAGAGGTGGTGTTTTTTTTCCCTCAATAAAACATGTTGTTGGATGTCTGGTTTTTTTAAGAGTTATATAAATATGGGTTAAAAAGGACCACTTTTTTTCCCAATGGTGTATAACAGCATGTTTAATTCATCCCCTGAAGAACATGACAGCTCACTTTTAGGATTTATTTTAGCTTTTGCACTGAAAAACAGGGGTTTGAAATTTTGATAAGTATCTTTGCACAATACGTGCATATTCTTTTCAGCCTTATGACAGTTGGTGAATGTGCATTAAGAGATCATCTTCCTGTCCCCCACAGGAGATCACCTCCACACAACATATGCAGCATTTATCTGCCAAAATTCAGAAGTCTCTTGAATCAAGCTTTTCACAAAATTCTTCCATCTGGAGCTCTTAGTGTTTTCCAGAGATTCTAGAAACCTACCAGGAGAAAAATCAGAATGCTTCAGAAGCTATAGTTATGCTTAAATATCTTTTATAGGAAAAATATTGTGAAACAGGCAGCACATAATTTTAAAGACCAGTGTGTATATTTCTGTGTTTTAATATAAAAAATGCTCTTTACATGCATGTAAAATGCATATATTCCATGTATAAACAGAGAAATAAACTTTAGATGATGATGATGATGATTATTATTATTATTATTTCTCCTTCTCTTTGTAGAGAGGTTAATACACAGGATTAGTGTCACAAAAATGGCATACATTCCCTGAGACATTGTGTGTGATGTTCTTACTACATCATTAATTTGATGCTAATACTGATTGCAAGTTTGTAGTATTGGCAAGTGAAAAATTGATGCTGCTTTTAGATGAAAGAACTTGAAAAATAGAAGCAAAAATGGAGTGACAAAAATAAATGGAAATTGCAAAGCCTTTATTCATCTCACACTCTTCTCTTTGGTTTATATACACAGGATCTAACTCCCTAGTTGCCTAGACAGGGCAAAGAAGGATAGAAGTGATATTGTGAATACTAAACAATCTCTTCAGTACAGCTTTTTGGCTGGGAAAATGTTAACCTTTTTCTGCTAGCTTTGCAAAAGTATTCTTTCAGTTATGGTGGTCAGCGCAAAGAAAATTATTATAGAAGAATGGGGAAGGGAAAAGGATTAGTAGGTCTGCTCCCTAGACTTTGACTATTTATTTGAAGAATGACAATTGCAGACTATGATAGTGGTCAGCATTCAAGACTGAATGGGTGCAACTTGTTTTAATTGAAATTATAAGGTGATTTTAGAGTCTCATCATGTCAGATGATTTCATTTAGCCAAAGGCTCATATTATAGACTACTTGTTTCCTAACAGATTTTGACAATCTGATTTTATGAAACGGTTGTCTTGGTAACCCATTCACTTTGCTTTCTCCTATGAAAAAGCAAATCAGAAAACAGTTATCTGGCTAGAATTGTTTCTTAAATCTTCCACCACTCCCTTGTTTTTATTTTTGTGTTAGATAACATACAAACTGGAACCCAAAGTAATACAAATATGTAATATGTAACCCTGAATAATGTTGTCTGTATAGCTCACAGGCAGATAGATATATTATCCTCAATTACTTAGTATATAATTCACAGGGGGGTTAATTATAAGCTCTTCAAGGCAGTGACCTCATTTTTGGAGACATCTGTAAAGTGCCAAGCATAATAATGGTGCTATCTGAATAATAACACAAAAACTCTGCAAAAAATAACTTGTGAAATAGAAAGTAAATTCCCATTTGTTAATTTTATATCTATCTGTCTATCTATCTATCTATCTCCCTTTTTTGCATACTTAATGGTTATTTTTCTCAAAAGACATTTGCACCTATTGATTTGTTTATATCATGTTTTCAACATATGAAGTATGATTGAGTATCTGCAGTATGACCGAGCATTTGTTTTCATATGGTACAGTACTTTGGGAGGTTCAAATGCCATAGGAAAATTTTATTACAAAAAAAATCTAAATGACAGAAAGGTTATTGAAAATTATCAGAAAATAATCTGTTACGACTTAACTGAAATTGTATGAAATTAGGGCATTTAATATCAGGGTTAGCAGCCTTCTTGTATTCAGCCTAGAAGGAATAGCTCTGACTGCATATAGCCACACAGGAATTTTTGAATTTGGGAAAGCAAATTTGAAATGCATTGAGCAATTCAGTTAGTATGTGAAAAATGAGTAAGAAAATTCTGCCAAAATGGAACACAGCTGAACACTCTTAAAAAACACACTGCTTAAGGCATGACTGATCACATCTCCAAGTGAATAGAAAGAAAGAAACAGGAAAAAAACCATGTACCTTCATGACACAGTTAAAGATGTAAGGCTGAGAAAAAAGCAAAAAGAAAAGCTCCCAAAAGAAAAGGAAAGCAGTGAAGTAATGTGTCAGCATTAGTTAAACTGGAAAGGAAGAAAATAAAGAAAACATAAATGGAAGATTAATTCATTTTCATAAAAAATTTAGAGGATTTTTGAAAAGCACAATATTAGGAAAGGTAGATAAAAGGAATGTTTGGTTTGTTTTTGGTTTTTTTTTTTTTAAGAAGAAGAACTGAGTCCCAAGTCCTAAGGTTTACATCACTTAATTTTTAAAATTATGTTTTTCTTTTAGAAATTTTAACAAAAGTAAGCCTTAATTTTCATCTTTCTCTCTTTTCCCCACTAACTCCCACAGGAATGATAGCTCATAAGAGTTTAAAAAAAAGGAAGAAAAAAATACTTTTCACATGTGAGGCAAAAGGTTTGCTTTCTTGATTTTATTGTGACAGGGAATAGATTTCATTTTCTACTGCTTATTTCCTCAGATGTTGTTTGGGCATGTGGTTATAAAAGTTTGATGCCATGCAAGAGTTCAGGATTAGCTTTTCTTAAGTCATGTGTGATACCTTACTATAGCTTCATATGGTGGGGTTTATTTATTTGTTTGTTTGCTTGTTTGTCATGAATGTGAGAAATTGTAATGATTTCTCTTTATATGCAGGTAGTGACTTTTGAGTTTTAAATCACTGGAAACCAGTATAAACTGAAAAGGGGAAGGTGCTGTAGAAACACAATTTGCTGAAAGTTAGTCTTCCTGTTGTTGATGGTTTTATAATTAATTCATGATAATCTGTCTCTCAATCTGAATAGGACGTGCAGACTTTCAGAAGACTAAGCGTATGTTCTTTAGTAGTTGTACTCACCCTGTGTGGTTTAACTCCTTGCAGTGGTTTGTGGACTCCTCCTTGCTTCGCCACTTGCATTCTGGGCCCATAACACTTGGAGCGAAGATCTCCAATATTTATGGAGCTCCAGAGTGTCCCAAACCTTACTCAAGTCACTTTTGCTTCTCCTGATGCCTGCTGTATCACCTTTTATCTGGCCTGTGCAGCTCTAGTGAGGTCCCACTTAATTACCTTCTTGATACAGTGTTGGGATTATTCCTAAGGGCTCCCAAGGCCTTAAAAAACTGTGAACTCTCCATGCTCATTTTGTGATTAATTCCTTGCTGTTATCCCTGAAATAATATTTTACTTGAACTAAACTGATGAAAAATGCAATTATACACAATTATTTATAACACTTAGGAAGTAGGGTTCCAAGTTATTATAAGGTGCTTAGGTAAAGAATGGTAAGAAAAAATGCTCTTAGAAATGCAGCTGTATCATGATAAAGTTCTTGCTCTTTTTTTCTTCATCTGACTTAATTTCCTTCTTGACCAAATGATAGTGATAATTTCAGCATTTTTTCATACAGTTTCACTCATGTTTAGATTTGATTTTGTGTCCTTTCTTTGAGATCTTCTCAGGTTTAGTCTTTTTTCCTGAAATTCCTTCATTTGTTTCATTCAGTGGGAGAAAATTGTCATTTGGCATAACAATGAGCTTGAATGACTTTCCCCAAATTCTTCCTTTGGTGAAAACCACCCACATTTGGTGATAATCTTACTGCCAGTAGCATTCTCATAGTAGGGAATTTTCCAAGTCCCTCATAGGGATTTTTCTGTGTTGTTTACCCTCCCTGTTTTGGTATGTCCCCACAAAGCACCAGCAGTCTTTAGACTGCTGTGGGCACACAAGTCGTGTGTGAATGCTGTGCATAGCTGGCTGAGTGCCCAAAATCATTGGTCCATGGACTAGCTGAGTAGGAGAAAATCCTGGTGCCTGAACACATGGCTGCTCATTATGTTATGTGGTAGGTAAGATTTTTGGCTTTAGGCACAGATGGATAATATGAACACATTAATTTTTTATGCTAATATTAATAAAATAATAATTGTAAAATGTGGGACATGTAATACAAGATGACATGTGGTGGATTAAACACATTAATATTCATTTGGAAAGATTCTTACTACTCATTGAGACATCCTGCTGATGGTCGTTACACCACTACCTCATGTATATATTATCTCTTTCCTCCCCTTAATGGACCAAATTTTCCAGCGTCACAGAACCTTATCTTCCTGCTCAGCTAGTGATATAGAATAGGCATGTAGTTTTGGTAACTTCCTTTCTGGTATGTATTTTAGGTTCTGGAAGACTTTTCGGCGTGAGTCTTTGTAGTGGCACTCAGTTTAAAAAAAACCAACAATAATTGCATCTGTTTGGCAAGGCTAATTATTGCCCCCCAGATATGTAAAGAAGTATTCATTTTGTGTGCATGATAGACTGCTAATTGTACTGATTAAAAGTGTCAGCAGAAGCAGATTAGGTAGTAGAAATAAAAATGCCACAAATCGCTATTGTTGTTTTCTGGATTACATAGTAATCAGGGAAATGAAGACTAAACAAATATTTATAATTGATACTCAGCAATGGGTCTGCCTTACTCTCTTGCTTATCTCGTAACTCTACAAAGCTTATGAGATACTTTGTTCATATTTTTCCTTTTTGTTTTTTCCTTCTGTTGTAAATTTTCTTGGCAGTTTATAGAAAACAATTTGTGTTTGAGAGAGGCTGATTACTGAACATGGGAGGCAAAGACGCCCTTATATTCCTGACACATACTGCAGGCCTTAGAGATGAACTGAATTTCCATCTAATTCCAATGATTTGTCATGAAATAACTTGAAGGGTACAAATAGAGGTTCAAGTTAGCTGTATATGGATGCTGCAGAAAACCTGATGTGGATTTGACCTAGGCGGGGTACACCTAATAGCTTAAAATTTTGTTATGCTGAAATGCTACTGCAGACTGCTAATGCATTCAGGTGATTGTCCAGACAAGGAAAAAAAAACACAAAAAACCCAAAAGGTAACTTACATTTATATAAGCTTTATGGATGGCAGAATGAATTTCCAGTTTATTCTAACCACATGATGCATCACTGTTGGCTCTCTAAATTATGTGGTGGTCATCTGTCAAGAGCATGGAGTCGCAGTGCAGCGTGATTTCTTCTGGATGCATCAACACTCTCCCTTAGCTGGCATACACCTCTCATGCAGAGACACCATCAGGGAAGCCTTAAGGACAAAATAGTTGCCTTTCTGGAATATCTGACCTTGAAAAGGTAATTAATCTTATCTCTAAAAGCTATGAGAAAGTTCCTTTAATTGCAGTGAATGGGTCACTCATATTACAAGTTCAATATAACCTGGATTTCACAAATTGTGATATGCAATGAAAGTGGAAGCCTCTTTTAGGACTTAAATGAGGTTCTTATGACTGAAAGCTTATATGGTACTATTCATGATGCAACTTTGGAACTGTATTTAAATCTTTTGTCTTTGTTCTTTAAGTTATGTATTTGAACAACACTTGTGTCTCTCTCTGGTTTTAGTTGTAATATTTATTACATTTTTCAAGGAAGTCTTTATTTCGAAGGAGCACAAGGCCTAATTATGCAAGCATGTACAGGTGGGCAGATTGTCTTTTGCACATGGAGCTGAGCAACACCCTTCACAACACCTGTCAGGTCTGTGGTCACACCTCCCTATTAAATTTGCTCATGTTTGAGTGGAGTGAGGGCCTGGTAATTGATTAGAATAAAAGGTGAAAGGAGCAGACTGCTATCTACCAGGGCTCCTAGCTGGTGCACCTCCTGTCCCCAGGCATATCCAGTTAAAGTATTCCCCAAAGGAAATAAACTGGTACGAGTTTCTCTGTTACTTCTATTTGGAGAGTTTTTGGAGTGTCTGCAGGGATGCAGCAGCAAGAGAAAGTGGAGATCTGAGATGCAGATGTCACTGCCTGAAGATTGTGCAGACGCATGAGTCATTTAGGCAGAGATTTTTTGAATTCCCATAATTGACAGCCTTGGAAGAAATTACTTGATTGTTGTAGCAGAAAGTGGACAGTCCTACTCTCCAGAAAAAGCCAAAAACACTGGAAATAAAAATATCTTTCTTTAACCATGATCTCAGGAAGCCTGTGCCAGTTCTTTCCAGAAGGCTCTCAATATATTCTGGCAATACACTGCAGATTCCTATGCTCTTCTAAGATCCTACAGCTGTGAAAAGCTGCAACTCAGGAGCAGGAGGGCAGAGCAAGAATCATTGTACTTGAGTAGAATCCTGGTAAGACTCAGATCTGAATTTTTCCTCAAAGTTTGGTTGTTGCGGCCTTGTTTCATGTTGAAAAGTGTACACAGAGGGAAAACTGGTAAGTAGAGAATGGTTACTGCAGTATATGACTAAAATATTATTCAATATACACTTTAGTAGAATTCTCTGGTTTGGAAGGCAGAAAAATCTTAGTGTTTTTTCTCCATAATTAAAAAATTTTGGCTATGTCCATTTGTATTTCACATCAGAGTATATGCTTTGCATGGTTGAAGTTACTTGCATTTAAAAAAACCACGAGTTTTACCTGAAAGTGATATGCAGATAGGGTAGTGATACCATAATTATAAAATATATATGATGCCTAAGTTTTTAAGTTCTCGCATAAATGAGATGCTATAAATAGCCTATAGTTGATTTGTTCCAGAACTAACTAGACCAGAGCTTTTCCCCTACTTGTTTATGTCACTCACAAGGGGGCAATGTGATCCCCTAACAGGGATGTTTTCAGTAGATCACACTTCCCTTGCTGCTGTTCCAGGAGGGTTGGGCAGAAAGTTGTACTGGTTCCTCTGCTGCTTGTACTTACTCATCTTAGGCATTATTAGCCAAGGACCCTGAGCAACCGTAACAATTGTCGCCATCCAGCTACCTGATCTCCTGGATCTTCTCTCACTTCCAGGATCTTTCCTCCAGCCAAGATCTTTACCACCTCTCTCCAGGTCCCTTTTTTTTTGTCCTCCTTTTCTTTCCACAATCCCATGGCCCCAGGCTTCCCAATTTAAGCACAGTATGTGATTATCATTCTAATTTGTGGTTTTGTTTTATGTGTCTAATAATTGGAATATTTGGGAGATGCCACTTTTATACCAGATTTTGAAAACATTTACAATCAGACTGTACTTGCAGCTGGCAAATAGCAAACTTCTACTTGAAAGTTCAAACCCTGAGTTTTTGACATTCAGTCCTCCTACACATATGCACCCAATTATCTGCCACCTGTTAGTGTTCTCAGTTTAAGATGGAAGATTTTTTTTGTTTATAACAGGTGCTGATACTCCTAAAATGTCTGCAGTTGGGTATCCTGCAGACTGACCCAGTCCCATGCTGTTTGCTGCACCTCAGTCCTTCCCTAGAACTGGGTGGTGAATGCAGTCAGTAGAAGGGACAAGACTTTCCAAAGTTCCTTTGAGCTTCACCCTAAAGGTGTAGTAGTGTTTTAAAGGTAGGTGAGGCTATCAGACTTTCAACAACTGCATATGAAAGATTAAGAACATTTTTACCCTCATTATTAGACTATGCAGATATTAACACCCATCAATACTGTCAGTGATAACATGTTGTGTTACTGTCGTATCTTGAAGTTCTTGGAGGACTTTAGGGAAGAAATACAAACATTCACATACCTCTGGCCTGGAAAGTACAGTGAAGATAGTTCACATTATTATCAAACTATAATTTCAATTTATTTTTTCTCTTTCACTGGGTTAAGCCAGAGTTGATAAAGCAGGGAAAATTTTACATATTTTGTGAGGATAATCAAAATGCCTGTAACTTACTTTTTCTAGTTTCTTATAAATACAAAACGTGCTTGCAATTAAAATGTTAGGATTTCTCTATTCTTTTCATATTATGTGATAAATAGAAAGCTTAATGGAAAACTGTTTGTATTTTAATGGTTTTCACTGACTTGGATTTAGAAGTCTTCACTTATCTCAGATGTAGACTTTATATGGTACAGCCACCCTTTGTGACTTTTATAACTGCACATGTTTTTGTGTTTACAATGTGCATTTATAAAGTGCCTTTATAGATACTTTAGTGGATTCAAAAAATCTCTGATGTCCAAAGAAATATACAGAAGAGCCCACTGACATCAAGTGAGTGTATAATTTCTTTGCCAGTATTTTTGGCAGTCCGCATTTCATTGGAAGTCTCCTATTTATTCATAAGTGCTTTTTAAAAAAAAAACAAACTGTAGTACCACACATCCTGAATTCTAAATTGCAATAAAGGAAATGAAGGAATGTCTTATAGGAAAAGCTCATACAAGTAGTTTGTGCTAAAGAGAATTTGTATTCTGGCCATATCCCCAGTGACAGCTGAAATGAACACAAATGATTTCAGGCATAAAGCTGTGCTAGTTGCAGCTTGTCTATGAATTTAGTCATTAAGAAATTGTAGATAAATGGTAGTAACTGCTACTTCTGAATTTTTATATATCAAGCATTGGATGAGGTTCTATTTGAATAAATAAGCATAAAAAATTAGTTACAGTTTATTTATTTTAAAAATTATACAGAATTTGTCCAAGTTATGCCAAGGCTGGTGTTCACTGGCTGACAGACTGGTGTTTAATTTACACTGTGTTTCAACTTTATTGGTATGTGTAAAAATCTTAAATATTTTTACATGGAATTTCTATTTAATAAATTAATTGCTAAATTGGTATAATACAGAAATATGCTTCTTATGTTTCTTTCTGTTCGTTAATGCTAGATATAAAACAGATTCTATATTTTCATGGTTTACAACATAAATTGCCATTTGATAATGGAAGTTAAATGAATATGACCATGAGAAATTTCTATGAGCATTATGACGGTTCACATCTGTTTATGTGGGACAATAAAGCAAATACCATTACTAGACAAATTCCTGAATGCAAAATAAAACCCAAAATCATCCCCAAGTTTGCTGATTACAATTTTGTTCCTCTTCATGGCCACCATTAAACAGAATCTCAGCTTCACAGAATCATCAAGGTTGAAAAAGGCCTTCATAGTCCATCAACCTAGCACTGCTATAATCTCCCCTAAGACATATCCCAAGTGCAATTTGTATTGGTCCCTAATGAAGACAAATACTTGTGAACTCTAGCAGGTTTATTTTGGTGTGAGGGTTTGTTTTTTTTTTTTGAATTACAGATTTTTTTTGCATGAGATACAACATGTCAGAAGGGCTCAGGCAGGCAAGAAGCATAATCAGGGAAACTTGTAGCGTTGATAGTGTCTGGGATTGTTACCTGATATTCTCTGAAACCATTAAAAAATGGCTCGTTGCAGAAGTACAATGATGACAAATATATGAAGGTTTGATGATGTGAATGAAGATGAAGCAACAGGATTCAAGTAGCATATTGTTTTCATAGGACCCTATTCTCTCTTCCTCAGTATTTGGAGACAGTTTAATTCTATTGTTACCTGGATTGTTCTTCTCAGCCTGAAAATTCCTAGGAGAAAATGGCCTTGCATCCTAAGTGGGGTTTTTTCCGCACAGTTATGGTTTTCAATTAATGGAAGGGACATTTTGGCCTTCATCAGGTATTTAATGTGTATAAAAAATTCAAGCAAAATTGGCTGTTGCAATTCCTATCTGTGTGATGTGAGTTCATGAAGAAATGAATGTGGAAATAAATGAAGGAGTTTGACACTAACGGGATGGTTTTTGGAGCAAAAAATGTTTCAAAATTTTCAGGCTAAAATAGTCCAAAATATTGGTGTTGCTACAGCTGAGGAATTATGTAGAAATTTTTCTAACTGTTCAGGAGCTCTTTTCTTAAGTCCTGCTGTGTATTTGTTGTAGAGCAGGTAGCATTGTGGTTTATTAAATTTTAAAAAGTGAAGCCTGAAGGCTATCTCTTAATTCAGCATTTTTCAACACTCTTTGCCATTATGCTGGCAGTAGATTTCCTAGGAACAATGGGAGTAGATCTGAAAAAAACTGTTCTTTGTAGTGAAGCCTTGTTCCAGGTAGCAGCTATAGACAGAGTTTGATAAAGCAGTTCTTCCATGAGAACATTACCTTGGACTGTACAAGTGAGATGGTCTGTACTCTATGACCTTCTGGAAATTCCTCTGGAATTGATTGTTGGTTCCAGATCTCACCTTGTGTTTAATGTGATTTTTTTAATTAAACAAAGCAACTGCTAAAGTTTCAGTTGTCACTTCCTGGATCTTTCAGGAGGCATAGAGGCTATACCACCTTTGATATCCTCTATTAGAATATACCTACCTTGGGACTCTAAAATAATGACAATTTTTTTTACACTAGATCTTCACCCTTTGAAGGTCATTATGAGGACTTCTCTCAGTTCTACTGGGCCAAGGTATTATTACTATTTAGAGATTAGAATAAACTAAATTTACCAATAAGATCAAAAAGCAGCCTTGTTTTTATCTGTGTTACCTCACTTAATACAATCAATGAATGCTGGTATTAATGCCTAAAGAAACCAGCAGAAGAACCCATTTAGAAGCAAAAAATATTTCCTTGTCTCTTTATACTTCTCATCTTCTTTTAGGCTGATGCAGAAAGGGAGATTTGGCACATTAAGAAACAGGTGTCAGGAAGCTGTTTATTTATGACATTTCAGCTGTGGAAAAGAGAAGAGCTTTCCACTCTTTGGTTCTTTTCAAAATAATTTCAAGGTTTTCGTATATTTTGCACCAGCCATGTGAAGGAACATTTTGGCACCCCAAATACCATTCTGCAGTAATTGTAGGGAAAATTTTGAGAAAATTATGGGAGTTTTTGTTTTGTTTTATTGTAGCAATGAGTTATGAGTAAAGAATAACAGAAGAGCAATGATCTTTCAAACAATATCTTATTTCTTACTTAACCGATATTTTGTTCTTGCAGAACATTCTTCACCATTTTAAAATCAAGGAAGATGTTTTGCTTTTAGGTTCAACTGTGTTGTAGAATTAGTTGTTTAACAGCTCAGGCTGTGTAGCGATAAGCATCCATATACATATAAAATTATTAATATGAAAAATGTTTTTTCAAATTTTAGGGAGTATGTTGTTGATTCAGGTAGTTACCCTAAATATTGTATTTTCTTGTTGATTTGTGAGATCTTGGATACCCATTTTTTTCATCCTGGTAAAGTCCTCAATTAGTGGGTGTAGAAATATTGGGAACTGAAAATATTTGCCTGCCTAAAGAAATGTCTTAAACCTGAAAACTTGTTTAGTGACTCATTTATGCTTTGTAAATGGTTAGAGAAATGATGCCATGTGAAATGTGAGAACAAGTTATGTGTTTTCTCCCTAGCTTTGCTTTTATCTTCATTATTGGTTTTTCACACTATAGGAATTTCATATTTCAATTTCTTACTACATAGTATATCAAATATATACTAAATTTCATATAACTCATGAAATTATATCAATATCAATATATTTAAGTAGTTTTCATATTTAAAAAGAAATTAGGAGTTATAATAAATAAGATGACACATTATTCATAGTATGGTGGTTTACCTATATTATACTTGGGGACAAATATAATGCTTGGGTCTTCAGTTCTCTTGACTTTTTTTTACCTTGAAGATCTCTTTGCCACAACTATTCCTTGTTGATTCTTAGAACCTTTGAAGATTCTTTTCTTTGTTCTTTTATCTTCTTGAATTGGAAATAAGAAGAGAGGACATACCTTTGTTAACTCTTACATGAGTAGGTGCAAATTATGGCTGTTTGATGTATGGAAAAGCTAGTCCAAATAAATCTGTTTAAAGCAAAGATATAGAATATCCGTTGGCAAGGGATTTCCTGATCAGGATACCAGAAAGCTGATATAAGGGCATTGGGCATGACTGGTTTCTCTCTGATGGTAGCAAATGGCCTAGATAATTTTTGGAGGCCTCTTCTTTCTCATTTGATATCATATGATAGAAATTAAAATCTGCACATCTTAAATATTGTATACTGTTATTTATAAAGAACTTCTCGACAAATCTACTGTTCCATTCTGGGTTAAAGCAAACAAACAAAAGAATAAAGGGAGAGAAGGGAGATTTTATCATACATTGCTCCTAAACTTGCCTCATGCAATTTAGCAGAACACTACAACTCAGTGTCATCAGAGAGCTAGGACTGGAAATAACCCATATACTGTCCCAGCTTGGTGGGTCACTACATTGGTTTTTTAATTTCATGAAAAGAAGGAAAATGTTATAATAAAATCTGCTTGTCACAGTTTATGAAGTTCTAGGAGCTACAGCTGTATAGGCCATGTTATGACCAAGAGAGCTGCTTTGAGCAGTAAGCTGTTAAGTCCTTTGGAAAAAGCAGAAAATTAAAGGAAAAAAGTATTCAAATCTTCAAGTTCACAAAATAGTGCTGTAAAAACTAATATGAAATCAGCTTTACAAGGCAGAGACAAGGTTGCTGCAACTAGAAATCCATACAAGTTGAAATTTGAGCTAATTGCTCAATTGTCAACCCTGAAATATCTTTAGGCCATTATCTTTAAAATCGACATCTGCCCTACTGATCTCACATGGTTACTGGGAAACTTAGTGTTCTACTTCTGTAGTGAAGGACATGTGTAGTTAATTGCCCAAAAGCAAACAGTAGTTTAACCAGACTAGAGGAAGCCTTTACTTAAGATCAATAAACCCTCTGGCATTTCCTTGCCAAATTTGTCAAGAATATAAATAAATGTCTCTCAAACCCTTTGCTGTTTCTTAAAAGCATTGAGGCTTTTGAGGTCACAGCAGGATATTCTGTAAAGCATCCCAGTGTCCCTGAGAGCTTTCTCTTTGGCTGGGGACTCAGTCCCACTTTTAGCTTCACCTCAGGGCTTTGACATTTGACATTCAAGTAAGGCATATAAAATAACTCAATCAATAAGGCAAACAAGTCTTATCAAGAACTACAAATCTTGATAACCTCTTTATTTGTAGTAGAAAAAACCCCACCCTAAACTTCTGGAAGTAAACATCCATCTTCCTTTCTTAATTATTTGTACAAGATTTTGTGTTCTCTTTAAAAGTCTTGTTCCAGATTTACGTGCCGAAGTTCTATCTTACACTCAATTGATCTCTGCAATGACCTGGCTTTGCAGTCATTGAAAACAGATATTTTGTTGAAGAAATTGATAGAAATCTTATAAGAAGCTATGTCATACTCAAACCAATACACAGAGATAATGTAAAGACAAAGAGAATATGTGATGGAATCTTGCTAAAACTTTAGTATCTGACCACTGGTTGAAGACAAAATATTGGTCAGCTAAGCAAGCTCATGCTTTAGTCTCGAATATGCCAAATGCTCTCATGAAGGAAGAAGACAACCCTTAACAGTCTTCCATGTTCAACCCCAAGGGAGAACAAAATTTGATACTATCTTTGGAAGAAAGCTACTATTTTATTTAATACTTTACTTTATAAACAGAAAAGAAAAATGCCTATCTTTTTGATGTGTTCAAAACAAAATTTAAGACTCTGTCACATTTATGGATGTCAGGTAGGTCTGAGAAGTTTATATTCTTTGCAAAATTCCAAGACAGTTGCATTTCTGAAAGATGCAGACAGAGAAGAAGTATTTAAATAAGTATCAAGCTTTTTCTGTATTTAAACATTTTGAGACAGGAAATATAATTGCAGCTTACTGTCTCTGAACTTCATCTCTATTTCCTTCTGATATTGAAGTTCACTTTTCTTCTTTCTTTTCTTGTATGTCTTATTATCAGAACACATGCACACACACAAAAAATTTAAATAGTCAAAACTTCTTTGCATATGTATTTCAATATTTTTATCTTGATGAGAAAAACAGGGGCTTAAGGAGGTTTTGTATCAGATTTATGCCATCAAATTCAGTTTGCTACAAAGTATGTTGTGCAATATTTTGTCCCTGAGGAGAATAATGTACTTATGACTCAATTCTGACTGAATCATTGCTCAATGTATCAACAATATATTTGTAGCTCTTTAAAAGTAGTGGAAAAGAAGTAATTCAAATATTTTTATTTGAAAAATTTATTCCATTTTTTTAATGAAAATTGAGGGTTTTTTTCCCACTTTGACTGGGTTCTTTGTCTTCTTAAGAGAAATTATTGACAGCACTTTTAACCTGTGCTTCACTGGGAATAAATGCCTTGGCAGCTGGCCATTGTAACAGATTCTCTGGGTGACATGCATATTCTATACTGATCTTGCCAAAGCCTGGTGTTTCAGATAGCTTCCTTTTCAAGAGCAGGTGTTCATTTATTCCACATCATTCTGCAACCTTGGCAGATGAAAGAAAATTCAGAACTAGTGCAAAAGAGCTCATTGATCCAGCTCCATAGAAATAAATCTTAACACTTGGAGCTTGAAGTAGAAAATCCAGAAAGAGGCAGAGTGTGAAGTGGTGAAGTAGATGGCTGAGTTTAGAAAAAAATGGTGAGCTATACCAGGATATACTCCCACATTAATTGTCTGGATTCTGCACTTTTCAATGGAGTATACCTATAGTTTTCCTGGACAGGAATCTTGCAGTAATAACAAAAATCTCGTTGCATAAATAGTTTCATCTGATTGCAATAGTTTTATTCTTTGTTAAAATAAGTCTCATTACCTCTCTTATTTTCTTTTACTTTTAATATCTTGACTTTATCAATGTTGTTTTAATTACACATAATGTAGACGATCAAAATCCATCATTAGCGGAAAACACATGCATGGGATCTGATAGCAAAACTGTGCTTGAGAACTGAATGTGTGCTAAAATCCCCCAAAATAGCAGGGCAAATATTTTCTGCCTGTGCAGTTCCATGGATATTGTACATATGAGGGAGGTAAATATTTGATGAGTTTCATACTGTAGTAAGCTCTATTTCCACTTAGTTTTGTTGCCACCACCTCTGTTCCCTTGCTTAGAAAATAGTAATAGCATTTTATCTTTAAATTATTCCTTCACTTTTGCATAGAAAATATCAATTAAACCAGCTACAGAAAACCTTTGCATTTTTTTATTTATCCCATGGTCAGTGTAAATGTTTGAAAGCTGTTTATCAGACTGACGTCAGAAAAATAAACAATTGTAGCTTATTAACCTTGGTGAGAGAGAGTAAGCTTACTATAAAAGCTATAGAGTATGTGTATAAAATAAAATTCAATTAGACCCACCTAGCTTGACCCACTCTGTGGACTGAAGACTTTCTGTGATGATTCAGAATCTTATCATATTGATACAAGAACGAGCTATGTGTTTCCAAAGGACCTATTGTAAAATGATAGTGCATTTAAAGGGAGGAAGTAACAAGAAGCTAAAATATTATTGCAGCTCTTGGGGCCATTTCTGATCTTGCTTCACGCATAACAAAAATGCTTAGGTATTATCAGTGTGCACTTTTTCAGGTGGATTATGGGGCTTGTGTTGCACTGTGATGGCACAACTGCTCTGATGGAGATACCTGAGCTGACGGCAGTGCATGTCTGTACGATTTAGAATTACAGAAATTTACTGTAACTCTAAAAAATAAAAATTAACTTCATCAACTCATGAAAAATTAGCTACAATTTTATGAGAAATAAATATTGACTTTCTAAAATACATTTACATTTCTCCTTTGAATGTAACCACAAGTCAAGTCGTTGTGTTCTGCTGTGTTTTCAAACAGACATTCCAGTCTAGAAATGACAAAAGTTCATCCAAACAATATGTTCCTGTGAAATGTTTTATTCCCATTGAACTTGCCTCTTTGCGAAGATTTTTTTTAAACAAAAATTACTGATCAGCCCAACTCTTTTTAAGAAAAACAAATCCATTATTTTTAGATTATCAGCAAGATTGTAAGCTGCTCTTTAGTGGTTCAAGACAAAAATGTGTATGGGTATCAGCATCATGCTAACACTGACTTCATAGTGACATACTTTTCCTCCTACGTTCTGGAATCCTTTCTCTTGATCTGCAAAGCAGTGGAAAAAGACTCTATGCTATTATGTGTTTTGGGCAGACTTAATCTGACTTAGAATGCTGTAGGTTAGTTTTGCGTAATTAAAAAAATAATTGCCAAAGCACTTTGATATGAGAGCATGAAGGTGTATATGGGACGATAAAAGGGAAGAAATATTGAGAAAAAAATTCATATTAAGTACACATAATATAAAAATTATATTTTGAAATAATAAAGGGCTAAAGGATGTCTATTTGTTCTCTTAACCTAATTGAGTGTTGGTAGTGGCCTTGGCACAAAAATTTTCCAAAGAATGTAAAATTGTTTTTGAAATGTTCTAAAAAACTTTTATACAGTGGATATAAAAAGTATATACATTCCTTACTATTGGGAATACCAGTTCTGAGTCTTTCCTTCCATGTTTTTTCCTGTGTTCTGTCTTCTTGTTAAGACTTTTTTCCTTCCTAATAGGAAGTCTAAAACAACACAAACAACCTCATGAGGTCTTAAGCACAGGTTGTAATGAAAAAAATTGGCCAAAGAAGTTCAATAAAATTTAACTTATGTTGTCTTGGTTGCGTCCACTAAATAACCCTCTGTTGTAAGTGCAGTTGTTTTTTGCTGCATCCCTAGATGCCTCTTGCTTTCTCCACAGCCCTTTTACTTTCATTCTGTACTACATTTGTGCAGAACATACATTATCCATGGAAAACACTTCTGTAGCTAGGGCAGATAACCATGGGTATTGAAGAAACTGGAAACTGTAAATCTACTTGTGAGGAATCTAGAAAGGAACGAAGGGATCCCAGGTGAAAAACAGCTGGGATTAGGAGATGTTAAAGTGCAGAGTACCTATACTCTGACAGCCGCCTATGATCAGTCAAAAAGCAGTATTGCTCTCTTTATTGCTCTGCAGGCAGGGTAATTATTGACATGTAATCCTGGGTTTGGTGATAAATATTTTTCCATAGCGTAAATCATTACAATATGTATATTTGTATTTTAATAGGGAAAATCGTGATGACCTATTGAGCCTAAGTTTTTCTTTTAGGAGCTTTTTTAAGGTAATCTTATATGAAATTGTGTTCCTACAGGTGTATAAAGTAGCAGTGTTTCAGAATAAAACTATTCCTGGAGCCTTAAAAACTAGTCTTCTAGATTACGTAGCTGCTAGAGACTT
Source organism: Callaeas wilsoni (assembly GCA_013398955.1). Classification (NCBI taxonomy): domain Eukaryota; kingdom Metazoa; phylum Chordata; class Aves; order Passeriformes; family Callaeidae; genus Callaeas; species Callaeas wilsoni. The sequence continues at coordinate 282,299 of VWPU01009966.1, read as the reverse complement.
TTGATACTGTACATCTCCATCTTACCTACAGTTGTCACGCAAATGCCTATGGCTAAAACACAGCACAGTGAAAGACAGGGCTATAGGTTTGGAAATGCAAGCTGCACAATAGAAGTAGGTTCTAACATTTTAACTGATTTTGACAAGCAGCAAGTTCATATTTTGTTGCCAATGTCACTGTAAGTTTGTTTCTCATTTACTGAAACAAAGATGTATGTTTTTTCCTAGAAGATTCTTAAAATTCTTTTGAGTTTCCTATGTAAAAAACTCACAGCACATTAACTTTCCCTGGTTGCTCTGAATATTTGGAACCTTTGAAAGATATTCTTTTGAAAGAATTTATTTTGAAATTTTATTTTAAATAACAATATTAATAATGGTTCTGCAATTTCAACAATGTTCTAGTCTAACTTGTTTCTTACTGCACATTAGCTTTGTTTGTTCAGTTGTTGTCATTGTTTTACTGAACCTATTTTTACAAACTTCTGCGTTTGTATTTGTCTTGTCTTTGTAATACTAGTGCACTGATGACTGAAGAAATATTCTCAGGAGGACCTGTAATGTGCTGCTGCTGACCTTTAAAATGTTCAGATTTTTTCGAATAGTAGTCAACTGGAGATCTTCTTTATCCCTCAGAAAAGACATTCCTAGAGTTCTTGAGAATGGAAACCAGAAATTACTATTAGTCAATTTTGTGTGTGTATGTAACCAGGAAAATAAAACTTTTGTATACATTTCTAATGAAGAAGTATAATCCTTTTTGTCTTTGCAAAAAGGTATGTTTCTAATGAGTAGTTATAATCCTCTTGTTTTCAAGAAAGTGTGTGGGTAGATTTTTTTATCAGAACAAATTAACTGGGATATATTCAGTGATTCTTGAGGCCCATCTGGCATTGGACACCAGTGTAATGGCCAGGAATAGCCTTTCAGGCTGGGAAACTGAATGTGTGACAGTGTACCTTAGCACTGCATAAGACATAAATGTTGCACCAGACTCCCAGGCATTGTACTGGGTGTTTACTCTGGTATAAAACTGCACATGGAGCAGAACGTGAACAAACACTTTGGTGATACTTAACCATCCTAACTTTAGGTGTGTGGGAGTGGGCATCATCTAGAAAATGAACTGTCTACTTTTTTTAGTGCAATTTTGGAGCCCATTCAGCCAGCATAGCTCTTCAAAAGCTTGTTGGTAGGAGTCTTTCAAGCTGTAGTAAGGTTTAAAATAAAAAAGGCCAAAGCAAAAAAAACCTACAAAAAACCTTTCATCAGCAGAGCTGCAAATTGTTCCATGCTGAAATACCATCTGCTCTCCAAAAGAAAGGATTTTACTAGAATGCAGTATGTTTGGATGAAGATGCACCCTGCTGCGTGTTTTGCAGTTTCCCTTTGTTGTATTTTCCCCACCATATTAGATAATTTCAGAAGTCTTTGACTTCTTTATGAATATTAGTTGAGTGGATCTGAAATGTACACTTTCTATCTGAAGGCATGGCTGTGGTTTAGAAGGATTCTTAGGTCTTTATCATCATCATCTAACGCATTATATTGACCTTTTCATGTCTCTTTAGAGTGATTTTCCTCAGAAGGTACTATTTGAGAAAACAGAAGTCTTTTAAGGTCATTTAGATGAGCTCACATACTGCCACTTGTGCTTTGTGCAAATGAGCAGTTTTCTGTCATTAGAGGACATATACTTGAAGATTCATTAGGATTTTTTTTACTGAATTTACTGGGATTTATCGGCAAAATGTAGTGCCAACCTTCATGTATTTGTGCTATCCTAACCTATAGAAAAGTTGAGTTTGTGTAAGGGTCTGATGAAAAAAAATCATGCTGGTTTGGCTCTGTTTTGCTGGCCCTCTCTTGTCAGAATTTTAGATGTATGAAACTTACATTTATTTGCAAATATAAGAGTAACCTGTCTGTAACCAAATGTTTAGAAAAAGCGTGAGTCTTTTATACTGGCAGCAAATACAAGTTTCTGGTTGTTATGTTTGGCAATTTATGGAAATTGCAGCTTTTTTCTTTGCTTTTCTCTCTAAGAAGAACTGCCCTTTAATGGAAATTTATTTGCATAAAATTGTACAGTTACTCATATCATGCAAATTGCTTTGTACTGTATATGTGTCATTCTTTCATGGCTCAGAGCCCAAGCAAATGTGAAAAAAAATCCAATTGTGAGTTCACTGATTCTAAAGATGGGTTTCTGGAGGCCACTGTATGTGACTGCAGGTAATGTTTACTATAGTTTATCCAGAAGGCCATTGGTTTATAAAGTTTATAAAGTGAGTTTATTGTGTTGTAGGAAAAGCATTTGTACTCTCAAATATTACTAGCAGATGATAAAAAAGAAAAAAGTAGTGCATTAGTGTTCTTTTCATCTGCATTGCCTTGTATCTTGTATTACCTGGTCTCTTGGTTTACTCAAGGATTCCTTCAGTTTCTGATTTGGTTACTGAAATTCTGTTCAAAGATTCTGTGTAAATAGTGTGAGAATTTGACTTCACTCAGACTCTTCCATAGTCTGTAAAGCTGAGTCCACTGGGAGTGGCCTGAATTTTCAATTTACCACGTTTGATGAATAAATTTTGGTAGTGTTTTCCATACAGAAAAGCAAATAATTTCTGTTTCCCAGTACCTATATTTGGCTATGTAAACCCTCTTTAGTGTGTAATGTTGAATAAGTGTAGGGAAAGGCACATGAGAAATTATGTGACTGTAAAAGGAAGATGTTGCCTGTGCTGTATACAGTGCCTGCATGTGCTGTATGGAAGGTTGTCAGTAATGTCTCTTTGGAGTCTTCGAGGTGTTATACATAAGGTAGTTCGTAGCATTGCTGGAAAGCTAAATATTTACACTTTAATATACTCGGTAAGTGCACATCTGCCTCCCTGGCTATGCATCCTGCATCCATGCTGAGATTTGCCCACCAGCAATTCTCTAGCTATTCAAAAAGCTACTGTACTCACAGCGCTCAATGAGTTTTGTTAGCTACGCAAGGGAATAATTTACTGTAAATTGATATTTTTTTTTCCCCATCGTCTCTTTGGATAATTTCTACTAGGCCAGGAAGCAGATGAAATCCCTGGAGGCAGCTGAATTCTTTTTCCCTGTGCTGGTGTCTGTAACCTAGCCTGGTTACTATTATCCCATTGGTGAAAGCTGTTTGGCAAGACCCATGTAACACGCTGATATGCTCCTTGCATTAAAATGGAAAAGAATGTCAGAGCCTATTTTTAATAAGAATGCAATGAGTTGACTAACAGTGATCTGAGCATAATTTTGGAAATTTCCCATGATATTTATCAGCAGCATGTGGAATTAGAGTCAGTTATAGTTGTTACAATAGCAGTTAGAATGCTTTTCATAGTGCTCCCTCTGTTTGCCTGCAGCATACAGAGCTCTGAAATCTTCAGTGGGGAGATCATTGATTTTGGAGAGAACTTTCATGCATTCTTCTGCTCTCAGGCACTGTTAGATTTGGCTGTGTGTAATGAAAAAGGCTAAAGGATTTGTTTTCAGTAAGCTAAGAAAACAGTGTTGTAAGTCCATACCAAGTGTTGCAATGTTAACAGCAAAGTACGTATAATTACAATATTTTTATAACGTTATATGCATGAGTTGTTTGCAGTTTGCTCATGTTTTTTATGTCTTAGCAAACAGAGAATATTGCAACTTTCCATGTTAGATTATATCCTGTTCATAAAATGGGAATTCTCAAATCGAGATGGTTTCAATAAATTAAATAGTAAACCAGTGTCCTGGTTTCTGCTGTCATGTATGACATCATGTATGACAATGTGGTTTCAATAAATTAAATAGTAAACCAGTGTCCTGGTTTCTGCTGTCATGTATGACATCATGTATGACAATGTGGTTTCAATAAATTAAATAGTAAACCAGTGTCCTGGTTTCTGCTGTCATGTATGACATCTGGTTGTAAACTCTCATCAAAATGTAAATGCCAATAATTTGCATATTTCTCTTATGCATATTTAATCAGTTAATCTCCAGCTTGTTGGTAGGCTCTTCATGTTGTTGACGTCTAATCAGAATATGTGGAGTTCACTTAAAATTCTGTATTTTAGTCCATTTCATTTCACATATACTGAGGATTTGGTCTGCAAAACAGCTCTCTTCGAAATCCTTGAGTATCTTCCTATATGATGTTTACTGAGCTCAGTTTCATTTCACATGTTGCATGTTCAGAGAAGACATAGTCCAGGTACGAGGCAAGTGAATCAGAATAGCTTGTCTAGAATACAGATAGCATATGCATAACTGCAAAGGAGAAGTTCAGAGCTTTTCAAATACCTCCAGGTAGAACAGGTAAGGCAAGAGGCTAAGTAGGAAGGTTGTCTAAGCATTGTTTAGAATTCATTGGAGAAAACCAGCAATGGACAATTATACAATGAACCAAAACCTGCCCCCGTCTTGTTTCCTTAAAGTCTAAAAATACAAGGAGCACCACTTGTCTGCTCTGTATACTGCTTCTCTATCCTGAAACAGCTAAAGTTGTGAAATCTGTTTCTTTTATTAGTTGTTAATTCATAGAAATCACTTGACTTTGCAAAAAACTGTGTGTGTATTTTAATTTTGGCTTTATTATAATCTTTTATATAAAAACAGATAAAGAAAAATGCTTAAATGCTTAAATTTACACATCCATTTGAAAATGCTGAAAAATTTTAAAAACAAATCTAAAAAAAATAGATTTAAAGAGTCTGTGAAAATCATAATGTCCCTTCTAACAGATTGGTTTAAAGGAACATTTTTCTGGAATGTTTGGGGCAAGTGGGTGAAAGCATTGCTCAAAATACTTGTTAAAGTAGTCAAAACTCTTGGCTATACAGCTCTGTGTAGCTCCTTCATTATCTCAAAAAGAAGTGTAGTGGCAGTCAAAATAAAATAATTATCTACTTGCTGTTGGTATGGATGATATTATATGACAAAGAATCTGATTCTTCCATTTTAAGAAGTTTGTCTGTATTGCCATTGTGAGTGCTGTGACTGTGGCCTGTTATCACACTGCAGCAGCTGTTGAGTGCAACACAGCTTTGTTCTCATTTGTGAGTGAGGAGTTTCCCATGTAAATGTAGGTGAAGGTGTGTGCCTGGAATAACGACATTGTAAAGCTTACTAGAAATCCCAGACAGAATGGCCTAGACATAATTGCCATGGATATAAAAATTGATACCGTAAAAAAGACGTGTTCTCCAATTGTTTTTCAAAAAAACCTAGAGGTTAACCTAAATTAAGTGGTATAAATACTTATGTATAAGTGTGATATGGGTAGACATATATCCAGATCTTTTACATTAGCAAATTATTTTTCCTCAGATGTGTTTGTCTTTGTTTTATTTCTCTTTTTTTTTTTTTTTGTCTCAGACTTCTCTGTCTGTTGACCTTTTCGCTTCTCTACTTTTTTATTTCCCAGGAGTAAAATATATTGCTCTTAGCTTAGTGTTACAGTGAAGAGACTGTATAGGAGCTCAATAATACTTCCTGGGACTGTGACCTTTTAAATGGGTTTCCTCTGGAGATAGATGTGCTAACCTAATTAAATTAGTGCAGAAAAGCTGCAATGGATTAATTTTGACAGTTTCAAGTTTAAAAAAAATAGTGGTTTACAACTATTGTGTCTTTAATTTTTGTATAAAAAAAGGTACGTATTTTCATTTCCTCTTAAAAAAAAGTTTTTTCAATAAAGTTAGATATAATGTTAAACTGCTTTATCAAAAATGCCTTAGCATTTTTTTTTGTTAGTGTTTATTGAATGAATAGGTAGACTTTTAAATTGAAGATAATACAGTAAAAACAAATTTAATCACCGAATGTGACTGCAGTTGACACAGGAATTATAGCAGTAATCTTTGGTAAAAAATCACTTCCGTAAAAGAGACAAATATCTTTTATTGGTATAGTAATAACTATGTGTTCCTAAAATATCTGTTGCTCCCTTTCTATAGTGATCTTGCTTTAAATCACCAGCAAATTTCATAAGGTACTTTATATATCACATTATATTACATTATATTACAATATATTACATTTATTACATTAGAAAGCTTTTAAGTTCAAACCTTTTGAGAGTATGAGAAAAATCATTTGCATCTGAAAAGACAAACACACTACTTGAAAATTTTCTGTTTAATTATAATAAAATAACTACACATCTTTTAAATAAGGAAAATCCAATATAAATCTTACATACTACATATATTATTTGAAAGACTTTGTTTTCACTGACAAACTTCTGTGAAATATCCTTTTGAACTTGTTCTATTATATCTATTGTTTCTATGGAAATATGATGTATCGTCTTGATTTTTGTTTTGTTTGATTTCTCTCTCTGGAACTGCTTCTGTGAAATAATTTACTGGAAGGTAGATATTTCTGGCTGTGAAATGTGAGATTAGCAGCACCCCACCACAGTGGTGTAGCTGTGAAGAACTACAGAGATCTCCAGCTGCAGAGCAAGCAAGCAGAAAAGGAGATGCATGAGAAATGAGAGCCAGTCGTCATGGATCCTGGCTGCTGGACCGTGCTGTCTTATTTCAGGATTGGCCTGTCTTTTTCTGTTTCATGTAAAACCTTTCCTTTCCTTAGTATTTGGAATTTAGGAAGAACAAAATTTGTAATAATAAAACAATCTAAAGCCAACATAAACTGTACTCAACAACTTCAGGTATTTCCTATTTTAAAGTTAAGGCATAGGAAAGGAGAGCAGGTATATAGATATCAGATGATATCTATATCTAGAGGTGAAACTGTATCTATTTGAGCTGTTAGGGTACTGCTGAATTTCATGCAGTCTTGTAGTTTATATTTTGTGCAAGTCACATGTAGGTAGGTTTCATTCTGTGTTATTTGAAATTTATTTCTTTCTAAAGAAATTTAAAAAAAAACCCTAACTGTAAGTTACAGTCTTAATGCAATTTTGTGTAAGGATTAGGTTGGTCCGGCTTGGTCTCATAATCTATGGTTAAAAAAATGATTAGTAGATGTCCGCCACTCTTAGGATGAAAATGTTATATGGCAACCCTACTTCTATTTTTTAGCATGTTTCCCACCTTCTATTGCCTTTGGTCTTTCACAGATCTTTTCTTGCTTTCATGTACCTATCTTAAAAATAGTTCCCTAACCTTAGATTTCTATGAGGAAAAAAAATTGCCTCTAAGTATCTTACAAATGAACTTCTGTGGAACAAGAAAGTATTCTTTCATGGCAAAGTAGCAGGTGAGTTAGAGTAATATGAAATATTATTTCAGAGTGTATTCTTGAAATGGAATTTTCTTGTCTGTGTCCCATATATTATTTTTAAATGTCTTTTATTATTTTAATGTACAAGTATAAATGCTCTTTCCTCTCTACATAAAGAGTGAAAATGAAATGCATGCTTAATGCAGATTTATCTTGCATTGGATTGTGTTATATTTGGTTGAGAGCCATTTTCCTCAATACAGTTATTTGTTCCTTTACTTTAAAACTTGTTTTTACATTGAATACTGGTTGAGTTTTCTGTTGCTGCTGAAGTCAGTAATAAAGGCTGTTTAACTCCAGTGAGAGATAGCTAAGATTTTATTTATATGGACTTTTTGAAGCCAGTAGAAGTTGGTTGCAGATGTTTCTGTTCACAAGAAACACCTAACTTAATCTGAAGTCTTGGTAGAACGGAACTTAATGACTCTGTTACAGTAAAAAACTTTCAGTTTTATATCACTAAGATTTTTAGTCATAGACTTGAGAAATCATGTAACATGCTAGTCCACAGAGACTTTGCTTATGACCTGTATCTTTAAAGTTACTATCTATATAGAAAAAAGTGTAAATTTGCACTGACTAAATGATACCTGTAGATTGTTTATTCCAAGTTAATTAAAAAATACTCACGTTTGTGTTTTATTTAGGTCTGCAAACCTGGTTATTGTGAGATTCATTGGTTTGTGTTTTTAAATGAGATTAAGCTGTGAATTACTTTATAGAAGAGTTCAAGTAGCACATTTTAAAGTGTTATATGTATTCTTTTTTTAAAAAATATGTACAATGGCATTAATTATTTTCATGGAGCAGTCTTCATAAGTAGTCATGTCTTGAAGGATAAGTTATCTGCCCCATTATGATCTATTTCTTACTTTTTTTTCTTTTCTGAAGTGTGTAAGTGACAATTGCATAATGCTTCCATTAAAAGATTATGATTTTCTTTCCAGACAGAAATATTCAGAATATTCCAACTTTCTTACTGTAGTTTTTTATAATTCCTCTTTCTACTACATTGGTTGAAGTTTTTCTACCCTTTTGGATAGTAAACATGACAACCTGTGCACGTCTGTTTCATTGAGGCATATCTTAGTGCCTTGGAGAGGGGTGGTGATCAAGAATGGGGAGAGAAGAGGGAAGCGACTCTGTGTTCCTGCTGCTCATTCCCCAGAGCAGATGAGCTTTCTGTCTCTCAGCTTTGAAGAGAACTAGCAAGATTATCAGCTCTGATTTTTTCTCAGGCAAATAGGTGTTCAAGGGAATAGGAGTAGCCAAGATGAAGACAGCCTGAGGGTAAAGGGAGCAGATGAAGCAAAAAGAGGCTTTTGAGACAAAAGTGATGTAAAACATGAGGACATTAGAATCAGAAGTTGCATATGATGTAGAATAAAGAGAAAGGGCTATACAATTCCAATTAATTTAAAGTTTTAATTGATACCATTTCCAAAAGTCTGGACTTTTTGAGTTCTAGAAATCCACTGCTTTCAGCTAACAGCTGTACAAAATACACACCCTATCCTCTTCAGCTGTGAAAAGATTTGTGAGGTAAAAAAGATTATTTAAGAATGCTGAAGATTTGGTATTATATTCATATGCATTTGACCACTATGCCCTGCACAGCTGGAAAATTTCCTGAGTTCAAAGTATTCACATCTAACCTCTAATTGCATTTTTGTTATTTCTGAGTTTTAAACTTAATTTCCAAGAATTGGAAATGGCAACAGCAATGTGTGCTTGGATTGTATAAATGTAAGTATTCTGAGAAATCATATTAATCTTATTCGGCGTACCAAACTGAAAAGACACTTGGCAAAAAGCCTGTTTGTTCCTCTGTTTCAACACCTGAAAGAAAGGAGTATGCTACCTTCTCTAAAATGAAGCTGTTCAAATCCCACAAATAACTATTAAATATGTAAGAGGTTTGTAGAACATTCCATTTAAACAGATGAGTGCATGGAAAATTAATAAAGCAATATTTTCTGGGTTTTCAAGATTTGAATAATGCACTAAAAAAAAGGGAAAAAAATGTAGTTTAAAGCCTAGTATAACTCAACCTATTTGTGAATGAGAAAAAAATAATGCAGAGTTATATTTCACTACATACTTCAGAGTAGTTTCTCATTTGGGAGAAATAGTTCTGTTCAAGGCTGAGGAAAAGAATTGAGGGATTGATTCTATGAACCCTAGATGAGAGAGATGAAAAGGATCCTTATTTTCTGGTTTTATGATCCATGCCATTGTCATTCACTTTATAATTAGAGTATAAAGCGTTGCACAGAATTAGTGTTACAAATTATTGTTTTAAATTGGATCAAGCCATCAAAACTTATAATTATTTCAATCATCATCTATGCATTATTGATACATATATAACATGCTTATAACCTATTTATTAACAAAAATAAATTGTTAATTTATTTAATGTAAAAACCTTAGGTACATGATCTATGGAGTGCATGTAGTGGGCAAACTCTATGAATTAACTGACCCACATCTTCATTATTTGTATCACATTTGTGAAGCTAGTTTATTTTATTCCTGTCCCTTTAGCTTTAGAGCGATTTTGAAGCTGACAAATGTTGTCTGTGTTAAATCAGCCAGAAAGTTTTTTCAAGATTATAAAGATTGACTATGTCATGCCTGAATAATTTGTATTTCAGGCAGTGACTGCTCTGTGTCAGTAACTTTAATAGTTATTAACTGCTAGATTGAGATCTGTCTCATTAAACAGCAATGAACCTAATGTACTGAAGACTCTATAACAGCTAATCACAACACAGTTTTCTGTACATTGTTGTAATCATCAATGGCCCAAATAAGAGTATTCACTTCTGTTTGTAGTTTCTGCCCAAGTTGTGAATGTATAAATTTTTGCATGTATATAATTAAATTATTTTAATTTATAGTTTTTCTGGAAAATTTGCATTGGTTTACATTGCGAGCAATAACAATGCTGATAAAATCAGTCTTCCCAAGCATGTACAGACCCCTTTTCCAATGTTTTCTCTTAATACTGTGTTTCTTTCTCACCAGAAGCATTAGTCCCTTGGGTACAGATAAGAAAACCCAGCATGGACATTTATAAATATCTTATATGCAAGTTTTTTTATATGAGTGTGGAACAGTGAAGGTGTCATATCAACTGGTGTAATGTCATCTAGTTCTGGATATCTACATCATATTCTATATATTTTATTGAAGTTACAGTGTTAATTTGATTTTAAGTCAATTGGACAAGCCACAGGTTTTCAGCCAAGCACATGCTCAATACCTTACTAAATGGAGCCTTGTGTAGGTACCTAAATAGTAGCTGAGCAAATTTCTTTGACAAGCTGTGAAGTGTGCAGCCAGGAGCTTTTGCTTAAATTAGTTCTTCGTTAGAATTACAATTGACAGGGCTGGGAGAGGAAGAAGTGATACCTTAAAGGAAGCATACAGCATGCAGGATGATCATTCACCTGTCCATCAAAGAAGAAAAAAAACAAACTTGGAGTGATGAAAAGGTTGGTCTCCTGTCTGACTGGCAAAGCAAATGAGGCATTTTGCTTTAAAAAAGTATTTCCAGTCAGTCCAAGGTAGCTTCCCTTTGTTGTTGAGAGTGACGGAGCAGGAAAGAAATACAGAGTAGCTCTTCAGGATGTTGTGCAGTCTCTGCTAAAGCTTGGAATGTACCTTCACTACATCAAATCTAAACCTTTGATCGTGACTCATGATGAGAATTTACTGCCAAGCCACTGTTTCTCTGCTGTCACTACAACTTAGATCTGCATTTTGCCAAAAGGTACTAATCAGGTGTATCTCTTCACAGTGCTGTTTTATTAATGTGTGATATCTAGTGATTCTCATCATTCATTAGAAAGTTATCCAAGTTCAACAAATACTTTGGCAGAATACTTTGGTGCAACAGAGGTAGTCAAGAAGCTATTTGATTACTGATGAAAGAGTGCACTCCAGTATGATGGAGTATGATTTCTTTATGTTAGCTGTGACTCTTAACTTACGTGAAAATTTATATTTAATATAATTTAGCTCAAATGCAAAATACATCTTTAATTTGGCTTTGAAAATTTGTTATATCAGTTGATGGTAACACAGAAATTACAGATCTCTCTGCCAGGTGGATTTGCTAAACACAGTTGTTTGAATAGCTAAGTGTTTTTGATGAAGGCTTCTTGAAACAATATTTCTTCTCATTGACAAAGTAGCTTATTTCATTTTACTCCAACTCTACATTAAGACAGTGAATTATTTGGTATCTATATAAGCAATCCATTTGAGGTTTAATTTCCTTTAATATAGGTAAAGAAATGTGTTCAATGCATTTGATGAAAATGCAAATCAAAGTTATATTTCTGAGGTAGGAGGTACCATGATTATTACGGAGCTTGCTGAATTACTTTTTTTTCTATAGTGAGTGCAGTTTGTTAAACATTACAAATTGAACTGGAGTATTGAGTGCTTAAAAAGGAACAAGAGACAAGAAGAAGAAGAGACACCTCTGGATGAAATCGTACCTAATTTTAAGCAGTGTACAAAAAATGTACTAATTCTATTACCTTGTTCAGGTTTAATTGTTATCTGTTACTCAGATCAAGACAGCATCCATATGAGAAAGGGAGGGAGGATTTTTGTGTAAGGTACTGTATTTTATTAAAGTACCATGTAATCTCCAGATCCCCATATTTCAAATGAAAATAACCATGAAAGAAAGAACTTTAAAATTTGCATATGCACTAAGGATAAAAAAGTTATTCATAAATGAATTTTTAAATTAGGTCCTTGAAGATCTTAGTAATTTTCTTTTTGAAAAAAATATTTTGATGTGTATTTTTCTCTTCCAAAAAATATTGGTGCTGCTATGAGGAGGATTTACAAACTTAAAAATAAAAAATCCTCTTGTATTCCGTGAAACCCTTGAATTTACATGGGACTACTGACCTAGGTTGGTATTAGAATTCTAAAGTCTTTATCTAAAATTTCTCAAAGAATTAAATTCAGTTTAGAAAAGGGCTTTTTACAACAATGTATTTTCCTAGTACAAGTACTGAGCAATCTTGTATTGATATAGGATAGAGTAAAAAGCAGGTTGATTATTTCAATTTTATTTCTGTGAACCTACTAGGAAAGAAATGGTAGATAACTGAATTCAACTCAGTTCTATGTTCCTTGGACTATGAGCACTCTATTCTTTTTCCTTGAATGACTACAGACAAGATTCTGAATATTTTCTGCATTTCAAAACATGTTGAAGGATCAAATATTCTACCTTTATTGCTTCAATTTCAAGTATTTCAGCATTTAGCCACATAAGAAAAGTCATCTCTTAAAGTTGTCAATAAAGCTGTGAATTTTTTTGTCACTAAAGAATTCTTCACATACACATTCTTTTTATGCAGTCTCTTAAGTCTGTATTTTCAGACCACTTTATTATAAGTATGTAATTTTTCTTTTCATTTTTGTTTTGAAACCTCTTATAAGAATTTTATTGGGGTTTTTTACGTTGGTGAAAGTCCTTTTACCTATAGACAAAACTTAGTAGGAAATAGAATGGAAAGTTGTGGGGTTTTATGCTTCAAAATTATTCTTTTTGTTGTTGGCCTGGAGGCATGGGGGGATATCTGTGCACGGAATTCATATGTCCATGGTGAGATAATCCCAGTATCATTCAAATATCTGAAGTCATGTTCTTCTGATGACTGAACATTTCTTTAAGATAGAGAATTAGAGCACAGTTGGGATGGATGTTGCAAAAGTAAATATTTTGTTGCTTTTTTGTTAAAGGAGGAATTGTGTGAGATGTTACAGAGCAGCTTCCAGCTGCAGGTTGCAGATGTTTATCCTTCATATAATTCCCTGGGAAACAATGTTATCCCAACCAGTCCACGAAGGTGGTTTCTGGGATTTTGTTTTTTAATGCAAGGTAATATGAGCACAGTGATCTGGTCAAGGGATGGGTTTGTGGGAGCTGCTTCCAAGATCCAGCATAACCAGACTATACCTCCACTGCCTAAAGCTGTCATCTTGGCTGGTGGGATTCTTATGGGCAAACATGCATTATAGTGATTTTGAGAATGCACAGTGTTAGGTATGTCAATTTAGTTTGAGGCATTTTGCATCTAAATAAGAAAAATTCTTTATGATTCCTCATGGCCTTGGTCTCACACTGAGTGCAGTAACTTAAGCAATCATTAACTGCAGAATGACTGTAAAAGCCTAAGGACTAACATTTTGATTTTCAGTATTAACTGATATCTGATTAGCTAATATCTAGTCACACTGTGGAGGTGAGTCAAAGTAGATCCAGTAATGATAGACAAATTAATGTGTAAGAGGATACCTTCATATTTGGTTTCTAATTTTCATGCAATTAGTTGCCTATTTCCTAAAACCTTTTGTGTTTGTTGGGGCATTATTCTTGCTTTTCTACATATCATGTTTCTTACAACTGCTCAATGTCTAATTTACTTTTCCACTGTAGTCTTAGCAATCAGGATATCAGAATTATTTTTGTGGTAAAATTACATTTTGTTGCTTGATAGGTAATTCTGTAATTGTAAGCATTCTTATTGAAGGTTAATTTAAATGAGAAGTCATCTCCTGAACAAGACTAAGAAACAATTGTATTTGTTAGCATTTGATGTAGTTTTCTTCTAATTTCCAGTAGATCCTGTATAATGGGAGAGGGTGGGTGGGAGCGGATTGGGGATGTATTCCATGAATGAGCCTGGGACCAATCACACGGGATTGTGTATGCAGCACTTCTTTGAGCAGGTTTTCCAAATCAAAGTACAGGGGTGATCTTTGATGATTGATTCCCAAACGTTGCTTCACCTCATTTGCAGCTTTGTAAAACCACTTAGTCAATGTCTCGTCTTTCTTCTCGTCCTTTGGATGGTATTGAGGGAGCTGGATTGCTTCTACCTGCTTCTATACTGTGATGTCCTGGAGACCAGTTTCAGATCAGGAAGTCATGCCACATGTTGAATAGTTTGAGGGTGCTAGATATAACTAAAAAGTGTTGCTTTTTGTTCAATGCAGTGTGTTTTGATGGCTGTGTTTCTCAATTAAAATATTACATAACAGTAGCTTGACTTGAGGTCGAGTCTAGCTTAATAGAATTCAGAAGTAAATCTGTATGTTTCATGATGGGGCTGTGAAACTGTATTTGAGTTGATTGGCCATGAAAGCTGTGTGACAAGTGGTACAAATCTAGATATGAAGAAAATTCATGCCTAGCCAGGCATGGAAGACATGGAAGATTGTGTTATTTTGTTTTCCATTTCAAGTTTATATAGTTCTCTGGCATTTTACTTGGACTCTGCTTTCCTGTCTCCTAATATTAGATAGAACTCTTTAAGAAAAATAATTCAAGAAAAAATGTTATTAAAATGTTGTATGTTTTTCAGGGGTACTTGTTTCCATTAGAGATGTAATTATCTGTGATTAATCAGTAATTCTTTGGACATGTGGTTGTCTCTGATTAATCTTTTGGGAGTTCCAGCTGCAAATGAGTTGGAAAGGATGAAAAAAACAAAACCAGAATATCCTTCTGTATTGTCTATGGTTACTTTTTATATATATTTTTTTAATATTGATTTTCTTCATGTCAATATCTGGGGTGAATGGGTTTTCTTAACTGTTTATGTAAAAGGCAGTTGCATAACCGCATTCTGAAACTGGTTCTGATATCATTGATTTAAACTTCACTTTCACAGACAGAAGTGCCAAGAGATGTGAGTCCTCAATCTTTCTTTCTTTTAAATATACTGACCAGAAATGGATTGAGTGTTTTATTTGTTAGTTATATGTCCTGATCTACACTGAGAAAGAGTTCACATATCACTAATACACGAACAAAGAAATTATTGTGGTGAAGCAATTTGTGTGCATAATTAGATGTAAATCACAGGGAAATTTTCTTCTTCTGCTCAATATCTACATTTTTTGCCTTCTTAATGTAGAGATTGTATAAAAAGAAGGTCAAATTATTTTTGGCTGGTGCACTTGGAGATATAAAAGAAAATTTGCACCCCAAATCCAGAAACTATAGGAGATTTGCACAGATTTGCCTGTATAAGGAAGTTTAGATATCTATATCAAGAATATTTCTGATGTAGACAGTAATAATTGTACAAAGAGGAACAAAGTGGTAGTTGTCTATGAGATGTTTGTTGACTGGAAAGTGGATGTATGTAATGCAACATTAATGTGCTGAGTTTCGATAGCTGAATCTAACCAGTGTTTGGAGTTTTATTTTAACCATGTAAAATACAATTTCTTGCTTTGTCATCTTCTGTGTATTTCATGATTAAATTTTCTCTATGGAATGATTTTAATAAAATAGAGAAAAAAAAGAACAGTACAGATCTTCATGGCAAAAACTACAGAAAAGGATTGTGGTTTTGATTACTTCCTACAGTTTTGGTAAAGACACGTGATTCCAGAAGATTCAGATTTTTACCTGAAGGAAAAATATTGGTACACATAAGCAAAATAAGAACAGTAGATGTTGAATTATATAGCACAAGCTTATTGTGCAGAGTTAACAGTTTGAAAAGTACTGAAAACTGTGTTTGAAGACGAGAACAAACATCAAAGGAGCACACAATCTTTTTCATCTTTCCTAGTAATTATTTCTGTGACTGTATGTGTTAAGCGCCTTGTGAGGAGGGTGTTCAGAGAGGTGAATGACTGCCTGTCTCGCACAGACATACACACACATCGCACAGCTGAGTCACACTCTGGGCTGGTGATTCCCCACCACTTTGCAGGTTAAAATAGCATTTCTATTGTTCTGTTGTTAAACAGCCATTTTCGCATTCTGAACATTTAAAAGAGAAGAATTGGAGCAGATATTACCTATAGCACATTACCTTGTGTGGCGTATGAATGATGTGTGATATCAATTTTAAAATCATAGTGCTGATTCACTGCTTTTCTTTAGTTTTGAGTTGATTTGACAACTCTGAAAACTCTACTCGTGAAGTAAGCAGTGAGGAAGGTAGTAGGGCTATGGAAGAGCTAAATAAATGAGCGAGGCTTTGAGAATATATGATTATTTGAAAATTTCACTTAGTCGAATTAATTTTTTCCCAGTATTTTTTTATGAATGAAAAGATCTTGAGTTCGTGAAATATACCACTATTAAAAGCTTCCCTCCAAGGCTTATAAATGTGAACAGTTTTAATGCAAGAGAGGAATAGAAGCACTTCTTCACAAACTATAAATTTGTTTCAGTTTTTTACAAATTTTGAAGCAATGGGGGAAAAAAACTGAATTCTTTTCGATTAAATTTTTCCCAGGATTGTACATTATTACATCTATAATTTTTACTCTTTTTACTTTGTTATGGTATTTTACTATACTTTTACACTGTTTCACCATAGTAAAGCTCAAGTAATATCGCTGGCTGTAGGTTTTGATGACATCCTAATTTGTGACATCTGAGTGTGTGCTCAACCCTCACTGGAACTAGAGAGTGAGGTGCAGCAGCTTAAGAGGTAATGTACAGCCAGCTGTTCCCAGACAACAGTGCACACAACTTTCTCTCTTCCACTTCATCTTTCTCAGAATGAGAAAAAGAAATCTTTACAAAGTCTCTCTTCCTCTTCCCTGCCCTAAGCTATTGCAATATTAACAAACACTCCCTAAAGTCCACGTGTCCCTGAAAATATTTAGGTCTAACTTATTTTTTCATCTTTGACTTTACAAGCCCTCATACATCATTCCTGTTATTACTCTATTGTCATCTCTCCCCCTCTTTTCTACTTTCTCATATAATGTCGATAGATGTACAGTGGTACTAGTTTTCTGAGGCTTTTTGTGCTGTTATTCTGTGCTGAAAATGGAAATGGGCATTTTGCGATAAACTCTGATGTCAGGTAACTATGTATTGTCCTGTAGCTCTTGTTCAGTGTATTTATTTTAAATATATATTTCTTAGGGTTTATTTGCCTTTTAGACAGTAGATTTTCCAGTGAATGACTTTTCTCTAGTACTTTTATAGGCTTTTAAACACTGAAGAATTAATCACAATTATTAAGGGTAATCTTAGAAAACAGGACAAAAGGAATTTTAATTCCTGCAGTTATCTGCATGCAGAATTAGTAACTCCAAAAGCATTCATACATTTTCCTAGTCTGTTCCTAAGGTCTTGCGCTGATGAAAAGCCCACAGAGTCCCTGGGTATAAAACCCTATGGACTATCCCTGAGGAAAGACACTAAGTGATCCCTGGACATCCAAAGCCTTGTGCTGCTCAAGAGGAGAGCTGCCTGCTGCCAGTGCAGCAGAAAGGCATGAGCTGCAAGGACCATGTGTTCTTCACCCAGTGCCGTATGGTCTCAGAGGAGGGGTGGGGGGGAAATGGAATGGTCTCCCCGAAAGGCGTGGAAGGTGTTACACCCATGGAAACGTGTGGTGGCTGCTGGAGGTGGGTAACTTGTGCAAGGGGTTACTCAGCAAGACTTTGGCAGCAGTTTAAATGCATGGATTTGCACATTCTACCTTTGGTATTTCACAGTTGGCTCTGGTATAGTAAGTCGCCCTTAAACAAAAGTAGTCTCAAGCTATAACTTTCTTTATGTTTTTATACAACTAGCATACATAGTCAGGTATTATTTTATCTTTTATATATTTAGTATATTCAATGTTTAGTACACTATATTTTTCTACCAGGAACTATCCAGCCATTTAAATACTGCCTTCTGTAGTATCACTTATATTTACAAAATAGCAAGGGGTTTCTATTTGGGTAAAATGTGTACATATTTGAAAATGGCCTAAACTGTTCTCTTCAGGGAATCTTGTATATAAATAGCTGCTAAACATGTATATATATGACTATTCAATATTCGTTCATTAAAAGCAGTAAATGGCAGTTTTAACAGACAGAAGGAATTATTACTTTGCTTATCTAGGCTAAAGGAAATAGAAACATACCAAATTAAAGGACAAAATATGAAATTACATAGAGAAGCTACATTTGAGAATTAGACATAATGGAAGTAGACATACTGTCTTTAAAGAATGGCTTTTTTTTTTAATATATCTCTGGTACTGTGATTTAGCATAGCATAAAGCCTTTGGAACAGTTAAAATATATTGAATCATATCTGTTGAACATCTTATATGTAATTTTTAATTGGTCTTTGTATAAATATTTAAAATCTATATGCCTCACTTTGTTTCCTATCCAGGTCCCTTTTTGCTATAAACTGGTAGTGCTTAGGAGAAAATAGATCTTCTGATTACTGAGTCAGTGCCTGTTTGCCTTCTCTCAGCCAGTGGTTCCCACTTTCTCTGTCCCTTCAGAAGGTAGAGTTCCACAGGGTATAAGTGTTCTTATGGGACTGATGAGATTTGGAAGAGTCAGAGATGCTGCATTCATGAAACTCAGCAGGGTAGTGCCAGAAACTTGAGCACACTTACTAAAGAAATGTTTTGCTGTGGAACTGGGCATTATTTTAGATGTTATGATGGCTGGACCAAAGGTCGGCCTTTTATAACTCAAGAGCAATTACCTTCAAATAAGAAACGTTGCACAGAGTAAAATATATAGAGAGAAAATTCAACTATATTTTTTTCTAATTCTGTGCTCTTTGATCAATGTCTTTATTTATTCTTGTGAGGTATTTGAGTGATGTACAAGGAACTGGTGTTGCGGGAAGGAGCCATTCTGTTGTCAGAAGTGTATGTCCAAAATATTGGAATAAATCTATGATGATGGAAGGAATTGGACTGAATATCTTCTTTTTTTATGGTTGTTTTCCTGTTATTGAGAGTCCTCCTCAGTAATCTGATAGATGACCAGCAAGAATTGTGAATATAACTGAGGACTGACATTGTAACCTACTCGAATAAAAACATGAAACTCTGCAAGGAACTAATTTTTTAACCTTTCATGTTAATCAGATGGTATTTCTAGGTTTAATAGGTCAAGGAGCAACTGAGAAGACCCTGAAGTTGGATTACCTTTCACTGGGTTTTTATACTTGACCTAAACTCTCTTTGGCCTGCAGTCTTTAATTTTCAGAAGTGTTTCTCATTAATAAAACATTCTTTTTGTTTTTTTCATATGATTTATTAGCACATAACCTTTTTTTTTCCTTGCTCGTAGGATGCTTTGAGTGTTGCATCAAATGCCTGGGAGGTATTCCCTACGCATCTTTGATTGCTACCATCCTGCTCTATGCTGGAGTTGCACTGTTCTGTGGCTGTGGACATGAAGCACTTTCAGGAACCGTCAACATTCTGCAAACCTACTTTGAGATGACAAGATCTGCAGGAGATGTTATTGATGCCTTTACCCTGTAAGTTCTCTGGTCTTTTTACTTGTTTCCCTCTAAAACTGCTGAAAAATTCCACAAGAGATATAAATTTGACTCAAGAAAATGTTTTTTAGTGAAAATCATAGAAAAAATGGTTTGGATAAGCTTAGTAGATGAAGTTTTGACTGAGCTGATATTTTTAGTATTTAGAAGCAATTTGTAATACTATTAAATATATCACCATTTAAATTAATTTATTACTAAAAATTACTTCATATAATGTTGATGAATCTGTTCCATTCATCCTTGCATTTTAGAGAAAAAAAAAAAACAAACAAAAAAACGTGCAATGTCCGCAAAACTCTAAATAGATGAAGTAGAGTTGTGCAACAGGTAACAATTCTGGTAATAAACACAGTAAAGAA
The DNA here is from genome assembly GCA_013398955.1 of Callaeas wilsoni. Taxonomy (NCBI): domain Eukaryota; kingdom Metazoa; phylum Chordata; class Aves; order Passeriformes; family Callaeidae; genus Callaeas; species Callaeas wilsoni. The sequence goes on along the minus strand of VWPU01009966.1, from coordinate 262,343 downwards.
GTAACCGAGGAGTTGTGCAGAACCCTGAGACTTGAAATGTCAAAATTCTATTGCCTCTGATTTTTCTAGAATTAAGCTGTTTTGAAGGCTTCATGCTTTGCTATTCCTGAAAATCTGTTTCTGGAAGACCTTTATTTTGCTGAGCATCACCTTCTCTTTCTTAAATTTATTACATTAAAAATATTTTACTGTATGCTGAAATTAAATGAAATGTTTTCTTATATCTTTAAAATTATTTCTTTAAAACATGATTTTCTTAGATATTTGAAATTCAAGTTCTTACCTGGCTGCTAATGGTTGTAACTAAAGCTGAAGAAACATATTCTTAAATTTATAATTATTTTCTTTCATTAATATTTTTTGTAAAAGTGAAGTGATTTGATCATCAAAAACATTGACCTCTTATGATGGATAGTTCCATAATAAACATCCAGGGATTGGCAGTGTTCAAAAAACAAACCAAGTACAAACTAATGGAAAAGTCAAAGTGATACAGAGAACATACTTATGCCATTGTCCATCTTTCATCCATATCATTAATACTGCATACAACGTTGGTGTCTCAAGGAACTCAAAACAAAGGATGATTATAGAACAGCACATGCATGGTTAAAAATTGAGTATAGGAGGATTCTTCAGCCTACAAAGGGGGTGATTAAGAAGTGTTCCACTAGTGGTCTGTAAATTCACAGTATTATGAATAAGACATGCAAGATTAGACTGTCTTTCTATTCCAGTAGAAAACATTTGAGGTATCAGAGGAAAGTAGTAGGCACCAGATTCAGCAGGAGCAAGATCTTCAATTTTTTCATTGCAAAACTACAAAGTTATTTGCATATTATGGATGCCAGAAGTTTTTATGGGTTCAGGGGAAGACTGGATAATGTTAGAAAACAAATCTCTTGATGGTTGCTAATGACACACAGATTTATCCAACTCAGGAAGTCACAAAGGCTAGACTAGTGTTGGAGGTTATCCTGTCAACTTGCCTGCTCTTACTCTTTCCTTATATTCATTGTTTGACATAGGAAAATGAACAAGTTTTATATACATATGATCTGACTGGGTACCACTGTTTTCATGAGAGCTAGAAATGGAATCATAAGTTTCCTAACTTCTCTTGGGTTATGTTATCAACATCCTTTCCAAAGCTTCTCTGCACATTTTAGGTATAGTCACTGTGAAATCAGTAGCCAGAAGGGAGCGTGAACCAAATAAGCATGTTGCTGCTACGACAAATTAAAATTTCTTCTTAGGATCAAGGAATTTTTATGTCCTTGTATAATAATGTTGGGTTGAGGGGAAGATGTATCTTCTGCTTTGCCTTTTTGGATTGTCATTTAGAATAATGAGTCTGGCTTGACTCGGCGGCTAAGGTTCATTGTTACCCTGAATGAAAGATCAGTCATTTTATTAGGCTCTAACTTATTTTATTAGTCCCTAGGAAGCTATTAGTGCAGAACAGCCACAAATCAATGCTTTCTCTTCATAGCACGTTTCCCAGCTTCTCTCTGTCACATACTAAAGTGAAAGTATCAGTCAGGGAATATAGTTCAAATGCCTATAATTCACTGTAAAAGATTAAGGAATTGTAAAGGTAATTTTTTTTCCCTGGCATTTAATTGTTTGTCTCAGCTAGTAGCTTTTGGGTCAGTTTGTTTTCTTTGTTTACTTAAAGAGCTATTAAACCCAGTTCTTTCTTTGGCAGACCTACTGTAATGGAATTTCATTTTATTCCGTTTTGAAAGATATATCTAAATTTATGTCATAAAGGCAGGAGGAGCAAATATTTTGACTAAAAGCAGATAAGCCATTGCTTGGAACTGGATAAACTCTGTGACTTGCAAAGAAATTTGCACGTTAATTTTCTACCTGTGTAAGTAGATATTACGCTGCTTTTAAAAATAATTTTGTAGGGACAATAAATCCTTGATATTTTTTCACAAGTATTGATTAACAGTTGGTAGTACAAAAGCTCTATAGTAATTATACTTTTGAAAGACCAAAAACCAGAAAGAGGAATATGTAAGTAGAAACAAACACTACAGTGCCTACATTCTTAAAACAATGCGCATTGAAATGGAAATAAAACCTAGTATTTTTATTGTTCTGATTAAAAATGATAAGAACTTCAAAAAATCTAGCAGTGTGCCCTATTCAACAGCACTTTTTAAAGGTTATTTAACACATTTGGGCTCTTAATGCTTCTAGTGCTGTGAAGTGTCTCAGGCTGGCCTGGAGTCTGTCCTTCTGTGATAAATGTGCCAGGCAGATGCTGCAGTGGAGTGAAGTGTATTAGATTCTGTTTAATCATGCTTATGGTTTCTGTCTATATTTTTATTAGCATGCTGGATTTCAAATGTCACTCAGCATAAAAATCAATCCCTATCTGAGAGCTGTTTATGTGGGTGGCGAGAGATAAAGACTGTTTTAACTGCATCCACAAGTGTTTGTTCTGAATGCGAACAACACAACTCACAAGCCACCCTGTATCTTTTATCTCTGTCAATGTGGCTACCGGCTGGAATTTAGAAGAATCAGCAGACCCCTGTAGACAAAGTAGGGCATAATGAGGGCATAAACAAAATCTGAAACACTCTCTAAACGCCTAAAATAAAAGCCAAAATACCTAGATCCAACAACGCCACTCAGAAACGCCCATATCAATGTCCTTGAGGGCATCAACAGCCCTGAATGTCCCTGCCTGGCCTTTCTTAGGGCCTCCCCTCGACCTTCCTATGGTCCAGGACCCCCTTTCAGTGAAGCCTGAGGGATTCAGTCCCTCATCACAGACTCTCCTGGCCATGGGGTTGGGGCTGCTCTGGCTGCCCCATGGGGAGCCCATGCCCCACATGATGCCTTGATTCTTGGGGAGAGATTAATTAATTAAGAACCTGCAATAGGCAGCAAAGTTCCCTTGTAGCATCCAGACCTTGGGGATTCAGCCAAGAGCAACAGCCTCGTGGAACAAAAGAGGTGATTTGAGTTCTGGTCCTGCAGGTTGGTCCCTCATTCCATCTCCCTGGAATACTCTGAGTTCAAATAGTATATACCAGCTGCAGTTCACATCTGCTTTGGAAATATTGATAAGTAGTAAATATTCATCATTTTAAAAATCATAAGAAAGTTTTGCAGCTGTTATTCAAATTCTATAAATGCCAGTCAGTTATATAAATTTTCTCAAATTTATGATTTTCTTTACAAGTCAAAATATAGAATGATCATGGTAAATAATTCCAAAGTTGTGGAGGCAACCTAGAGAGTTGCTGGGTAGGGTAGAGAGAGTGCTTTTTTGCTTGCTTGTTTAGAGGGGGAAAATATAACCCAAAATTCAGTCTGTAATAAGACACTAAATGCAAAAATTTCTAAAAAAGTCCTGTAAAAAACCCAATGATTTTTAAAAAGGATTTTATCTCAAAGCACTGGATTATAGCCTGGATTTAGTTTCTTCTGGGGGCATAGGTAAAACAGATACTCTAATTACTTGAAAGCTAACACAAATCAAATTTATTCAAATTTGTGAGACCACATACTGTACAGGCAGGTATTCCTTACGGAGAGAACATATCTACAAAAATCACATAGCTGAATGGTAGACTCTTCTCTCTATAGACAGCCATTTTAAAATCCATGCACATTTAATAAATTGGATGGCTATAAAAGCATTTGGATTTATCAATGTGTGACCATTTCTTTGGGACTAACCTCTAATAATATTGCTTTCTGAATGACTGTTGAGAAGCTTCATTCCCGATAGTTCCACACTTTTTCACTATCAACATTATCACTGTTCTAACAGTAGCTGTGTCCCTCCACCCACTCTCCCACCTGAAGGAATGCCTGCTCGGGAATTTGCAGAAGTCATAAGCTTTTGTTTGGGATGTGGATTCTTTCAGTGGCTGTAGAGTAGTTATTCTACTTCTTGGTGATCCAAAGGAAGCCTAGGAAAATACATATGATGCTTTAAATTATCCTGAAAACTGCTTTTATAATATTTAACTGCAAGAGGTGAATGTTTTATGTCGCTGACTTTGTCAGTTTAACAGCTCTGTAGGTTTCACTAAAACTGAGCAATCTGCTTGAGGTGGGTGTGATATTCAGTCATTCTCCTAATAACTTAGTAAAATGCAGCAAAAACTCTATTTGCAAAAAAGCCAGGTATAACTAGATTTGCTTAATCACTGATTTTGAGAAGATTACAAAGTCAGCAAAAACAGACATGATTATCAAGCATGTACTACATGATTTTCATATTTTTCTGGTGTTTGGAACAAATTCCAAAAGAAGATTTTAGCAAATCAGCAGCACAAGGTATGTTTTGTGTATTTCCCAGCAGCATCCTTTTCCAGCTCTTTCTCTTTGGTAAGCAAGGCCAGTTAGTGCCATCTGTCACATGTTTGTGATATATAGGCCACGGAACAGGGGAATCATGCTCTTAGAGCAGAAAATGAAGAAATCTCCCTGCTGGTAACATTATACCCGTTTTCCTACTATAGTCAAAGCTAATGCAGGTCGTTGTAAATTCACTTCCTTTAAAGGTGTGAAACCTAACAGTAAACTAAATGAAGTTGCAATCTGTAAATCTATTGTCACTGTGTTCTCTGCAGGAAGTTCCATAGACACTCTGCTGGTGCCATCTTCCTAAGGCTAAAAATTCTCTTCTTTTCAGAATGTGAAACCTGTGTTTTAGGTACTGCTGTGGCCAAGTTTGATGCTTCTGATGACTTTTCTGCTAGTGTATAGTCAGGGTTTATTAAGATGATATTGTTTAGTAATATACATATATATGTACACACAACTGTCTTCTTTTAAGTAAAACAAAAAGAAAATGGTGCAGAATCTTTTATATCTCCCCTCTTAGTGATAAAACCAATGTTTTGAGAGGCAGATAAATGGATGCTATTTTGATCTGCTATCTTTTTATTTGTTTTTTGTTGACTTTGCAGCTATCACAAGTTAAGGGTTGGTAGCACTAAAATATTACTGTTATCATCAGTATTTCTACATTTGTATTAGTGGAATACTGTGAAAGTTATTTTAATGTCACCCATAGTAATGGACAGCTAATATGAAATATGATATTTATAAACATTTTCATTAGACTGTGTGATGATTCTGTTTAAGGCATCAACTTAATACACAAAAGTAGTAATCTGGTTTTCGCTATACACGTTTGACCTCTCACAAAAGCTCGGCATTCTTTAAATTTAAACATATATTATTTATTGTATATTATATTTAAACATATATTAATAGTTTTAAATACTATTCGTATTATGGAAAGCAAGACATAGAGGGCTCTGTATCAGAACAAACAATTGCTAACTCATGCAGGGGTGTGCCATAGCATGTTTGGAAACAGCAACAGACTATGTGCAGAAGAATGAAGTTATCTCTGCAAGGAATATCCAATCTTCACTCACATGTCTTCTTTGGGTATTAGAATTTGACAGGAACAACCAGAAAGAGCACAACGTCATTGAAGATGCAGTTTACTTAAGGGGAACAGTTTCTATTTCATCGCAATAGAGTCACATATAAATAGCAACACTGGACAAATACAGCATATTAAATATTAGGTGCAGAACATAGGATTTTAGATCTGGTATCACTGGCAGATGCATTAAATCTGGCAAAAAATATCAGGACCTGAGAACACGACCTTTGCAAGATTATATAGTGCTGAAAAGTCATATTTACCACCTGCTCAGCTATATTATGTAGTCCAGTCTTCTGTATTCTGTTAAAGGCAATACCAGTGAGAACCTATGCAAGTAAAATTTAGGATTTGGGAATTACTTGCAAAGACATAGTCCTCATTTAAGAAATTGAGTAAGGAAATTCAGAGCACCACATGAGAATACCAGTGGAATAATCTGGAAAATTCATAGCAGTACATGTGAACACCAGCAGAATGATCTTACATAAAGAATTTATTGGTCTTCTTCTGTGTGAATAGAGTCTCCTACTTTTCGGCAGACATCTGTATTATTTAGAGCTGTGTTAAGCAGCTCTCCTTCCTGGTTGACTGGAATCTTAGACTAGCTACAATCACTGCATGTCTTGTGATTTTTCCCTTTCTAAATAGGTGGTTCATCTCCATAGAAGTATCTTTTCCTTTTTTAAATGCCTTTATTTCCTTTTAGTCTTAGTTCACTTTATAAACAGATAAACTGGAAAGTGTATATTCCTATGTAATATCCATATTGCTAAATATGCTTTATGAGCCATGTAAAGCTAACTCTCTGTTCCACACGGTATCTGAAAAGGGTAAAATTCACTATTATGATCCCAGTCAAAACACACAGTAACAAGTTGTCAGTCTTATACTGTCAGTGTGTACTTTGTATGTCTCCAAGTTTATAGTTATACTAATGAAACAGTCACAATTCCTGTGATATGCTTTGGCCACATCTTTTTACACTTTATTGCTGTAGAAGGTTGCCTGGGAATTCAGTATCCATGGCGTACAACAACCATCACAGAATTCCACCAGAAGTCAGCACAGTACTCCGCATTAGTTCCAGTAGGGCTTTTGCCTTCTTCAGGCAAAGAAGGCTCCTGATCTCTTCTGAATTAGCATCTCTAAAATGTTTCTAAGAAAGTAGTTTTAGACAGAACAAAATTAGGTTGCAAAAAACCCCAAACAATGTTGAGGAGAAGCTTTGTCCATCAGTCGTAGTAAAAATACAGTGTTTTGTACTCAAAGATTTCATGATTACTAAAATTCTTATGCTGGATCCTTTCTTATTCCAAGAAAGTTACAAGATTCATAGAGCAAAGGTGTGGTTTGTACTGCTTTTGCTCTTCTTCATTAGCTTGAGGACTCTGTACGGCTTATAGATGTGCTGCAAGAAATCTCTGCTCAACTGTTCCATTCCTAGGAAGCAAGCAACAAACTTTTAGAGGATGATGATCTAGGGTTCTATTCTGCATGCCTGTAGAGAGTTGCACATCACAAATTAAAACCAATGGGTACTTCTGTCACATCAGCTTTATCTCAGAGTAGAACAAGAAAATCTGGCCCTTGCAGAATGTGAATGTAACTTGCATATTGTAGTACAACGATGTCTTTTTTGTATAATGCTAACAATCTGGCTTTAGTTTTGAGCAAATTTTTTGTATGATTACACAAAAAATTTCTTCCAGAAATGCATAACCAGAAGTTTCTGGTTTTGTTCTCTTGTATTTTGTTTCTATTTTAATAAAAATTACTTTTTGGTCTTTTTTGGTCTTATCCTTTCTCTACCGTTAATCCTTTCTCTTCTCATCATTTCCTGATAAACTTTAGTTGAACATTCTAGACACCAGTTTTATTTTCTTCCCACCTGGAATTTAGAAGTTAGGCTCCCTATTAGCCTAGTCTGGAAAAAATTCCATACGGACTTATGCTGACATTTTTTTAGTGCTTTCATTTTTCCCTTCACAGTGAGAATATTTCAGTTTCTTTTACCTCATTTGGGCTATTACTTGTGGGTTTTTGTCTTACTTTGCAGGTAGTGTATGACTATTAATAAATTCTTCTTTCTCCCTATTTGTTTTCCTTCTGAAGTTTGTCTTTCCTTGTCTCCTCCTTTTCCTAACAATTTCTCTCTGTTTCATGGTACCAGCTATCTTCTTTGCTCAATCTGTTTAAGAGAATAGTATCATGAACTGACACCAGGAAATTGTTCCCAGCTGGTTTGCAGGAGAGCCTGGGCACATCTTTTGAAAAGTTCCACAGGGCTTGGTTTCTGCATAGCCTAAACAGACCTTTTGGCTTGCAAACATCCCCTTGTCTGTCTTCTAAAAACACATTTGCAAAACTATTTCTACAAGCTTGAGACAGCTTGAGGGGGGAGGCTGCTATCTCAGTGTCTTAACACCCTCTTAGGATCAGTCCCTGAGGGGGCAGGAGGATCAGCATGGAGGCCAGCGTTGCTGGTTTACAGAGTAACAGAGATTATTGTGTATTCTAGATGTAAACAACAACTATTCAAAGTTCCCTGTAATTGAAAGATAAAAAAATTTAAAAAACCAAATAACACCCTAAAACAGGAGAAGCTCTTCTACCTCAATGGTAACATTTGGGTGTATTTTTCATCCTTCTAAATTTTCTATGCCAGCTGGAAAAAAAAAAAGGCAATTTTTAATTAGGTATTGTATTATGGTAATCTTATTAATATTTCAGTACTTTAATTGCTTTGGTATTTTATTTTTCTTGTTATGTTTGGATTTTTTTAGCTTGGAAATAGATGTAATTGCCTGAAACTACTTGCATTCAGAGAGTATAGGTACAGTTTACTGGCAATCATGTTCTATTTAATATCTGTAATATCTTAATATCATTGTATATATTGGAGAATTTATGTTATAAATTCAGAAATTGAAACATGAGAGAGAATTATAAATTCAGGAAAATTAGTCCCACAGTAATATCTAGTGTTTGAGTGGGTGGGCCAATGAAAATCTTTGGAATATTAGGCTTTTATCACTCATTCAGGCTGAAGTGCACCCATAATTTATTTGAATATAATGGTTTTCTGGGTAACATGAGAATCAGGTACCACAGAGCAAACTAGTGTGAACTTTAGCTGTTAATTGCAACTAAATGTCTGTACTGCCTTCCTATTTTAACCAAATTAAAAAAAAAAAACCCTAGCAAATATGTAGATTGTTCCAAAACAATATTAACACACTTTTCACAAAAACCTGCTACACATGACATGATCATTCATCAAATTTTCTTCTTGCTTGCTGAGCTATTTTAATTTTTAATACTTAAATTTGCCAAAACACCATGAAAATGCACATTAGGAAGTCTGCAACGTTGGTCTGACTCACTAAGAACGTTTTCAGTCACCTCTGATTTGTCTCTGCTGGGATAGTCTACTCGGTACTCAGTTTCAACCTGTTCATTGAGAAGTTAGCATTGGTGGCTTCCCCGAATACCTTCTGCCAGAAGAAGGAAGTGTTTTCTCTAGAGATATTTTGAATATTCTTCTTGTTGGATAGAATCCAGATTCAGACTAATGAATTAGGGAGTCTGGTTAATATGGAATAATTAATGGCTCAGCAGCAGGGAAAGACCTAAAAATGGAAAGATCAGCTTGATTTAAATCTCAAATTAAAAACAGTAATGTTTTTGTTTCTAACATTTCTGAACACAGCATTGTGAGAAAAGGCAGATCCAGAATCAATGGAGAATCTACCAGATTAAGATAGTATGCAAAATATGGTTTACATTATTCTCTATTTTTTTTAAAAAAGCTTTTACTAATTTCAAGATGCTTTTCATAATTATTTTATATTTAGATAACCATTGAGCTTATTCTACTCAGCAGCCTAGGTTACTGTGTGAAGGTTGCATGATCAACATGATTTTTAAAAATTATTTTTATCTTTTTAATCTTCACGATCTGTGTTTTAGTAGAAATGTTACATGACCTTAATTATATCCTTATATAATACTAGTGGGACTCCAGAATTTAGTGGCTAAGTACTCACTATTTCTTTGTGTTCATCTTATTTAGAGTAGCTTTAGTCTTCACATTATGCATATTTCTCCAATCCTGTCAGAACAAAATTTATCTCTATCATTTTGTCTCCTTTCTTTGCTCATTACCCACTTCTTTCCTTCCATTCCAGCTTACGCAAGAGTAAGCCTTTCTTGTTCTTTTCCTTTGTCCTTACCCATCTTGCCCATTGGCTCACATTCATCACCCCTTCTGCCCTTCCCTTCTACCTCCCTCCTTGCTCTCATGCTCTGTCTGTAGTATTTGAAAATTTGCTGAAAGACAGATGGCAATTAATCTCCCTGAGTTCATCCACAAAGAATCACATTTTATTTTAAAGAAAGGCAATCTCTCTTTTATAAGGTCCATCTTTTATCTATTATAACTTAATGAGAAAATAAAAGTTTATCTGAACTGCGTTAGATGCTGCAGAATCACTTAATAGCAATGCTATCTTCAAAACTATATACATAAAATTTTATTGTTGTAATACATTTTCTTTAAATACAGTAGACACTAAATGTAGCTATACTGCAATACAATTCTATCTGGCTTTTAAAGATGTAGTTGAATGATTGTCTCACAATTTTTGTTTATCTTTTTATTCTTTGCTTTATAGGACATCCTTTTCCCTTGGAATAAGTCTGGCTATTTCATCCTATGTACTCTGAGGAGTAGAGATTTTATGACCTCTCTGTAACGAGTAGATGAGGAAGAAATTGATTTCTATATTTGGCTAGTGTTGGGCTATATATATTTTTTCCCTTTGTGAAAGGAAGGCTTAAGTGAAAGTTATTCCTGTAGATGCACATAAGGCTAAGGAAAAAGCAGAGATCTCTCAGTACACTTTTTGACACAAGCAGCTCAGTGGGAGACTCAGCACAGATGGTTTAAAGGGCTGTTGTAAGGACTGAAATAGTCTCTGGACTTCTCAAAAGTCCTAATCTCTTTAGGGCAATGATAGCTTGTAACTGAGCACACAGAGGTCTGAGAGGAGCCACTGCTGGCATAACTCCCAGACATCAACCACCGGTGAAGGTCACAATTTTTTAAAGTATATAATATAGGAATTGGAAGAGTTTTTATGGAATAGTCACAAAGTTGCTGTCTATTTGTTTTAGTAACCTTTTTTAAATCACTAATGACAAGATAGACTTAAAACACTGCTTTGATCTTAAAAAAGAGAAGTGTTACAATGCCTGAATTACTATAAAATCAGGGAAATGTGATTTCTGCAATGTAATCAGAATTATATATATTAAAATAAATTTCACCTGCATCATCTCATACCATCCACAATGTTAAATTTGTTTTACCCTTTTGAGTTGTTTATGTATCTATTCCATACAGAAATCAACTTACTCTAGTTTTCACTTGAGTATGAAACAAAAAGCAAAGGCTAGAAGTGCTTTGGTGTTAAAATGTTAGGGAAAAACCGGACCTGTCTCATTTCCAGAAGCATTCATTTATAGTACTTCTCCCACCCCCAATTAGGTCAGAAGTTTAACTGCATTTTTTTTGCATTTTTTAGCATAGACTTGAGCCTGACTGAATCTTTTGAAAATCATTCAAGCTCAAAAATGTTTTAACAGGTTTTTGAGCTTTTTTGTTGTATTTTATATGTAAAATGTGTATTGTGAATTTTCTTTTGGGTGATGATGAAAAGTGTGCTCCTAAGGAGCTGTTATCATTAAATATTTCCTTTCATAACAATAAAAATATTAATCATTGTCTTCATGATTATTCATCATAATTCATCTGGCAGATCCTAATTGTCCTCAGCCTTATTTTTTGTCTTATGTTGTTTTGAGGTGTTGCTACCTTGACCTGATGAATTAGATTGGAACTTAGTACCATCTTAAATCTGCATATTACCATTTTATACACAGTTGCACAGCTCCTGCCCTGTCACATCCATAAATGGAAAATTTACTGTGGCTAGTTTTTTAGAGAAGTTCAAGTACAAAACTTGGAAATCTGCTGATCTAAGGCTATGGTCAGTAGGAATGTTCCCAAGTTTCGTACAACAGAGCAGAGAGGTGCTAACGAAAATCTTTTCACAAACGCTGATGATGAGAGAACATTTAGGAGGCAGAGTCTCCTTGAGCCAATGCTGAACTTCTAGGCAGTGCTGGGCAAAACAACCACACAACCTAGGTAATCTTCTCTGTGGTGAATTGAGCCTTCTAGGACTCTGCTTGTCGCACTGCAAGCCATCCCTCCGTTGCTTCAGCTGTGCATCTGTGAAATGATGTATTAAAGCCCCATTATAGAAGAATTCCAGATCATCTAACCTCATTGCTTCTAGAATAATATGTTTCTGGTTTGAAGAAAGGAATTTCTCTTGATGATTTTATTATTCTGTCAAGCACTTTGTCCACTGGAGAATAAGTGGGAGAATAACAATAAGAAGATAGCACAGACTGACACTGAAGCTTGAGAACTACTTGTATGTGCAAAAAGTTTTATTGAAGATTGTAACTAAATATCTTCTGTAACCTAAGTGCTGGATAGAATGAGTATCTCAGGATATGTGTCAGATTTTTGTTTCCCTTTCCTTTTCTTAATTTTCCACTTTATTTAGAGGAAAAAATAAACGGAAAAGTAACTGACTTTTAAATTAACGTGACAGTTTTTGCCATCTTACCTAAAAAGATCCATTTCTTCATTTATTTAGATTAAATGACCCACCGTTTCTTATATCAATGCTGTTTTACTTCAAAGTTCATTCCTGTCCTCAGCTTCAGCTGTCATTATGGCACACCAGCACTTAGACTGACTCCAGCCAGTCATGAAGTTTGAGATTTAAGAGGTCTGATTATTTCACCCTGAAATTTCAGTCAGCTTTAAATATTTATGCAGATAATTAATTTTTGCTGTTCCTATACAGGATTGACATCTTCAAGTATGTGATATATGGTGTAGCAGCTGCATTCTTTGTATATGGCATTCTGCTGATGGTGGAGGGATTCTTTACAACTGGTGCCATCAAGGATCTCTATGGAGATTTCAAAATCACCACTTGCGGCAGATGTGTGAGTGCCTGGGTAAGTGGTTAAGAAAGCTTTTGTACTTAGAACAAACCCAACATGCTTTGTATATTTTGTATTTCCTTGTGATATTTATTTTTTGGTTTTGTGTTTCTTTAATATTTTGTGATACCTCAGTTCAGTGTTTAAAAATTACAGCAAAGGTGAACAGAGTGTTACAAATGTTCTCTGTATTGGTTAAACACGAAGTAATTCTTGTTACTCGGGAGCAATGAATTCCACCAGTTGAATGAGAAAGCTCATTACCTCAGCAATGTAAGCTGCACTGAACAGGACTAAAACTGTTCTAACTAAGGCCTCCAGCTCTACTGGGAAAGAAATATTTCCCTTACTAATATTTTCAGTTATTTTAGGAATCTTGCCTTTTCCTCTTTGGAACAAGTTGAGACCTATCATTAGGTTCTATTTTGTTTCTAAATGGCAAACAGCCCATCATTTACTCCTGTGTTAGTCTCTGATTTGGAGAGATCATTCACTTAGGACCCTGGAAAACCTAGATTCAAAACCTTCTGATTTGTACAAGGAATTATATGGAATTTATCACACTAAAATTGCTCACAGTTTCAGCTGGGATTATTTTAACATTTCTGTTCAATGTCAGGTAAGTAAATAGTTTTTATTGTATTTGACCGTTCCGAATCTGAGTTGAGAGGCCTGTGCTCTTGGTAGCTGTTGAGCTAGATATTTCTGCAAACACAGTCTGCATCAAAATCTCATATTTTGTGGTGACTAGTAAATGAATAAATACAGCCAAATAGCTATGGATGTTAAAGTACACTTATTTTTAATGCTATATTAACAATAAATAATATATAAAATAGTAGGCAGGGATGGGTTCCCCACTGTACTCTACTACAACTGTCAACACTTAATGAAGTGGAATAGTCTAAACAAGTATAGGCAATAGATACTTTCAGTCATACAAAGACTATCAAACTAGTATTTTGGATATCTTGACATTTAAAGTTAAACTGGACACGGATGATCTGCATCTTGTAAATTGGGGAATGCAGTATGTATGTCATCTCTACGTAGATGTAACCTGCTCCACAGTAGTCCTGTGTTTTTTGTCTCTTTTCTTTGGTTCTTGTCATCGTTGTATGATTTTGGCACTTTGACTAAGATTGCTTTAAAACCTTTATATAAATATATAAAAAGAAGACTGAAAATATTTTAAATAAGGAGCAGTCATTGCTTATGCCAACACTGCTTTCATCTTCTGGAAAGAAGTCTCTAATCTATATTCACTGAGGACCTACTAAGCTAGTTCCAATTCTGTATAGAGTAGCAAAATTTTCGGAACGTTATTTTTCTTCACAGCTCCCATGAATGCCTGTCCTCAGTATTGCAGTAGAGCAGTGCTGCATCCTCTCACAGTTTTGATAACTGTAATTCCATAGTATGTGTCTAAAAGAAATGAACAGATAAGCAGCTATTCTATGGTTAATATCACTGCTGTTATTATTAGTGATTCATTACATTATTTCCTTCAGCACTTTACTTTTCTCATCAGCAATATGCAATGTTTGTGTTTTACTTTGACAAGCCTTGGGTTGATACACGTTGTACAGCTAAGGTTAAGGCTGTACACTGTTTATGATCACAATTACAATAATCCATCAATTAGTTTAAGTTAAATACCTTGTTGTCAGTATTCTTGAAGTCAGTGAAGTTTGTTTTTTTCCCTGGTGAAATAAACCCACAAGCCTGCTCTTTGACTGGTTGTCTCATTTTGATGATAAGTCAGTAAGATTGCTGTACAAATGTCTGGAGTTATTTAGGATTATTATTCTGGCTTTAGTGTCTGTGCTCTAGAGAGTATATGTCAATTAAAACTTGATATCCTTTTTGACTAGGTTGATTTTCATTTTCTCATACTTAAAATTCTTAAGGGAAAAATAACATCTTAGATTTAAAGTATATGTATATTTGGAACTAGAAAATTTTCAATCCAGCAGCGACATGTTTAGAATTTTTTCAGTTCCTTAACACATGCAATGATATAAAGAAATAAGACCTAAGAACAACAAAAAGAAGAGTGGAGAGGTAAATGAAACCGAATCAGTATTGTGTGTCAAGGCCAGATTGTTTAATTGCTAAAAATGTGCTGTAATAAATTTTGTTCTGTACAGTTGCCAAAATGAGATAATGCTGTTGAAAGGGGTTGGCAGACACTACAAGTTGAAAGAAAGCTTTCTTGTATACAGTTTTGAGCTAGTAATTTTGTAAATATAAAAATCCAGGGTGTCAAAGATTAAACGGTTGGTTTCTTTTAGCTATGTCTTAATACCAATAGAAATTTTCTCACAGGGTATTTTTTGTTTTGAAAAATTAAAATAATAAAAATGGCTTCATATCAAAAACACCTTTGTAAAAATCCAGTTGTGACTATGATTTCACATCAAATTTGTTGATGTCTTTCTAAATAGAATTTTAGCATGTTAAAGTCTGAAAATGAAGTCCTTCAGCTTTAGTGTTGTCACCGGTTGTTTGTCATTAATATTTTGCATGAGCAAATTTTTT
Organism: Callaeas wilsoni; assembly: GCA_013398955.1. NCBI lineage: Eukaryota > Metazoa > Chordata > Aves > Passeriformes > Callaeidae > Callaeas > Callaeas wilsoni. The sequence goes on along the minus strand of VWPU01009966.1, from coordinate 247,276 downwards.
ATTTCTGTGACTAAACCTATTGTAAAAATGGAGGAAAAAAAATCAATAAAAAATTTAAAGAGGGACAAGTTTATTTTAACTCTGTATGGATAAGCTGTATTTCTAGATATGGAAATATGAAAAGTAACATCTTTTTCTCTTTCTTAAGAAATATTTTTGAAAAGCAGGCTTTTAAGAACAAAGATAGCCAACATCTGAAGGAACTTTTCATGTACCCTTCCTGACCTCCCTTCTTAGCTGCAAATAGATCACTTTCTAGCTCTGAATGGGCAAAATGAATTTTTTTTGCCTGAAGTAATGGAAAAAGAACTAGCTCAGCCTAACCTTTCCAGTGACAGTATAGTTGACTAATCAGCTGATATGAGCATTCAGAGCCTTAGCATCCAAGTCATATCGGTGCTGCCATGGAGCAGAGCTTCTCACGTCTGAGAGATCCCTCGTGAAAGTGACAGTGAAGACTCTCATTGGCAACTTTGCAGACCTAATTTACTGGGAAAACTAAAACGAAAGCAGTAAAACAATGCCAGTCACATTAGAGGAGGGATGGCTTTGTTTCTACGCTTTGTTTTTCCATGCCTGAATATGCTTTTAGAGTATTAAACAGTCATATACAGCTGTGCTGTAGCATGATTAGTAAAGAATAGCAGACAGGCCTGAAGCCAGCTAACACTGTTTTCATGTTTGCAATTTAATACCCTTCCTATTTATGTTCCACTCCCTTGGTCATGAAAGCCTCATTTATAACTTGTTTTAGAATATCTGCTTACAGAATCAATAGAAAAAAATGAACAAAGAAATACAATGACACTTTTCCCCTCATTTTATGCTGTAAAATGGGAAAGGAGGTTTAGGGGCTTTTTTTATTCTATCAGAAAACATTATATAAAGACTTCATCGTGGCAGCTGTATTTCTATTTCTTTGCATCTTATTTTTCAAAACAACCATAGAAAGCTCTAGAGAAAGATGTTTCATATTCTAAACAGCACTGACATATGACTTCTTTAGTCATCTTTAATTTTCATTTTCATACTTCATTTTTAGTATCTTTAGTATCTTTAGTTTTAGGAATACTTTATTTTAATTACTGACAAAGATTTTTCTGCCTTTGAAAATAATTCTGGGTACCTGATTACCTATGTGCTATTTCACACATGCTTCTTGAGTGCCTAAACTAAAACATGAGCTTCCCAAAATATTTCCAGATTTTATTTTGCAAAAAAAATCGTGGAAGCTGCACAAATGTTTTGAAAAACCATCTGTGAAGTTGTCACTTCATCTTTTCCTTACCAGACCAGTTATTCTAGAGGCAGTGAAACTGCATCATATTGACATTTGATTCTTTGTGTAACAGGAGGAAGAGAGTTCAGTGCAGGCTCAGCTGGCTTCCCCACCCAGAACAGATGTATTATTTCTGAATGTTAGAAATGAAGCTCTTGTTTCTGAAAAGTAGATACCATGTCTGGATATTCTGGGGAAAAAATGCTGAGCTGACAGCCAGGGAGCCCTTGCTTCTGAATTAGATTCTGCTCCATCTGAGGAATGTAGTATGCTTCATACCATAAGAGAAATAAAAAGGACCTTCTCTCCAAGACAGCAGATATACTTATGGGTCCAGAATCCTTTAATCCAATCTTAACTAAGGAAAGTATCTAAAAATCTCTTGTCCCCATACATGTTAAGTTGTGTATGCTATAAGTAGTTTCCGACAGTGATATGGGAAGTGGGCAAGATGAGATTCACAGTGCTCTGACTTTTCAGATTACTCAATTGAATACTAGAAACATGAATTTTTCCCACATGTTATCCAGAAGCTAATGGAGTAGTTAATTTCAGAGGGAATACATTATGACACAGATATATCCCACCTAATTAAGAATGTCGCTAAGGTTGTCAAGAGAGAGGCCTATGCTCCTTCAGTAGTTAAAGGAGAGGGAGGCTTAGGCAACTTTGTCAGATGAACTGAATTTTTTTGTGACTGTCCTATTTTCTGCAAAGAGAATAATCCTCAAGTCTTTTAAGTTATGTCTTTTATATTAAGCTCTTCAATCGACTATATACCTTTAGTTGGATGTATCCTGCCTGTCCCCTTTTGTTGGCATTTACGTGAATAACATTTGCTATCTAAACACTCCTGGAGTCAGTGGATGAAAGAAAACATATTAGCAATTTTATAGATTGTTGGAATTCATCTTATGCCTGCATACTAGACCAGTGTTGGAATTTCTTTAGAGAACGGTGCTCCTGGCAGTCTTCTGCTCTTGATCTTGAAATTGGAAGAACGAGCCCTAGCAACAGCTCAAAACTCAGTTGAATGGTTAAGAGAGTTGTCTTTATGCCATTCTCTCCCAACTGCATTCTTAATATACATATGGTGTCTTGAATAGAGAGAAGAAAGCAAGTGTTTTTTTCACTATTTGTTATATTTTTAGAAATGTTTTGCAGTGAGTTCAGAAATTTTGTCATACATTTCTATGTGCTGACTCTGCTTTTTATCTCTTATTTCTGTAATCTGTTCAAGTATTTTTGTTTGTCTTTATTGTGTATTTCCAGATTTTCTCACTCAGGAGTATTGCATGTATAAAATCATGCTTTCATTTCATATTCCTTTTCTCCCATAACTTGCCATGCGCTGTACATGCAGCAATTTTGTTGACTGTGGTATTCATTACTTCCTTTAATAGAGGAGTGTGCCAGACATTGTAATGTGCCTTGCCAGTACTTTCTCATCTTCTCTTGGTCTTGCTGCTTGCTGTCAGAAATGTTGTTGGTGGTGATAAACTGGATGAACTGGATGGTTTTGCTTCAGATTGTGCTGTGTGTCTTGCATATCGATGACAGATTTTTTTTTTTTTCTTCCTTGGCATGTGAGCTCAGTCAGTAAGAATATTTTGTTAATTAAACTGCTGTGATACATTTCCAAAATATGTTTAACTTTGGGAGCTGTCGCACTTTCTCTATGGGCTTTAACTTTCCATTATGGGTCATCATAAATTGCTCAAGATGATAGCTTTATTTCCCCGATGCTCAGATAATCCATCTCAACTTTGAGTGTTTCATCAGACGATGACAGTACTCCCTGATCCTTGTTCTCACCTGGCTGACTTATTCACTGCATCTAGACATCTTACTCTTTTTATAGTTACTTAAGCCTTTGAATATCAGTGTAATTATCACAAATTCATTATTTTTATAGCAAAAGAAAACCCACAGAAACCATATACCTTTGTTCTTCATATGAATTGCATCTTCCTGTTAATGTCTTATGAATTCATAATTAGCTTTGTAAATATTTTTTGGCATTGCTTGCACAGGAAGGAGAGAAACTTTTAAATTTATCATTTAAGGTCACAATAAAAGCTTAAAAAGCTGTGCTATTGACTTTGAAAGCTTGGCCAGACAGGAAACAAGCAAGAAATGTCCCTACCCCTTCATTTTCACATAGGCTTCTCAAAGCCCATTAAGAATATATCAGAAAAGAAAACACATTCTTTTTTTTGACAGCCAAGTATTAACTGTGAGTGACACGTTTCTTTAGAGTTATAAGTATTATTTATGCTTTCTAGTTTAAGCTTTGCTGTCTTGTGTCCAACTACAGACCATGGAATCTTCCTGAAAAAAAAGATTGCAATGCAAATTTTGGAGATGTGAAAAATGTAAACAACCTGCATTGTTCAGTCTTTTCCCAGCTGAGTGTTGTATTTTCCTCTGTGTATAGAAAACTTGTCATCACTGAAAATCACTAGAGTACTGTTCAGGATTTTTTAAATAACTTATCAGCTATTTGGAAGTATAGCCTAGAAAATTTACCACTAGGACTAGCCTACATTTTCAGGGAAAAGGTAATGATGGAACTGATTGTTTTTCATACTTTACATCTTTGAATTGAATAGTTACGTGGCATGGACATAGAAAGAAGAGCACATGAAAAAGGAGTATTTAATGAAGATGTCTAATCCATATTTTGAAAAGCCAGTTTTAAAACCAGATTATTTATCTTTAATCACATTTCAAAACAAAGCAAATAGCTTAACTGTATTTCCAAACAGTACCTTCTAGAGTTAGAAAAACACCACCAAAAAGAAAAACAAAAGGAGGAGGATAATTTAAAGAATGTGAAAATATGAGCATATGCGTTTTGAGAAAAAGTAATTTGTATTTGAAAAATTGTAAAATAAATTACATAGGAAATTCTGCTTTTGTCAAGCAGAAGTAAAGATCCAACACTTTCTGTAGGACTTCAGAAGCCTGTCAGACTCCAAAAATTATAGTCTTGACTGAAGGACATACAAAACAACTAATAATAACTTTAGGCAACACAATGCTATGAACCCATTAACATTCTAAAGGAAACTTAGAAATAAAAAATAAATTAGAATATTTGGATTATAAAGAAGTATCCAAGAGACAAATTATATCATCTTAAGGTAGAACTTAGTCTTGCATCAACGCAAAGCCATCTTCTTCAAACTGATATTTCATTGATTTATTTACTAAGCAACATTTCAAAAAGTGAATCTATTTGTTAGAGAATCATTTCTGAGGTGACTGTGGAGATCTCCTCCTCCACTGCTACTAATAAATCAACAGCATAAATCAGAGAGTAACCCAGTTTTTTATATGTATCTAAATGGTTTCCAAAGCAATAGAAACAATGCATGGAATATTTTAACCTTGAAATACACATTTAAAGGAAATTTTAGAAAAACGTATGTGCACATGAAAAGCAGAGAGTAACAGTGAGAATTGCTCCTAATTTTGAAAAAATCAGTTTTTCCTCCATCTAAACTATCTGTAGAAGAAAAATGTTTTAAAAAGCCCAAAAAACCTGTTCCATAAAAGATAATTTTAACTGGGATTTCATATTTTTCTGGTAATATATTTTAACAATCAAAGGAAATTCACATTAGATAGTATTTAGTATATGAATGAATTTCAATTAGGCAAACCTGAGAAGTCTGTCCCTCTATGGAGAGAAATTTAGACCAATATTGGCTTTTTGTTTCCTCTCGAAGCAGTTGACTTGAATGCAAGCCAAGGAGAATCAACCACATGACAGTAATAGCCCACCATGAAATCTATCCATGTTTCAACAAGACTCTTGGAGCTGTGCCTGGGAGTATAATATGTTAGAGAGAGAGAGAGAGAGGATGAACATGTTTTGTAGAGGCAATAATAAATGTCCAACAAGTGATCGTTACCAATGAAAGTGACATTAAAGACCAAGCAGAAAACACTTTGCAAGTGTGTATTTTCTGTAGTTTACAATGCATTTAGTGGTAATATCAGAACAACAGTCTCTTCCAGCAGCATCGTATGTAAAATGAGACAAGTTGAAATACTTTTGCTTCATCTTTTATTTCTCTCCATGTATAAGGCATGAATTTGGAGTTGTTAGTTAGTACAGAAATGAGAATGTTAGAGGCCATTTCTTTGTAAACTACTCAACAGTCCTTCTTAAACATGTTAATGTCTAAAGACATCTGTACAATTCTTTTTTTCAGTTTTTGATTTATTTACATTTTAAAAAATCATAGCATTTTTGGCTCTAGACAACATTTTAAATTAAACAGCTAAAGCTATGTTAGCTTCTGCATAGTTAAAATATTTTCCAGAGGAACACAGAAAGATTTCTACTTCCTCTCTTTCATATTTGCATATGGGAATTATACATGCAAGATGCTGTTGCAAAAAAAATCCATTGGGAAGAGGTGGAAGTATTTATGTAGAGATTCTTCTTTAAAAATGAAAAAAAATTGCAAAAATCTACTGGATGAAATCTGAACCTTTCAAAAGAAGAATTAAACTGCTGTGGGGTAATAATACAGGTGATGAACAGGAACAAATACCTAATCTTTAAACTACTCTGTCATAAAAGTTTATTGATAAAAGGCCCTTATTGAGTCTGGACTGTTGATGTAAGGTATAGTCAGAACCCTGCATTACAGAAAATTGAATGCAAATAAACAACAGGCCTGAAGTGGGAACATGTGTAGTACTTTAAATCTAACTTCTTGTAACCTGAAGAGAGAACTGTGCACTCTATCAGTACTCTACCAGCACAACTGCATCAAGACAAATTTCAGCATTTGAGAAAATATGTGTCAGCTGCAGTGAATAATTTAAAAAGAGTATGTAAATGCATTTATGCAGAATGTGCGCACGGTGAAGAGACAGCAGCAATAACTCAGAGGAATTTTTTTCTGGGTAAAATGAACAAGATGAAGGAGAAGGCCTGAAAGCCTAAGGTCAGTTATGAATTTGAGGCTGGGCAAAGTGCTAAAACTAAATAAGTTTTTATCAGTATTGAAATCAAATATATGGATGATTGAAAGTGAATGAAACATTTCGAGAGACAGGAAAATTCAGGAAGAAATTGGAAAGCTCTCTCTGTCATGCTTCTGTGTGGCCAAAAAATCTAACACAGCGCCTTGTTCTGGCATTTCCTGTTTGGAAAATGCACCCAAAACCAGGACTACACTACACTGCACTGCAGAGGCTAACTGCTTCCCAGTATTCCCATAAGAGACAGTCAGGCTAACCCTGGGCTTATTCTGGGCGATGTCCAGCACTGCCAGGGTATCATAATGAAGCATGATAGGCTTTGGGCAGGATGGATGTACATGATCTCTGTAGGTACAGTTTTGATCTCTGCAAACACTGTCAAAGAGAGTTTCTGAATCTGTGAAGAGGTTTGGAAGGAACCTCTTAGTTCACATAGCTGAAAGTAAACATTTTTTGTGTGTGTGTCCTAGGATGATAAATCTAAATGGGATGTAAACACAGCAAGGTGTACATCTTTTTGCAACTCTCTGGGTTGAGAGCTCACATCAGGGAGTTCATATAAAATAAATATACGATGAGATTGAGAGAAAGCGTAAAAGTAAGTTCTGAATGGTTTGGAACAAAGATAAAATTACATGGCAATATGAGTTTTCTGGAGTTAAGTTTTATTTGGGCACTTAATTTGTTGCTATGTTTCTGTATTATTTTTCTTGTTGTAAGCAGTAGTGTCCTCATAAAATGGAATGAATGAAGTTTAATTTGCTTCCTTTTCATTTCAGTTCTGTTTGTAGAAACTGTACCTTCTAGATAAGATTTCACTCTCTCTGTCCCTAGGGTCACTGAAGCCATCATACAATGTTTCTTCAGAGGTACTAAAATATTTATAACAAAACTAAAACAAGAACAGTGTTTGAAATTTAATGAATGTGCTTTTCATGAGAGAAGTACCCATAAATTAGAAAGAAGGAGGGAAAAAAAAGAAAACAACTAGTAACTGAAATTTTGGTCTTATTAAAATAGATAAGATTTGGGTAATGTTTTCAGTGGAAAAAGGATTTCAATCAGCTATGACCACCAGGGAAGCTGTGCTCCATGCAAACAATTTCAGAATATGCTCTGCAATACCTGCTTCCTGACATTGTTCTGTTTTGATTAAAAAAATCATTCCAGAAGGTGGATGATTCTCCTACTTTGATAATTTATAACTCAGGAAAGCCATTACAGGCACTGAACAGCTTACAAAATCTGGCAAGAGTGTCTTGCCAGCCATGCTTTTGATATTAAAAAAAAAACTGCTAAAAAGGTTAAAGATTTATTTGTTCAAATAATTATTCATCTATTCTTTGCAAATGTGAGCTGAGTTTAAATTAGTGATATTTTATCTTCCTGATTTGGTAGATGAATTTCACTATCACTCCTAGTTTGTTTTGAGTTTATGTGTTTGGCTTCTTAGACTGAAAATCAAACTGATCAGAGAAAGTAATTTTCACTATAAGCACAATAGATAGGATGCTAAAGAACAAACTGTGATACCTCTTTAAGATGCTATACTGCTATTTCAGAAATCTTCAGCTTGTCACGTAGCAGAATGCTACTTCAAAGGAGAAAGATCCCTTTGAATCTCAGGAGATTGAATTCTGAATTTAATTCCTGGAGTGAACAGGGTCCTTAAGCATTCCTTGTGAGTTCTCTAGAGCAAAAAAGGGAAGGTTGTAATAGTAGAGAATATTATCTAAAAAGAGACTTTATTCTTTCCTGGTTTTATTATTTCTATTTTTTTTAATATAAAATAATTCAAAATTTCATTCAATTATAAAAAGAATTTATAAGCTACCACCTGCTATTGCTAGAAAATAATAACTTGTGCAGGGTTAAACTTTTTTTACTGCCCTTACAGTAGGAAGTATATTGCCGACAAGATCACATTTCTGTGGTTTGCTTCACTGATATCAGTTATAACAGCTTCCAGGCATAACCTATAGCTACCACGTGGTTTAACTTGAAGTTTTGTGTTTTAGTTATTCTTACATAAAACAAAGGAAGCTTCCACTTTTTTTCCTGTGTTCTTGGTGTTATCCCATGAAATTAGGCATGTCATTGACCACTGGCTCTTCCGCCGAAAGCAATCGACAGAGGAAAACTGAAGTTCTTCCTTTTCTAAAATATGTTTTTAAAAGGAATTCATCATTTGAGTGACTTTTTCTGAGATACTCAACCAATCACCTTCATGTTTTTAAAGAGAATCCGTTCCACAACAAGCAGATAATTCTCTCTGAGAAGGCAGCTCTTGTGACTCCCAGCAACTATCAGAGGCATTTCTACTGCAATCATTTAATGCCCAAGGCAGATTTTTTAGAGGCTAATAAGCTCTGTTTTCCCCCTCTTTGCTATACCAATGCTTTGTATTATCTCGGTGGAGATTTTTAAGCAGGCTTCTTTATCCTTACTACAGATTAGAAAATAAATAGATATTAAAAAGAATTTGTAGTGCTCATAGTAAGGCCTTTTCTTCTCCATTTGGTGCTAATCACAAAATAGGAAGATTCTCAAATATATATGGAGCCCAGTCATAAAAACAGTTATTACTCTTCAGCAATGTAACAATTTAGTACTAGGTATTTAGTTACTTTTAGGATTTAGTACTCCATTAAATTATTGTGGATGTGCTACACTGAGACATATACTAAATTTATTAAGTATTGTTTATTTCACAAATTCTAGAAGGATCACAAGTAAGACTTCAGATTTACTTGTTTTTGCCAAGCTCAGAATATAGGCTAGGAGGCTGTTTTAGTTTTAAAACACTTCTAGAATAAATGAGAATTTAAAGTCTATACCAAGACAGTCTTTTTTCTTATTTATTATTCCTGCCTTAGAAAAAAATGAGTGCAACTCTTTAGCTTGATAATAAATTACGATTGGACATAGCATTTTAGTTGGGAATTCAGAGCTCTGAATCTACATTTCTAAGTAATTTTCCAAGTAATTATTTGTAAGTGTGCGCCTGAGGCTGAGCCAGATGTCGTTTCATTAACACTGTAATATGGAAAGGAAAAAAGAAAACAATGAAAGAACAATAACAACAACAACAAAAAAAGCAGCATATACAGAACAGTATTTACTTGTGTAAACTATTTTCTCTGCAAAAGATGGAATAGAATTTCCAACATATAATGCAACTGACACATGGAAATGTTTACAGTAATATTCAAATGTGCATATTTATTTTGGACTTTGCTATCACTTTCTCTATTTTTTCAGTTGGGTTTCTAGTAAATGGGTTCTTGGGAAAATTTGGTAAAGAAGACAGACATTGCCTGCATGAATGCATTTTTAGAAATCTTTATATATAAATTAGACGCATCAATTTTCCTTTTAAACTAGATGGATGTTGAGGGAAAAGTTAAAACAGTTTGTAACTCTCAAACTGGTAAACTGGACTACTAACTCAAGAAAAGGATAGACAGCAGATATCAAGAGTATTAAACAGCTTTTCAAACTACTTCTACAAGTCTCATTTCCCTGGGGACAATCAGGAAAATTAATCTGAAATAAATTTTAAACTGGATTAATTAAACTACATTAAATCCCTATGTAAATATGCTTCCTCAGAATTAAAATTACTTTTATTTAATAATATTTGGAAGTGAGTTAAAGTAAATCAAATTAAAGTCTCTTTAATATTGCTTGAGAACATCCATCCTATAACTTCAAAGCAATAAAAGTACCTCATTTAAAATTCAGACCTTTTGTTGTTATGGATTGCTTTTCTTGATCAGGTCCATGTGGATAAGCCACTCTGCTACAAATTTTAGTACCATTTACAACCATTTAGAGTCTGACCTTATTTGGCTTCCATAACTAAAATTTGTATTTATATTAGGCTTTTTCCTCTATTACGTGAATTGAGAGATCTTACATTAAAAAAACAAGAAAACAAACAAGAAAATATCTTCCATTTTCACCTTATTTACACATTAAGGTTTAATTTTAAGCAGATTGTTGACCAACTTATTCAGTTTTCAAAAATATTTATTTCTTATTCTCAGAGCCAATATTTTTCTGTGGTAAGCAGCTAGAAAAATAGTAGTATGATGAAATTTTTTTGTTTCCTGTAATGTGTTTAGATTCATCAGCACTTCTGAAGCCACCAAATGCTGGGGCTATTTGGATTCAATATTTAGAAACTAATTTCCACATTTTACCATGTAGCCTCTTCATATCCTTCCCACAGCATAAAATAAAAAGATGGTTTGCTATTGATGAACGTGTTTCCCAGTGGTCTCAGGCCAGCAGAGGAGCAGCCAGGTAGCATGTTTACATATTTACAGGACATTTACCTACTTTTTTTTTCTCAGTGATGAATTCGCTTGTATGTAGACCCCAAATATGTCTGAATGCCATAACAGAATGGCAAAAACATAGTCTAGTTGGTTCAGTGTAAAATGGATTTGTCATTGAGATTTTTTGGCAGTCATAGATAAAGGCTCACTTTTATTAAGAGCCCAATTTAAAAAGCAAAAGAAGCAAAGCCTACAGTACTTAATTTTAATTTTTTGCATCATGATTGGTAGTGGAAGATACATCCATAGGGCCTCTTTTCCTAACTGTGGAGTAGTGGTGATGAGAGAGTGGGACAGATGCACTTCACAAAGCATGCAGCTGCCTGTACTTCAGGTGCACTGCTTTGCATCCATTGTTGGCACAAGGGTGAGAGGAACATGGAGTAAGCTTGGGCTTCTGGAAGCATAATTCTTGTTCTTCAAAAACATCACGTTAGTGCTCTGGGATCATTTTGACCTGATCGTTAATGGATTATCAGACCAAAACCATAAATTAAATAAGGACAGAAACAGGGAAAGCCAGTCATAGATGCATTTGTTACTTCTCTCTGGTTCCTTTTTTTTCCAATGGTGTATCAGTTAAGTTCTGACTTAGCACTGGTTTTGTTTTTCCCTCTTTTACTGCAGTTTATTATGCTGACATACATCTTTATGTTGGCCTGGCTTGGCGTTACAGCTTTCACTTCTCTGCCTGTTTACATGTACTTCAATCTGTGGACCATTTGCCGAAATGCCACCGTAGTGGATGGAGCTAATCTCTGCTTGGATCTTCGCCAGTATGGTATGTAGACAAAAACCACTAAATGAAAAGTAAGATTTCATAAAAGAAAGCATTCCACTGCTTTGCTTCCACGTATCTGAAGTGAACTGCTCAGTGTTTCTGAAGCCATTGTTAAGTGTCTCTCTCTGCCCTTTGACCCACTAGTCTAAGCAGTGTATAAAAGATGAACTGCATTTCCAGACCTGACAAAAATTGAGTCAACCTTCTCCATCTTCCCAGAGTAATGAAAATCTGGCATGGGGCTTTGGCTTAGTCTCTTCTTTAGAAATTGCTGGAAATTGTCTAAAATGCTTAATTAGTCATTTATCTGGAGAATGACTCTAATCTTGTGGTAGGACACTGACCTGGAGATGTGAGATCCTTAGAGTATCAGCTGTCTCTGCAGAGGTGAATTGGGACACAGCAAGATTCATTGCTTCCAAAAACCTTGATGAGGACCAACAATCTTGATAGTAACACTCTAATAAAGTGGTAGAGATATAAGGAGTGAGGCTAAAGCCTGAATGGTGGAGGTTAGAATAGTGTGGGGATATGCACCTATGTGTGTTTTGAAAGGATGCGAAATTTGGATAGAAACGGATTTATAATCTTAAAATGTCTGAGAATTCTTGTGTTGGTGATGGTAATTCAATTCCTGCCTTCTACAAGACTGATTTGATTCCAGATGTTATGGCCTTAGTGATTTCTCAGCCCATAAGGCTTTGGGTAATCATGCTTTCAAAAGTTTCTTGTCTTTCTTTTGTTTCCTTGGCCTAAAATAAAATCACAGTATATTTTTAATTGTTATGTGGAGATATAAAAGATGCTGCATTTCTTGGCAAAGAAACAGTTTCATTAACAGTAAACATTTCAATTAACCTCAAATAAAGTATTTGACACTTATCTTTCATGAGAGGGAAGAAAGGTTGGGGGTTTTTATTATTTACTGTTTCTTTTCCAACACAGCATGGCAGGTGAGTTTAAAAAGCAATTATCTGTATAGATCCCATCAACTATATTAATTTTTCTTTCTATGACTTTTTATTTTGTCAATATTCATGAATATTTTTATTAATTCTATTTAGAATGTTCATAGAACTTGAACATATAAAGTGTGCATTCTGTGAATGTACCAGTTTCCTGTAGATTCAGGGCAAAAAACACTGATTAATTTTAGGAAAGAAACATTTTTCACGATAACTGAGTTAATTGCAGTTTTTTCTTCAAGCTAGTCTTTGATTTAGTATCTGGATGTTAGCTAAAGGAAACAAGGTAGCGGATTCTAGTTATTACTGCTGATAAGAGAAACAATAAAGTATAAGTTTGTGTAATTTTTTTTATAACTTGTGAAAGAAGTTTTATACCAGACCAATATGTTTGAAACCAATATACAGCACATTTCTCCACATGAGGGTGGAGAGGTTTAGTGAAAATTTTAAGTGTATATACTAGTTGCAAATAATTTCTGTTTTTTAATCATTGTGCTGATCAAAATGGGGAATAAAGACATAATTTCAAAAATGGCTGAAAATTTGTTACCTGTATGTTTCTTACTAGAGCTTTTACTAAATAGATGATTAGTGTAAGTTTTGCACTGGCTGAAATAGAATAGCATCCTAGAATGGTTTTAGTTGGAAGACACCTTAAAGACCAGCTCCAACCCCCTGCCTTGGGGCAGGGAGACCTTCCTCTAGATCAGATTGCTCAAGACCCCATCCAACCTGTCCTTCAACACTTCCAGGGATGAGACATTCACCATTTCTCTGGGAAACATGGTCCAGTGCCTCAAACCCCTCACAATAAGGAATTTCTTCCTTACATCTAACATAAACTTATCCTCTTTCAGTGTAAGCCATTACCCCTTGTCTTACTGCCACGTGCCCTTGTATAAAGTCCCTCTCCAGCTCTCTTGATGGCCCCTCTTTGTTACTGGAAGGCTGCTCTAAGGTTTCCCCAGAGCCTCCCCCTCTCCAGGCTGTGCAATCCCAACCGTCTCAGCTTGTCTTCACAGGAGAGTTGCTCCAGACTCCCAAGTGTCAACAAAACACAGATATCATTGTTCAAACAAGTTCGTAGCTTTTGTCATATAAAGGAAAAATAATGTGAATATTTATTCTTCTCCAGGTATTGTAACTATTGGAGAGGAAAAGAAGGTTTGCACCTCATCAGAAAGTTTCATCAAGATGTGTGACTCTAATGAGGTAAATAAGTATCATAGTATTTTTGGCAAATCCATAATATATGTTGTAGTAGGAAGTAGCTGATATGTGTTTTCTTACTGTAATTTTCTAATTCTAGCTATGGTGATGAATAAAATCACAGTGAAAATACAGTCAAGCAAGTAGTTTTCCCAGTATTTTACCAAGTACCAAATTTAGTCAGTGCAATTTCTCCAACCATTTGTTTTCTAAATACACTTGTCGTTTATTTGTTTGGGGTTTTTTAATAATGCCAATATCTTGTTCTTTTTTACTGAGATGTTTTTGAAAGCTAATGGCCCTGCTGCACAATGAATAGGTCCATATAATGAATCACTGATTGAAGGGCTTATGATTACTGTTGTGACAGGAGAGTAAAGATTTAAAATGGATTTGGCCAAACCTTGTTGTGCGTTAGGATAGTAGCTCTTAGTACATTTTTCTTTGTAGTTTTTCCCTTGGGCAAATGCCACCTCTTTCAGTGCAGCTGAGGGTTCTGGTTTTGTTTTTAAATGATAAAGGATGAGGACAGGACAAACAAAATTACAACTACCTAAAACAAAGAGAGGCTAAAATGTTGATCCCTTTGAAGCCAGAAGGATCAACATTTGCTAAATATTTTACTGGGTCTTACTATGGTTGAATAAATCTTAGAGGGAAGGTTCACAATCCGCCCTGATACCAAAACCATCTTAGAAAATGCAGCTCTTGTGGTGCAGTTGGCTCTCTGTGGCTGCTGCATAAACCAGGTCACCGAAATTAAAAGAAAGTATAATAATTTGGTTTTGGGTGAAGTGAGGAAGGTGGTTAATTTGAATTATGTAAGTAACCTGGTTTATATTATATCACTATGAACAAATTAGATTGGCAAATTTGAGAGGAAAGTGGATCAATATATGAGGATGGAAAGCTAAGGTTAATGATGGGAACATGGGGTTTCTTAGGCTGTCTCTGCCACTGGAGAAGCCACTACAAACATAATTCTTGTAAGGTAGTATTGTAGTATTTTAACATAAAAAAAACCAACCAACCAAACAAAACCCTCAAAATGTACTGGAATGTTTATTTTTAAATAATGAATTTTCTTAATATCTTATTAAGTAAATGCTATATTTTTAAATAGAGTTATGCTTTTTCCCTGCTATGAGCATTGTAAAAAAACAAGCACAAGCCCAATGACATGTAGTGATGTCAATCTCTTGGAAAAATATTCCTATTCATTACTTTTGTGGAAGGGTGGCACCAGGAAGGTAATTATTCGTTCTATGTTATTCTGAATTTTTGTTCAGTTTCTGTTTGGTGTACAACCATGAAAGTCCTTTTCTTTGTCTCCCTTTGCAGCTAAACATGACATTCCACTTGTTCATTGTGGCACTTGCTGGAGCTGGAGCAGCAGTCATTGCCATGGTAAGCTCCCCAGCACTCTACTCCTCATCTGAATTGCTAATACCTTCTGGTTCTGACTTAGGATCAGCTGTTCAATTTCCATACTATCACTCAATGCTATTATTAAAATGTAATTCTGTAATTCAATATTCTCTCTTTTTTGCTTTTTTTTTTTAAAATATATTGATGGATTCACTTTGAAGTGGAATATCATGATTACTTTTTTGAATTAAAAAACACCTTTAAGTACATGCTAAGAATTTTTACTATTCTCTTGCTGTATTAGGACAAGTGTCTGAATTCACGTGCCTGTGTTGTAACCACAGTATTATACTTTTATGATCTCTGCCTTTCTGGGTATTCATTGGCTTGCCACGCTGCTATTTTAGGAGCAGAATCTTTTTGTCAGTTCTGTGAATATATATGAATGTGTTGATTTTTCTGTCAGGACTAATTTTTCTGCTCCTTTATAATGAAGATTACCTTAAATTTAGTGACATTTTGTCAATGAGAAGGTTCCACTGAGAAAAACGTGTATGAGCTAGTGCCTTGCTCTTCTGTCTTTTGTCTGCTGTACTTGCTTAAGCACAAAGATATTTTTAGACTCATGATTCTATACTGGTGTAGGTTTGCATTATGCACGCTGGAATGGGAAATGAAAAATCACTGTTACTTGGTGCTGCTGCATTCGTAAGTGTTAGTGGTGGTGATTACTATATACTGCTTATACTAGTAATTTTTTATGGATCCTACGGCCATGATTATTTTGTTATCCTTAGAATTACATTAATAAAAAAGTACATTCAGAAAATACTCAATGAAGCTAGTACTCCTCTCACATTAATGATTTTTTTTGTTTTTATCTGCTGTTTTTTCAATATTACATGACACCCTGCAAGCAGCAAAGATAGCTAAATGAAAAATATATCTTTTCAATGTATATTTTGTTTCAAGCCTACAAATAAGTGTCATAGTAGAATACAATTCAGAATAATAATTTAATTGGTTTTCCAAACTGAAATTTTTCTGCTTACAGTTCCAAAAATGGTGACCATACAGCAATTATGATAATATATCATTATTATTACAAAATTAAATCCAAGAGAACATTAGTTTTCCATTGTATGACTATTTTAAAGTATATTCAGTAGATATTATCAAATACTATTTTGTTCTGATGAAAATTCTGCATTTCAAACCAGAGTATTGAATCTGAATAGCCATCAAAATATAGTCAATGAAAAATAACACATCTTCAGTGAAAGCACATTGAGTAGGTACATTGTGCCGCAGAGTTTAAATACATAATACATTCAACAATGTTTTTAAAAAGACCCTTCAAAGCTCAGCATATCAAAGATGCCATAGCTGTATTACACCAAGCACAAATACCCTAGGAATTCACTTTGATGGTGCATATTTCATTCACATATTTTTGAAGGGTTACCCGTATCCAAGTGTTCTTTCTGTTGAAGTCCATAACTGCACAGAGCAGACATGATAACGCTTTTTCAACAAAAACATAAATTAATGTTGTAAGTGCTAGTAAATTGCATAGTGTCCCAATGCTGGTAGACGTATGTTTCATTAAATGTTTGCAACAGTTTTATCTATATTTTTCAAGTCTGCAACTATACTGTTTGTTTTTAACCTACCATTCTAATCTGTTAGGTACCTGCTAAAGGTCAGCACATTCCACTCGTTGATGGTGGTAATTTCTAAAACCAGCATACCAGACCACATCTATAGGTCGAGACGTGTGCTTCATATTTGACAGAGTAGCCCAAACACAACGGATGGGACATGAGGGAAAATTCAGAATTTTGTGGTTGGACATGCAGATATTAACAGGTTCTCCTTTAAGGAAAGTTTATTTTCCCAAAGAAAAAAGTATTTGAAGGGAGCAAAAATTAGTTTGGGGTCCTAACTATCTCTTCTAGGAAGAAAAAAATACCTTTTCTTCCCCAGATCCCACACTCAAGTTAGTAGACAGAGATAATGCATCAGCAGTGGACTGAGGTGAGAAACAGTGTGCAGAAGCCATTTAAGTCATCGGAGAACCAGTGCCCTTCACTACATGTGCTGTTTCAAGAATAATCACAAATATGAAATTATGACATTTGTCTTTATGTATATCCAGAACAGCAGAAGGTCTCTATGTTTGTGAAATATCCAGCAGGAAAATTAGATGAAAATACCAGGTTTTTGCAGAAGAAAAAGCTTATGAATCTAATGCACTTTTAAAACATTTCTTGCAAACAATTACTTTAAACCAGAAGAGTCCATCTGACTAAAGTGGTAAGTACATTGTATTTATGGCCAGCTGGTAACCGTAGTGCAACATCAGTGACACTGCTGAATAACTGAATTGGTAAAATCTGCTCTCTGAAATGAGCTTTTAAGTTATGACATCAATATACTCCACTATATCCTCACTTATGGATTTGTAAACATTTGCAAGTGCCGGACTATTTAATTTCTGAAGATTTCTTAAACTCTCTAATGTCAATATGATCCTACAAAATTCACAAAAGAATCAGCTTATTCATAAATGTTAAGTCCATCTGTCCCCAGGATACTTCTCATGAAGCTGTATTTTAAAAATATATTTTTTCAAAAAGTATTCATTTATTGCAAAACCACCACAAACTTATTAATACTTGCAAAACCATTTGGTCGCAAATCACAATTTCCCAGTATCTCTTGCTCTCAGATTTGCATATGAATGTTAGAATTTTTTCACAATTCACTAGATACGTCTTTAGTCTGCCAAGGAGAATGTTGTTTTCGGGTTCAAAAGGAGAATTGTCCTACTTATTAGGACTGATATATAGAAAATCTCATATTTTTTAGAGTATATATCAGGGAAAGTTTCATTTTGCAGCAAATAACACTGTCAAAGAGTTTATTTTGAAAATTTATCATTTTTATGTTAACCCAAAACGAGAAAAAAAGAACCAAAACCAAAACCTGATAGAGTTATTTATGTTGTAAATGCTTTTTGTGAGTCTTCATCACAGAAAACATAGCCAGGATTTTGAATTATATTTAATTTGCAGCATGTATGATTCTGAGCAGTACTGTTCTTTCTTCTGTCTGAATGGATAACAAATGCATACGGAAAAGATCATTGCAGTAATATACATTAATTTCAATGTTGTCAGTGTTGTGTCAGAAACAGAAGACATAAAGTGGTTTAAATGTAAGCTTTGGCAATCCAGAGTTGATTGTAAAGCTAATATGTATTCCACCTGTGATGTTTCCCCAAAAGCACTGTAGAAAAACTTATGAGATGCAAAATTTCCTTTCTCAAAAGTTACCGTGTGAGCCAGTAACTCTTTTGCCTTAACTTCCACAGAAATTATGTCCTGCAAGGTGGAGGTGCAATCAATTCTCCTGAAGTAGGAAGAAGGGAAATGTAGAAGTGATCTATTCTCCCCAGTGTGACTGTGCTCTGCTGCAGGATATTAGATGCCTGTAAAGGAGGAAAAAAAGTTTAGACTTGGGTCCTGGGGAAGTAGTGACATGTCCTGAATAGAAAAATACAAACGTGCACCACCCCCCCTTCACCCCCCAAATACCCTTCTAGCCTAGCTGCAATCCCACAATTCCTAAACACTGAAGCGTACTTTCTCCTTATGAAGAAATCTAAGCAGGAATAGGTATGGAAAGACCCTGCACTGTCTCGCATATGTCTGTAATTGAAACCTCCTGAGGCAGACTGTGGAAGCTGCCTGGCTTCGATTTAAATAAGCCTTGACAAGGGCCCCACTGGCTTCAGGCTATTCAGGTCATGGAATTGTGAAATGCAATTAGACAGCCACTTAGAAATGACCTCCTTAGTGTGGCAATGTTATCTAGGAACGAGGTGTTAAAATAAAACACAAAGGTGGCCTGACTGTTCAACGTATATGGCATTATAAAACGTGGAAATATATTTGAGATTACAGAAGTTAAACTAGATGTTTCCTGGCAAGTCTCCTACTTACAGTGAATATGAACTCCAAGAGTTTTCAACAATTATTACAGAAGTTTCGTTCAGTAACTTCTTAAGGAAGGGATGGGCAGAGAATAGGTGTTTAATGAAGGTCAGACTGTGACCATTACACCTTCAAAATAGTCTATTTTTTAATAAAACAGAAAAATGCCAAGTGAAACTGCAAGACATTAAGTTTAAATTTGTGTCTTACTTGGTCATTACCAAATATTTTGTGAGTGTAAGAAAAGTGCCTACGTCACCCCATTTTCATCACAGATTCTTCAGTTGCAAGGATTTCTGGCAGATGTGTTTTTAAAGGCTATGAAGATGTAAGTACACTGCTCAGATATCCTCCACTCTCAGAATTCTCGTATCTACAATCTGTTCAAGGTTAAGATTGTATTTTTAACTGAAATTTCAGCCTCAAAGGATCAGTATTCATGTTTTCATTGGGTGCAAATTGTAATTAAGATGACAGAGTTGTAAGGATTACCAGCCGGTTTATTTTGATTTTTCTCAAGAGTTTTACCGTGGAGGAAATTTATGGTGTTTCATTCAGTATAATGAGGGCTCAGGATTAGAGTGTCTCATTTGAACTAGAAATGCCTGATCCAGAAACTACCCATGGTGAAAGCTTTTGGAAGAGCTGAGTTAGGATAGAAGGTGTTTCTTTTTCCTATGTGCTAAATTATGACCAGAGAGTGTTCCAGAGTGACACACGACATGCTGCCATCTCCAACATCTGTACTGATAGGTTGTGTTGCTAGTGTTGTTCTACAAATATTAAGAAACCCCTAAAGATATGTAGAAATACTACTCTCTCTTTTTTTTTCTAGAGTTCAGATTCTCTGAACAACTTCTTTCTATTTTAAGGCCTCTCAAGTCAGACAGTATTCCTCAAACAAGGATTAATCAGAAGCTTGACATAAAATATGAGGATAAAAAAGGTAGCAAAAATATTTGGTCTTTTTAAGGGCTTCAGAATGCTTTCCTTGATCTTAGTTATCTAGAGTAAGAAATGTAATTTTGCCTGTACTGATCAGCAACAATTGCCAACAAACATTTGTGAAAAAAAATTAAAAAGATCCAAACAACTTTGGCATTTCCAAAAGGAAAGAAAAAACATATTAAAATTAATCTGGTAATTTAGTATGAATCTAAGATATATCTACAACAGTACGACATGAACAGGAGAACTTGCATAAGCCCAAGGTGTTTTATTATTTATTGTATTATTATTCCATTTTCCATCAACTGAATCCCAGTATAATTTCTCGATTTCTTAGGGAGGGGTGAAATATTTTGGATCTCACAAAATTGTCCATTGCCTCTGAGGAAGTTGATTAACATAAATTTAAGAGAAAAGCCTGAAAGCCTGCTAGGGAAGGAATAATTGTCCAGAGTCCCAGTATAAACCTGTTGAATGCCCTTACGGAACATTTTTATTTTCTGACTGAATACAGAATAAACAGAGCATCCATTTTCTTTTTTTTCAACTATATTTTGTCACATTTTGCCTAACTGTACTTATTTTTCAGTTATTGACATTTTTTCCCCAGATCGGTGCATTAAATACAAAGCTAAAATTGTAGTCGAAAGAAGCAAGTCATGGCTAAATGGAAAGACACTGCTAACTTTAACAAAAATTGAAAAGCAAAACTTTCTGTAATTGTATTAGATATGCAATCATAAGATGCATCTATGGCATGTTTCTGTCTAAAGAACTACTTTAACAAATACTTCTTCACTGGGGAAAAGCGTTCACTGAATACAGAACCAGAAGGCATTTTTGCATGTACCTTTGCAGACTAGCTGAAAAATAATGCAGAGATGATTTGTTGGTTTTTCATGTTTTAGTTTTGTTTTTTTTTTTTCTTATAACTATTGCTATCAGCTACTAGTTATAGTAACAGTAACAGCTGCGAGATGAGTAATCTGAAGATTAATGAAGCCTGAATTTGCCATCATGGTCCTATACTACTTCTTGATAAAGAATGCCTAGTTCCTGCTGATGACAACCCACTCTCTGTCCTACAGCCTTCAAGTTTAAACATGTTCTCTTCTGACTACCTCTATTGTTTCTTAACGCTGTGTTACCTCTCTTGCAGGTTCATTATCTCATGGTCTTGTCTGCCAACTGGGCCTATGTGAAAGATGCTTGCAGAATGCAGAAATATGAGGATATTAAATCAAAGGAGGAACAAGAGCTGCACGATATTCATTCTACTCGCTCTAAAGAGCGGCTCAATGCTTACACATAAAAGAAACCTTGTCTTACTTCCTAACGTGAATGCTTTGTTGTTTAACTAAAGGCCATCCTACCATTTTAAAAACAATTGAAAGTGCTTCTCACAAAAGATAGTTTGGGTGACTTACATATCACCTACATACAATTCTTGGTTGTCTAGCACTTGGTTTCTTAATTAGTTCTTACTTTGTGTGACCATTCTATACCACAAAGCTCCTAACTAGCCTTTCCTGAATCCCTTTAAGCTAATTAGTTCTGATAGGTCAAGGATACTAAACTATTGTCAAATACAACTATGTGTTTGATTTTTTTAATCACTTTGTATGTGTTATGCATAACACCTTTTGCATTGTTTCTTATATGTTTTTGGAAAAAAAGTAGCTTTTTATACTTTTTAGTTTTGAGTTCAGTAACTACTTTAACTACAGGTATACTTCAAAGGGACCATTGTACATGATGTACAATATATAAAGAAAACATTCTGATGACTTTCCTTTATATATGGAAAACCTGCCAGAGGGACCCTGATCAACTTGAATGAAGGTCCTAAGAACGTTTTAAACAATCAAAGGTGCAATTTCTAAATTTGTAATAGTGGGTAAAAAAAAAAAAAAAAAAAGAGAACAAAGAAAAAAAAAGAAAAAAAAGAAAAAGTGCTTCTTATCTTTGTTAACATTGTATTATTGATGTTTTTAAAGAATATTCTCTTGTTTCAAGTTCCATGGGTGATAATTCCTGTTTGTATTGTGAGCATGCAGTCCGTGGTGCTAACAATGCATGGCCACTTGCCTTTTGAAGGAATTCAATACCACGGCTACCTGTTAACGAGTTATGGTATATAGACAACTGTTAATTAAGTGATATAGTTATTCATAGTTTTCTACAGAATAATCTCTCTTTAATTCAATGATGGTTATGCTAAATTGGAGCTGTCCATGTGATGATGTAAGAAATTACTGCTTAGCTACATTTATGAAAGTAATATATCAAAAATGCAGTGACCATAGGAGTCAGATGTCTTTTTACCTGCTTTAAAAATTTAAATGGATTGCACCTGTCTGAACTGTAAAAGATATATTAAAGGAGACTTCCATAAATGTTATAGCTTGGCTTCTAGCTTTCCTACACATAATGGTTTACCTGTATTACGTTGAAGTAAGGTGAAAGACCACTACAGAGCTTATTATTTCAAAGTGTAGTAATATATTTGAACCTTTATTTTGATAGGAAAATGTTATCAGAAAGATAGGTCATCTTAATTTGAAAGAATTACCTGTATCAAAAACAGAACAAAAAACCCTATTTAAGAAAAGTCGGTATTATTGGACCAAATCTGGTGGATTTTTTTTTTATTTTGCCTATTTCTAATGCTACAAGAATGCTGTAAAGTGTCTTTTAAAGTGATGTAGCCTGACAAGACATTTTTGTCAGTGTTAAAAATCTTAGGTAGTTTTGTGCACTTATTGGACCATTGTGAATTCTCTCTCAGTGTAAGTGCATTTCTAATAAAACTTCTTGAGTAAAACTCTTCTTTGTACTATTACTAGTCATGCATCATCAGTAATTTTTAACAATTCTTGTAGTAAGTAGAAGGTAATACTATAGTTACTTGTGGCATGATAATGCATTAAGTAGTATTAGTTGGTTGAGTTTTTTTTCTTTTTCTTTTCTTTTGCTTGTTTTGGGGTTTTTTTTGGTTGTGTTTTTGATTTGGGGTTTTGGTTTTGGTTTGGATTTTTTTTTTTACACTTAAGCTGTCCTACGGGGTCAACAGTTTTCTGATAATGTGCAGTACCGGTATTACAGTTCTGCAAAAAGTATTAGGAACCTCTTTTTGGATTCTATATTGTAGTGTTTCAGTTTTGTGTCTTAAAATGTTTGTGCTGATTTTTAAAACTATGTCTTTTAAACTCATGTAATGATGTTAATGCTTTTGGCTCTTCTCTGGTATTAGAGTTTGTATTTTCACAAAGAATGCTTTGTAGCAGGCATTACAATTAATCTGTTTTGTACATAAATGTGCCAACAGCTTGATGGTGGCGTTTTTGAAATGTAGAACAAAGTGCTTGCAAAATGTAATAAACACACTTGTGTACTTTGTGTTCTTGTTAATTCTTTGTGTAGTTTTTCCTTGCCTATGTTGGACAGGTGACTGTAATCAGAAATGGAAGAAGCTTGTTCCTTCTATAGACCTTGTTATTGCACAGATTGCTTTGAATATGTCTCTTAGTGTCAGAAATCATATATCCTAATAAGACAGTAAAATATTTTCTAAGAGTAGAGTTTCATAGTCTAGGAAGTGCCAGGTAGCAGGAGCAATACTTGCTATATTTTTAACATATCAGTCAAAAGAAGAGTTGGGAAAGATTCCCATTACTACAGTGTTATTTGGAACAGCTCAGCAGAAGCTGATCTGACAGCAGTTTGAATGTTGCTGAGCATACTGATTCCTGGATGTTACACTAGCTAATACTTTGAAGCCTCAATAACAATACCACATTACTTATGTGCATGTAAAGCAATTTAAATGGTTAAGAGAGATCTATGGCTATGCCAACTAACCAGATATCACTAAGGAAAATTATTTAAAATACAGTTCCACAATGTGTTTGTTTCTTAGCTGACTAGCTGTTATGTAGCTCTTTGTGTCCTCTCGGTGAGAACACGTGCCATAATGGCAAACAATTTTTCAGAAGCAGCACAAGCCAAGGGAGTAGAGGAGCTTCCCACAGCATAGCACATCACTCACAAGTGATTCACTTCAAAGTCTGCACATATTTGGTTTATTCCAGAGTCTTCTCTGTTTGTTGACAACCTAAGCTGATTTTTCCTGAAGTAGTCTGCATGGATTTTTTTTTCTATAGACTCTTCTGTGCGTAGTCTGAACTTGTAAGTATTGTGCTTCTAAGAAACAAGGAAACCATTGTAGGTTAATCTGTTTGGCGCAGGTTTTTGCTGCACAAAAGGCTGCAGTTAAATGAAAATTTTCAGTTTAAGAGGATTCCAGCCCTAGATACTCAGTTTTGCATGTTCATCACAGTTTACTATGCCCCATAAATACTACCAATAGCATGTTACAAAACAGATTCAAAAAACGATTTAAGGTAGACATCTCAAACACTGTGGGTGTCTCCCACTCACATCACCCCCTTTTTTTTTTGCACAAGGTTATTTTTTTGCTCAGCAGGACTGTTTCCCTCAGCAGCAGCATTTCTGCTTTGAACACAAACAAGCACATAAAACATTGAATCAGCATGATTTAGACAACGCACAGCAGAGCACTGCAGAGGTGGGGCTGAGTGTTTACACCACGGTAGAGAGGATGGCAATTTTTAAGCCAATGTTCTGTACAGTTAGGTGATGAAGTTAAAAACAGGAGGCACTGAAATTATTTGCCTATTTAATATTTCTAAATAGTTAATGATATTTTTTCCCACAGGACCAAAAGTAAAAGGATTTCAACTATAACTGGAAATATATCTGTAAATGAATTTTTCATTGTATATGCAACTTTTAATCTTACATTAATGCAACTATTTAAATTGTAATATGTATGCATTGATTGTAAGTATTTATTGAACATTACCATGATTGCAACTCACCTTCAGTTGATGTAGCATATTTTAGGACAGAATATTTCTGTACTGTACTTCCTATAATAGTCGATGGCAACAGTTTGTAGAGCCTTTTCCATCATCAAGATCCACTGCATTTTTAAAATTTTCCTTCTGGGTTACCACAGGTATTTATGTAGCTGGTTTTCTGAAGAACACAGCTCAGTTTATAAACCATAAAAGATCAGAATATAGTAAATTTCATCTCAGAAGAAAAGGGGATGTTTATACAAGCTCTCTCTTAAAAAATTCCAACATTTTATTTTCATTAGGTTGCACAGAAACCCCTCATATATATATTGTTAAGCAGCAAGCCAATTTATGTCTCCAGGTGACATCGCATTTCAGCACTGCCTCCATTTTGGGTAGATATCAAATGGAAAGAACAAGCTCAGAGCACACAGTGTATTTAACAGCTCTTTCAGTCCCACAGGAAATCTTCTAACTCGTATTTTCTACAAGGGAGGAACTCCAGCAGTTTCTGAATTTTGAGATTTTCAACTATAGTTTCTTGTTTTTTCAGGTGCCTGCAGAGGACCCCAACACATCACAGAGTTACTTCTGTGTTTAACAGTTATTAGCAATGGTGGAGACAGGTAAGTGGTGCTGCTGGCACACCAATAGGGATGGTGACTAGCGGAGAAGGGGATCATCTTAGGCTTGCAGTAGTCTAAACATCAGCCAGATTTGCAGCTATTCTGCAGGGAGAAATTTATCCTGAGAAAAGGGTTCTGCCCACAAGCTGCTGTGAACTCTTTCCCTGTGCAAAGTGGAGTCTGGTCAGCCAAATATGAGCCCCAGGGAAGACCATTTCAATTGGTCTTTGAATTGGCACTGCTGAGCTTCCCATGACTGAAAGGGAGGGTGTGGGGGCAGGTGTAACTACTTCAGGAGTTATTAAAAAACAAAACAAAGCAAAAAACCCAAAAGACTTGCATGAATATTCTATGGTTCTACATATTGAGTTACTCAAGACAGAAATACTGTGTAGGTCAAAAAAGGGATTATTAGAGCTAGATTTTTCAAAGGGTCTAAATATGTTTTCTTCTCAGTTGTCCAGGAAAACGACACTTAGCATGAATCACTTTCTTGTGGTTAGTAGAGAATACTTTAGTCTCTGAGACTGTAAGTCCTGCATTTTATTAAATAGTTTTACTCATATGTATTTCTTTTTAAGGATAAATATTTATTTTAGAACAAATCTCATGGGGAAACAAATTTATCTTCAACAAATTAATGTCCCTGTTAGAGCATGCGAATCAATTCCTGAAATTTTACAATTCAGCTAGTTTAGTTGCATGTACAATCACACCCTCACCACTTTGTCCTTTTGGAATAATAAATTAAATCACATGGTTAGACACAGAGGAAAAGTGTTGGGTTCATCAGCTGTCTGGTTTGAACTGACTAGGCAGATAGAAACCCTTCCCAAGAAGGCAGTGTTTAATGCCTCATATTGATGCCATCTTCTGAAGTATTTAACATGTTAAGCACAGATACCTCACTAAGATGTTTAATTATTATTTTTTCTTTCCTTTTGTTATTTGTTTCTCCAAGACATGCTCTTCCTTGTGCCATAATTTGAATTGAAACGGAAGCAACATAAACTTGCTGCTGCTGAGGAGGGGGTGTACTGATGCCACTGAGCAGCAATGTACCACATGCTTGGAAACAGGGATGAAGGCAGTGAAAAAGGAAGGCAGAAAAAAAAGAAATATAAGATTTCCCTTTCCTAGTAAGCCCCAGCTGCAAGGTAAAAAGCTGGGCTTGAGACCTGTACCTCAGTTAAAGCACTATATACAGGTATGCCTCGCAGGACCAGGACTTTAGGAGTAGTGAGAGTTTCTGACAAGGTAAAAAGGGCAAAAGCTACTTGGAACATACTGACTTTGGACAGTCTAAAGCCATGTTTCTCCTTAAAGGAGAAGATAGCCAAGAGAAACTTGTAAACCTTTAACTGTCACAGCAGGACCTAGTCACTGGTCATCTGGCCATGTCTTCTCAGGATCTCTTCCCAGCATGAGCAACGTGGTGGCAGAGCCGATGTGTCACGCATGCAACAGCATGGAACTGTGGCAGAGAGTTTGTGTCGCTTAAAGCAGCTCAGGAGATGATGCAGAAGAGCACCTCTGCTGAAGTCATAGTCCTGGCCCCACTACAGCAAGGTTGTTTTTCACTAACACAAGGAAGAAAAGTAAAGATTTGAGGGTGATCAGTATGGAAAATCTGATTTTTGTATGCGAGACATGTCAGGTGTTTTTGCAATGTAATAGTTAATGCTAAGTGCTTGCATTTTTCATATCTTTTAAATATAAAATATACACACACACAATATATAGTCCAATAAAATAATTTTTTTAAAATGAACCTCTGTGCTACAGTAATATTAGTGACAGCCTTAAAGAAAAATAGTAAATTCAATGATTATGTGAAATTTTTCACACAAGAAATGGCAATAATTTTACTCTGCCACGGTTGTCAGATACTTTTCAAATGATAAGATCATCTATGGAGATAATAGCAGCTTTGACTTTTCTTCATAAGCATATTCAGCTTGTTTTGCTTTCTCGTAATAGCAGGCCTCTGGCCTTCAGAGTGTTATTTTTTTCCTTACAGATCTTCCGAACATTCTGAGAGAAGTGTTAAGCATAATAGTACTTAGGAACGTTCTCAGCATTTAACTCATGGAAATACATGCATGAGCAGATATTTTTCCCTGCCTTTCTTTAGCAAGTCGTTACTGTTCTTTCTCTCACTGCACAGCCTCCAGAGTGTATCCACAGGTGCTGTGCCTCCAGGCTTGCTTTCCCCTAAGCTTTTTCCCGGTGTTCCCTTCACCAACAACCACTGCCCCTGGGCAAGCCGCTGCTGGGCCGGGCTTCCCCCTTCATCTCAGCGGGTCTGCTTTGCTCCAGCTGCGAGTGGCTGAGACTGGCATTAGGATTAATTTTACCTGACTCCAACCCGACGCGATGCTGTGCCCGGCCAAGCCCCCGACACGGTTATTCATCGTGCTCAGCCCGGCACATTCTCAGCCTCATTATCCGAATGTGAGGTACCCTGTGAAGGACAACTATGGGGAAGCTGTTAACTAAGGAGAAAAATCTGAGCTCCTTAAAAAAATTTTTATCGTCCTTCCATATTCCTAATGTAAAGGGAAAACCAGGAAGCGGGGGAATATTTATATGTATCATGTTGCTGTAAACCCTAGATAAATTTGTGCTATGCAATACTTTTCAACTGGTATTCAAGATTTATTGTTGTTCTTCTTCAAGATCAAACAAAATAGTAAATAGTAATATTAGACAAAATAATATTTTCCTAAATTGGGAGGGGTGTTCATCTGTGACAAAGAAGCTGATGATGAAAACAAAAAGCCAAATCCAATAAGTTCACAAAAAAAATTAAAAATAATAATGTGAGTTCATACCATAATTTATGTGATATAATTAAGTGAACTGTAGGAGGTGATAATACTAAGGAAAAGAGTTTATTTAAAGAAGAGATTAAAAGAATGTCCTGTTTTAAGGTACAAGACCAACTAAGAGTACTCAGAAATGTTTTGGTAATTTGTGTATGGTGGGAAATTTTTGCATTTCGACAACAAATACAGAGATTCATATATCCATTTGTACTTAACTTTATTAAATTATAATAGACGACCGCATGCATTGAAGGAGCCATTGAACTGTGAAAGTCATCTCCTCTTACCAGAGGCTTCCCTGTGTGCCGTGGGGAGCAGAAAGAGTTTGTTATCTGCGTTAATCTCTTTAACTGGATTAAATCCTTGAGAACAAAATCCACTCAGTTCCTGGACTAGTATATGGGCCAGATCTGTCGAACAGGTATTTATGAACAGACATGCAGACAATTTGACTATGTTCCAGAAGATTAGAATTGAACTCTGTGTCACAGGTTTTCTCAGGAGGCTAACTGAGAAGACTGCACCTCTTTCCAGAGTCATAGTTCTTATAACAGTTCTATTGCTTTGTTTTCTTTAATCCAGATGGAAAAACAGTAGATGAAAAATTACAGGAAGCTGAATGGAAACAAATCTGCGTTTGATCCAGCATTGTTTTGGCTACTGCTTGTGAGTTTTTGGGTTGATATTAGGCAGGGGCAACATAACCTAGTGCTACACTTCAATCTGATAAATGTTTTGGAGATTATTTTTATTTGTTCTGTGTTTTTATTTTGGCACTTGCGGTCCTGACTTCATTTACTTACAGGTGATCCAACTTAATTTTTCAGCTCTATTTCTTTCTAGGAATTTGTTCAGACTGAGAAATCTAACTAAACTAACTTACCCTTTCTTTTGGAAGCATTCTAAGTTTCAAAATACCTTAAGCTCAAGGCAAATCCTTCTTCTACCTAAATAATTAGATTTAAAAAGAAAAAGTGGAATCAAGTACAAGCGTTGCAGTGATACTGAAATTGGATGTTATACATAGTTTTCTGCCCTGAATTGCATGTCAAGTTGTGCTACAAATAGCTGCAAGCTATCTTTCTATGAAATTCTGTCATTCAACAAACATTCAAGTTTGTTTTTTGACGACCAGGCCCTCTGAGGGCACGATCACACCTCTTTAATACAATTTAAATAAACATCAGTGAAAATCCTGAAGGAAGAAAATAATTTTTTTTTTTTTTGGTGCCTGTATGACAGAGCTGAGTGTTCTATTCATAGACACAATTGTGGATAAATTGAAAGCATGCTGATTTTCTTGCTTATTCTTCATTAAATACAAGTATCTTTACATATAAACACCACCACCATCTCCCCCCCAAAACACAGCACAAGGAGACTATCCACATAAGGTATTATTTTGTAGCTTTTAATGACAGTGAGGAAAACGGTTAAAGGGGATGACGAGAGGCTCAATCTCACACTCGTGTAAAGTACTGACATCTGGTGGCAAAGCTATGTAAAACTTTATGTGGCTAATAAATTGCTTTGAGAGGGTCTGATTTTAAATAATCACTTTCAGAAGATCAATCTGTTTCTTTTCTACTTCTGTATGTTTAGAAATTATTCTGTAGCATAGCTTAAAAACATTCAAATACTCTGTCTTCATATGTAGATATATATATATAAAAATAGATTCAGCCCTTAAATATCAGTCCCAAGTGGGAGTGAATTAACAGAGCGAATAACTAAAGGATTTCAGTGGGAAGTCTGACTTCTTGGCATTGCTCATTATTCTAAAGGGATTTTTTAATCTGTTGCAGGTTTTTCCACCTACTTTACAAATGGCATTCATACATAATTATCGTTGCAAGATAGTAGTGTGAATCACCATACCACCACTCCCCACTTCAAATGACACTTATTTTTGTAGTACAGCGATTTCTTTTGCATATTGCAGGTAAAATTTATAAAAATGCTTTTTATGATGCTCACTTACCTTACCTGGTGGGAAAACAGGGATGCTAGCCTCTTAGAAATGCTAGTCAATTTCTAGAATAAGTATATTTTTAATTAAACTAAGGAGTTGTAAAACTAAGTAGTGACAGCTTCCAGCTATATCTAAGCCTTGTTTGGCATTAAAGTGACAAGCACAATTCTAAATTTCTGTGGAGCAGAGCGGTGCTTGGTTAAAAAGCTACGGGATGCTGAGGCAACTCAGCTTGGTGATGACCGTGGTCAGTGGCCTTACCTCTGCAGGCAGGGAAGTTGTATGTTAAGCTGCCTTATTTCTAGCTGGCCAAGCAGCTGCCCAGAAACAAGCTATGTAATTGCTAGAGCTAAAAATGTAGAGGGGGATAGACTAGATGATATTTACGGTCATTTTAGAGGCCTTGAGATATCTCTCCTGGTCTTCACCTACTAGTTCAGAAGGGGCGTCAAACATGACAACTCACACCTCCTGGCCCTGTCAAGGGTATGAAACTCCCTGAAAAAATGCAAAGTGCCACCAAGTTGCTAGACTTAGGTGAGTCTTACATGTCTTAATCATGTCTTTTGGCTGGGGCTTCTCAGCACACGGTAAACGTTAGACACCAGCCTTGTGCTGCTGTCTCTGGCTCAGCCCTCCAGTCTCGCTCCTTGGCAAGAAGACAATACAGTCAAATCCACCTGTGGGTCATCCGGATCCCAGCTGGAGGAACAGGCTCATATGTCACAAATATACCTCCTCTCTTGTAATAGCATTTCCTCTTAATAGATAATTAAAATATAGATCTGATTTAATAAGGAAAATAAGGTAGGACTAGGGCAAGGAGAAGCTTGCCACTTTGCTTTCTGATGCCTTCCTAAAGGTGACAAAAATGGAAAATATTTTTTAAAAAACACTAATTCAGCTGTGATGTGGTTTTGTTTTGTGGTAGTTTTTAAATGTTTTTTGTTTTTCCAAATGTAGGGAATCTAATCAGGAATTATGTCATTATCAAAACAAGATTTTAGCAAAAGGAGCAAAGCCTAAAAAAAAAAAAAATGAACTAAACGCCTTACTACATATGTAACTTTCTCAGTTCTTTCTTAATTCAGTTTAACAATGTATAGTGCCTCCCCCAGAAGAAAATTCCAAGCTAAATAGCATTCTTGCTAAATTTGTTCTTATATATTTAAGTATAGGAAATGGGCCTTGGCCACTCCTTAATTTTAAGAGATGCTTAAGTTAACTGCATATAAACCTTGTCTGGATGACAACAGCTGGCATAAATACATGTTGCTTTCCTGTTTGATTGAACCAATTGGAGAGCTTCCTCAGAAAAACTTTTCTCCCTCAAAACAAGAACCTCCTTGTTCAAAAATAGGTTTTTATCACCTCTTTTTCTCTTCAAATTCAGAAATAGCTGCACAGTCAGTTAATCTCTACATCCAGAAAAAGGCACCAGAATAAGTGACTAGGCAAATTCAAAGACAAAATATCTGTAGTAATATTTCTGATTCAAGCGGAAACATTGGCAGGGCTTAAAAGCACGTTACCTGTCAAAGGCTGACTTTGCTGTTCACCTCTCTCATCTGCCAAATGTGTGAAATATCTTCCTGCATGCCTCTCATCATTATTCCTGCAGTATCTGCAGTCTGGAAAGAGTCCTGGAACTTGGCTTCTGACACTAAACACAGGAAAAGGAACTGTCAACAAGTAGTCTTATAATATAATTACCTGATAATTTTATTTGTTGCAGTACACTTTGCACAGATCAGTACTTGTGCTCGTGGTGGCAGAGTTTCTCCTCAACTGCCACACAACCACGTGTGCTGCACATGTTAATCACTCTGGCAGTCTGTGTGTGCCTGTCTCAGAGCCACTGTTAGAGAGGAGAGCACACTTCCAGTGAACTGGTGCAGGCAGTGGAATGGATGGACATGCAAAGAGATTGATGGGAAAATGGACAAATGGACAAATTGCTACTGAGGCAAAGAGGATGTGGTAAGAAAGAGAAATGACAAGGCAAATTGGTGACAGGGTAACAACAGCAAAGGGAGTGAATCAGAAGATGATTCTACGTAGCAGGGAGCCCTGCCAGTGGAAACAGAGCTGGGATGGGTCATACCTCAAGCACTGGACAGGATGGGAAAACCACTGAGGCATGGAGATAATTTCCAATCTGATATGAGACTAGAGCACAGATCTGAATGAGTAAGAAAATTTGAAAAAAACAGCACTCACAAATGCATATTGATATAAGAGAAATAAGTCTATTTAGCAGTGTTTGGAGATTGTGGACATGATTCCAGAAAGAAAGTAGTTCTGCACAACTTACAAACTCAGCAGGACTTTGAAATAATAATAAAAAGAAAAAGAACTAAAAAATAAAATGCAGCTGTTAAAAGACACGTATAGAATACCTCTGGACAGTCAGACATCTGAGAACACCTAAAATAAGGCTGAAATACAGAATGAAAAGAAAGATGAAAGACTCTGTAAGTACATAACTTTGCAGTGACTCAGTCACTGAGACTGAGGAAGAAGATCTCATGAGACCAGAGAAGAGAATGAAATAAAAGTATTTCCTTCTGAATTTATTTGTGACACTAGAAATATAGCAAGTAGCAAAAGGATTTCAAATATCTGACAGGACTTCCCTGCCATGTTTTTGAAAAGTTGTGTAGAGTATTACAAACGTATATAGCATATATAGCATAAAATAAAATGAACATTCCCAAAGACCATTTCTTTCCATAAAATTGCTAATTTTCTGATGTACTTTATACTGCTGTTTGCCCTGTCTTCTGTAGTTTGCTTTTTTACTCCACAGTTTTGAAAATGGAAAATATCTTACTGAGACTTGACATTTCCAAAAATCTCTTCATGTATCTCTGAACAAGTCAAAGGGATTTCTACTTTGTGTGATTTGGCTGGCACCACTTGCTTGGAACATTTTTTGGTTTTTGGTTTTTTTTAGCAGAATAACAGTAGTAATTAAAAAGGATAAACCTAACAAAACCATGAAATTAAGTATAGTGCAAACATTTGCTTTTAGGTTCAGAATGTATTACACTTTTATATGTCTAGTATGACATATCCTTTCAGCAAAGTTAATTTTTCTACACTGCTGTCCAACCAATAGGAAACTAATGGTCTCTCAGGAAGCCAAAACTTCTCCAGTTTTCAGCCAGAACTAATGCAGACAAAGCCTCCTAGATCCATCTTAGGAGTCTCTCAGATACGAGGTGAAGGACAAGGCAAAATCAATGTTTTTCTTCTAGTACCTACTTGTTTTTAATGTAATTATCCCAGTTGTTCTTATCAGCCTCTGTTTTGTCCTTTTGATTTGAGTGATGAGAATTGTCTGCTGTGTTACCCGTCTGTGGAGAATTTCATTAAAAGGTAGGAAGTGGTTGTGGTGGCTGCGCTCTGGCTCCTGACAGATGATGATATGCATACAGCCTTTCATGTTGGCTAGGGTTCTCTCTTAGTTTCCTTCTTGTGTGTTACATCTTCCTTTCTGTGCAGTTTTCCAGCTCTCAGAAATGCATTTTTCATCCTATGTTTGTCTGGCAGCAAGCAGAAAAATGAATGCCAAGTGACACAAATATTGCATACACAGCAAATGAATGTTATGAAAGATTTCCAAGTGTCTTGCAAGTGTTTCTGGTCTATTCTGTTCAGATTACCTGGAGTACCTGGAGGATACTAAAATAGGCAGAGGGAAATAATAACCTGAAATTAGTGAAATTCAGAAATATTGCTGTTTCAGTGTGTGTAAATTGAATAGTTTAAATTCCAAAAAAAAGAGAAAGTCCTAAAAAAATTTGACTTACGCATTGTTTGAATATGTCCTTTCATATTTTTATTGCATTCTGTTTCAGGATTTCTGAAATTAAAGTGTTTTATTCATTCATTGAATTATTTTGCCTTTCCTCACATGAATGAAGCTTGAAGTCACCAGTATCTCCTTGCAGGACTGGCATGATGCAGTGCAGATTTAGCTGTCAGAGCTGGTTAGTCCGTAATGTGGATGTTCACTCAGCTCTCAGAGCATTCAGGGGCTTAGCTAAGGAGATTAGGAAGGCTCATATTGCATCTTTCCCGATGTTCTTACTTAAAGAAACAGTTTAATATCTCAGAATCATTTAAATTATTTGAAAGGAAACATGTCAGGTAGCTTTGGGAAGGGTAGAACTAAACCAAACCAAACCAAACTATTTTATTTCAGTTTCAATCAAAAATATTTTGGGAACATTTCCCAAATAGCAGTTTGGATTGGAGGAAACTATTTTCATGAGAGGAGTTGCTCCTGTAGAAAATAACTTGTCCCATGCTGTATTCATGCTTTGCAAACCCTGGTTGTTTTTTTTCCTTAAGGCTAAATCCAGCTCCTTTGCTGCCACCTGCTGTTGTCACACAGAGTGGCCAGAATGGTTCCCCATCGGATTTTTAAAGTTTTGTAATACTGTACTTTGTAAACAAAGACAAAATATTCAGTATCTGATGCAGTTTCTAAGAAAGTATGGGAGATATTTTTTGTGAGATTGAAAAAGGATGCCAAACCCAAATGACTAAACCTTAACAGCCCTGTAAACACGGCAATAATACATGATTTGTGCTGTCCTTTTACTTGTGCAAATACTCAAATGAGTAAAAAAACCAAGTGTGGGATTAGATGCTATACCAGCTTGTCAGATGGAGGTCTATTTAGGTCTCTGCTCTGCCTCTGCTTACATAGCTGCCACTCCCAAAATCTCTTGCTTACATACCCATGTAAAAACATCTACATAGCTGTGCTATTAAAAAAAGAAAAGGCAGCTGTCAGAATTTTACTTTAGCCAGAGTAAAGATGGCCTACTTCCTCAGCAAAGAGATGGAAGCAGGGATTTCTCCCTCTCCCTATCAGGATATCAAAAGGCTGCATATGTCTTATAGGATGAATGAAAAATTTGTAACTGAGGAAAAAAAAGCAAGAGGTTACTGCTTAAATCTGTAAAACAGAAAAGAGTTGTATAGGAATGCCTCCAGATCACTGGTCCTGATGATTACGTGTGGTCATGTTTCAGATTTTCTGCAGATTTAGGCAGATAAAATATGCTTTTAGAAGTTTATTGCTGAAAAGGGGAAAATAAAACCTAGATGTTCACTGTTATATAATGATAAAAAATAATTAAAGAACATTGATATTGTGATGCATCAGAGAAGCATTATAAGTATAAGCACCACACCTTTTCTGTCCTCTGCCAGCAGTCCTGCATCGAACACTGATGCTTTGTCGAGCTCATAGCAGTGAACCAATGAAGTATTTGCTTTCCATATCTGAAAATATTACTACAGTGTCCCATAGGAAGCCAGTTTATATGTTTTACCCTTAAGATTGCATTCTATAAGGTGAAAGGTGAACTTAAGCACTGAATGTTTGGTTGTTTATTTTGCTTAACTGCTAATTCAGCTTGTCAAATTATATGTTTTCAGACAATGCCAAGGCTTGTTTATGTGGGATGATGTGCACTAGGAAAAAATGGATGAGTCTGTGCCAGGTTTGATCTGTAACAACAAAAAAAAATCTTATGAAGCCCCTGACCAGTCTCTCAGGAAGTTTGCTCTTCTTATTTCTCCATAGTTTCATATAAAATATAAAAAGACTCCTCCTCAATTTCCTATGTAAAAATATTCTGATGGGTTGTAATATTACCTTTATTTTATGTCTGTCACTCTGAAGTTTAAATAACTAAAAAAACCCCCAATTATTCTACATCTGTAAAGACACCATATTCAGGCTACAGGAGAGGCACAGCCCAGAGCTGTGCAGCACGAGTGTGGCCAGTCTGTACTGTTTGAACTAATGTGAGATAATGGTCCCTTGTTTTGTTCTATTTATGTTTTTACATAATCTTCCTTTTGTTAGCATTTATGGTGTCAGTAGCTTGTGTTCTGTGCTTTTGAAAGGTTTGACATTCTTCCATTAAGATATAGCTCAGAGCATGGTGTTTAAAATCTACTGGAAGGCTATACATAAGAGGTGAAACACCATTTCTCACTACAGTCAGAAAAAACCCCAACATTTTAAGTTGTTGGGTTTTTTGTGTATGTAAGATGAAATAAAAATGGCTTATAAAGAATAGCAGAAAGAAACATATTGGTTACAAAAATAGTAAGACTACTATTTCGGTCTGTGTTGTTTTTGATGGGTTTTGTTTCACATGATTAATAAAACTGCCCCTCTTTTGTGGACTTGTAAATAAGCAATACCACATTTAGTATATATATTGGATTTGAAACCTCACTAAAGAAAGATTAGGAAAAATACCATTTTAAATACAGCATTTTTTAGCTATGAATTAATGTGAAACCTCCTTTTCTCATTTTACTGCTGAATGTTTCTCTTCTGTCCCACATCAAAAAATAAGTTTTACCAACAGAATGAGGGGGAAAAAAATTCAATAAAAAGAATTTAAGAAAATAATTATTTTTTCTAAACATATTGAACACAGGCAGAGTAGACAGAGCTCCTGCAGAAGTGTGATTCTGTTGTTGTGCTGACTGAGAATAAATGCTTCAATATGATAACAGAACTGCCTTGTGTAAAGTCTTAGCTGAGACAGTGTGTGAGGAGACTTTGTGCAGTTCAAAGGAGTTGATTATAGCAAAAAAATGCATGGAAATATTCCAAAGATGACTAGGTAAATGGAAAAAAGGCCATGAAGGCACTGACATATTCAGCAAGGAAACCAAGGCTGAGAGGTTTTGGTTCTTACCCCAAGCAGAAAACTTGAATGACAGTGAACAACATTAGGGAAGGGCAAATTATTATTCAGTAAATTAGTTAACACTAGAAAAGGAACAAATAAGTAAAAATTAAACAGCTTGATTTTAAGCTGGAAATTAAACAAAAAAGGTTCCTAACCTTTAATATAAAACTTTTCTGCAAGAACCTTCTAATGGGAAAATAGAAAGAGAAAAAAAAATCTTTTAAACAGAACTTAACAGTGATTTTGAAATCATTCTATGCTACTTTTAATACTAGCAGAGAACCAAATGCAATGATGCCAGAGATCGCTTTAGGTCTTCATTTCTGCATTTTTCCAGACTATTAAATACAAGAAGATAATGTATTTTCTCTTCCAGAAGAGAACAGGGAGAAGACTTTACAGTGGAGCTGTCACCTAAAGAAGTTTTACACTGTGAACTGCAACTTCAGACCAAGGTAAGAATTAAGATTTTAATTTTTTAACTTATATTTTTTGTCCATGATCCTGGTTTCTTTTTGTATAAAGGAATTATTCAATGCTTCAGTAAATTGTTTATAGAATAGATGGGATTAATGCTTAGAAATATAGTTGTGTCCTACAACATCAATTCATCTTAGTTCATCTCTTATTATCTAGGTTTCAGATTTAAGTTTGGAATCAGCAATCTTTGGAACAAAACCTGAATGTGAATTTTTACCTGCTCTCATGCTGTGATCTCCTCTCTTTCCCTCACATCCTCTCTCCTGGTGTTTCTGATAAACAGAACCAGATCAGGCTTATCTAAATGAAAACCTAATTTTGGAGGTAAAAACTCCATGACAAGGTGAATGCAAGAACATCTCTATGGATACATTACATACTTCAGCTACATTACTAGAATTGTTCCAATCACACCCACAAATTTATTTTTCAACTGAGTAATAACATGCAGAAAATTTCCACAAGGTGGGGATAAAGCGATGTTTCATATCAAGAGTTTGCTTTGTACAAGACTCAGTTTATAGTTTGCACTTCTGTATGAAGTCTATGCAAGAGAAATTTCATCTTACAAATCAGGGATTCAAATAAAATATTCATGAAAGCATGATAGCTTTCCACTGAGTGTTGTAGGATAAAATGTAGGCTTGGTTTAATAACTTGAATAGTATAATCCTAAGGGTTATTTAGCACTGGTCCTGAGAGAGTTCGATTCAATATTTTTCACTTTGATTTAAAATTGTCAAACTTATGCTTTGTTTGCCTAATGTTTTGTTATCCTGCATTAAAGTGTCAACATTCTAGTTTTATAATTATGGAAAAATATGGGGGTTTATAAAAACCTCATCTTGTAATGCTGAATCCAAATAAGAATGGCTGTTGCAGCACAGTATAAGAGAAAATTAAATGCAAAAACATTATAATATATGTAAATAAGATCTGGAGAAATTATGAACCAAGTATAATTAGAATAAAAGAATTTACATCTTCAGGGTATTAATGAGTTTTTTAGTAGAAAGTTTTGCTTAGTGACTAGTCCTCAGTTCAGCAGAGACAAAAGTTCTTTTAGAAGTCAACCACTTATTTGTCTGAGAGATATTTTAAAAGCTTTTGTTATTAAGGAAGAAGTTAAGCAGTGGCTTGATTAAGAGCTACAGGAAACAGAAAGTTCATGGGTTTAGAACCAGAGTACTAATAACTAGTGTTAATTTAACTGTGTGTTGTATTACACACAATTAGAAATTGAAGAAATATTGCATAGAACAGCTTAAATCAAGAGGAATGGGCCAAAATCACATTAAGAATTGACTTGCAGGCCTTTACCTGTTTGCAAATCGAACACACAAGTTTCCAGTTTAGATTAATTATACATAACTGTGACAGGTTGTGTCACGGTCCAATACTTTCTGAACAGACCTTTTACATATTCCACACAGGAAGAGTTGAATGTTTAAAAACCAAACTTGCATTTTTGAAGATACTTGACTCTAGACAGGATTTAGATTTAGCAGTGTGATTGGGTAATTTACCACACGATCACGACTTAATCACAACAGTTAAAACATACAGCTAGATCACAATGCAGATGTGATCCCCATGACTAGTGTCGGTACGCCCACTCTCACAATGTCACCCCCCTGGTTGCTGGGAGGAATACATAAGGTGAAGTTTCCTCAAGTCCTCTACTTCCTTCAAAGGTCCTTCTGTAGGCGGTCAGATGTTAAGCTAGGTGCTCTGTGTTGAGCTGAGCCACTAAATACTCCCCCCTGAAGGTCTTGATAGGTCAGGAAGAACTTTCACGCCTCGTTTGGTGTGGTCAAACTGGTTCACCAGCAAAATTCCACTTGACATCTGATACGACTTGATTATTGAGAGATGCCTCTGCCAAATTAAGGTGCAAACAAGACCATATGCTGAAGTCAATAGTACAGATTTTATTTAACTGTAGAGATAGAAAGAAAAAGTAAAGAGAAGACATGGTGGGGGGAGGAGACAGAGAGGTTGAGGAGAAGATAATCACTACCTGTGGATCCAGAGGCTCTTCTTCACCTCAGGTTTCTCAATGATGGTCACTATTTATACATTTTAGCAAGAAAAAAAATGAATTAATGCTCATTGGCTATAGAGTTCTCTTATTCTATTGGTTAAATGACTCCCTTGCTTCTAATGCTAATTAGTCCCATGCTCAGTCTTTCTCTTTTCTTGAATCAGTGGGTTTCTTGTCTTGGGTTGGTGGGTTACGATCTCCCCCGCTGGAATTACCTTTTACCCAGCTGGAGCTGATTTCAACACAGTTGCTAAGTTGGATTTCCTGGTGGCCCATAAATTCCATATTCCTTGTGGCCTATAAATTCTGCATTCTTTGTCCGTTAGTGGCAACACATTCTTCTCCTCCAGCTTTGTTAACCTCTCCTTAGGTCTGAGATAACACCCAGTACCACCTTTATCCTAGCTCAAGTTCCTGCTGTGGTGGCTTAACTTACAGTCCAGGTTCCAGACATTGACAGAGGCATATTCAGGGGGCTTCAGTTGTCATCAATGCTCACAGATGCTGCTTGTCCCATAACTTGGAGTTCTCTTTGTTTAACTGGTGATATGCATACAAACAGTTACTTCATTGCATAGTTTGCCACAGTGGGAATTTTTGTCTCGATGCGTTACTCAGGATGGTCTAGCCAGATCTCACCTCTTCCAGGCTTGAGTTATTGCCATCCTGTCTCTCCCTTCTGTGATTATCTCATGGCAAAGTCTTTGTGTGGCCTTAACAGTGTCTGAGACAGGCAACTGTGCTCTTTATGTTCTTACAACACCAGAGCCACTATTTTTCATTAGGACGATGCTTCAGGCAGGAAGTGTAGTGACTGGTACATGTGCTGGTGGCCCATTATGTGACAAAAAGTTACAGGCTGTGGATCCTAAACCAGTGACTCTAGACCTATTCTTCCTGTATCTATTAATTACACATTGTCTCTTTACCATGATATTTCTATTGGTTTTATTATTTTATCTGGTTGCTAGGGACATACTCCAGTCATAGGCAGCACCATATGTTTAGGTCAGGCCATATAGATTTATATGTTGCATTTGTTTTTCTATTCCTTTCCCTACAGCACTGCATACTTTTCATGGTTTTTAAGCCCATAAACATCCTTTTCAGTATTCTATTCTGAAGTTGCTTATAAATTACATGTTCAAGCCTGGATCCATAATGTGGTTTTAGCAACCAGTATTCATATTTTTTCAGGCCTGTGTATCATTGCTCTGTCTTATACATTTGATTTTAAAAATATTGCTCTTGGTCTTCTGAATCATGGTTTGTACTGGCCAATTCTATTACTAAAAAGAAGCATCAGTATACAGCTTCTGCAATTCTTTTCACGATGAAAGTTTATTGTAGATGGCAGAATACTTTCTTTTTATCAGTAAGATGTAAACACATTAATTGAAGCTATTTAATTGCATACCTTCCTTAATAACACTTTTACTAGCTGCTAGCAACTCCATTCATACTCTTGGGTCATTAAGTTTGATACAGCAGACAAGTGCAATTTTATTGTAATCAAGAAAGTAATAAACAGATAGTTTGTGCACCACAGGACAGTTTGCAATAGCAATAAAGTCTAATGAATTCTATTATTCACTCTCTCCTATTAAAGGTCGAGTTTAGATTCTGATATCAAATATCTGGGTAGTGAAGCAGATAAGAGGGGGACCATTCTGTCGTAATATGATATTTATAGTTTGCACTCGAGAAATTAAAATGAAGCAATAGAAAATAAGTCGATTCCCATGGGTATTTCTGTGAGAACAATATATTGTCTCTCAAATGCAACCTATTCTTCGACATGATTGTGAGTCATCAAGATAAACCTCAGCTAGATTTTACTTCGACTATTTTTACAGCACAAGATCCCCCCTGCTGGGGAAAAGGAGTCCAAAAAGAAATTGTTGGATTTATTCAAGATGGGCTGAGAGCTTTTCCCTGTGTTTCCCTGTTTTCCCCGTGTATGCATTAGGCATTGGCATTCGGCTTGGCACAACAGCTTCCCTTATCACAAGAAAGGGAAAGCTATGAAATCCTACCTTTCTCAGCAAGTCTGCACCAACCTGTGTCTTATAACAGTTCTTTTGCGAGATTTTTGTCCTGGATAAGGTTCCAGAAAATGGTTAGAGTAATAAAGAATGGTGTAACCTGACTAGGACCTGAATTACAATAAATAGAAACGACTGCTTTTCAAGGACTTGTCAATTTTAAGGTTAGAGAGAGCCTTTGAATTCTAGAATAGAGGGAAGCCTCTTGTGGAGGTTGCAGTAGTTTTGCAAATCTCGTAGAAATTTGTGTGGTTTGTAAGAAACCTCTTCAGGCACTGGGGAAGAAATTGAGTTGGCTTGAAGCTTTGTAATCTTGAGATTACTCTTTTTTAAAAATTTAACTAAAATTTAAAAAAAAATTAAAAATTCATCTACAACAGACACATGCCAGAAATGGGCTGTACCTCCTCAGGTATGTGCTGTGGCGGTGCATAGCATCACATCTAGGCATATGATACTCATATTCTCAGCTACGCGCTTGACTACATTCAAAACGTAGCACAAGGAAAATGCACAACACTGTAGTAAGATGTACAAATGGCCTGGTGATGAGGAAAATCCCATGTTTCCTTTATTCCCCTTTCCCCCTTTTTCTCACTTTTTGGATGAGTTGTACCCAAATGCAGTTTACCCTGATGTTTGTATACATGGTGCTAGTCCTCCTCTTGCACAGTAACAATAACCCAATTTCATACTACTTCCTTCCTCCTCAACACTGTTATTCCTGATTGCAGGCGTAACTCAAATCATGCTTTCATCTAAGTCTTGCTTCTAGCCTTCACCACCTCACCAGCACAGCACTTCCTAGATCCTATTCTGGTTTCCTGAGGGGGAATGCAAGCCCAGGGCTGCCTGCGCTCTTTTACCAGACCTTTGCCAGTAGCTTGGATGAGAAAGTCAAGAGCTTCTAATGAGTTGATTGATGTTAACTGACAGTCAGCTGACAGTGGCAATCTATTGTCCAGCAACACAAAACAACATATGCACAATTACTGTCACATAAGACCTCCCTGTACTTGTGCCTGTTCATGGATGCCAAGAGGGTGGCTGTGTGGGGCTGCTTTGAAATCCCTGCATAAGGCTGTTCAGCAAAAGGTGTCCTTTTTCTGCCTAATCAGGCAATTCCAAATAAATTCCTTTTTGCATGTTGGTGCATATTGGATCAATGTCCTTAAGGAATGAAGGTGCAACCCTGTTCATTTCCTGAATTTCAAAGGGTCTTAGGAAACTGGATTCGCACCTCTGCCAGAAGAGTGGCACTTTCTGGCACATGGATTAATGAAGATTGCCAGCAGAAGTCTAAAGCATCTTCAAATGTAGAGTTAGACAAATTTTGCTCCATTTTCATTCTAGCTGGGATGTCAGTTTAAGTAAATAAACAAAAAATACTGCAGCTGTAATTTGGTGAAAAACAGATATGACTTTTCATTTATTAACTTGGGAGCTAATAAATGTTTGCAAAAATAGAAAGAATGGAGAAATTTAGGTTAACTGCAGGGGCAGTGAGTTTTTTTTTTTTACTCTGTGGAAATACTGTCAAAGATTGCCTAGAAAGGCTGTAAAATCTCCATCCTCAGACTGAGAATGGAGCAACCTCCTTCAACTTGAGTTTATTTGAACCAGAACTTGAAACGGGAAGACCTCCAGAGGTCTCTTCCAACACACTGGATTCTGTTTCTATGATTTGTCTCTATCTGATAAC
This sequence comes from Callaeas wilsoni, assembly GCA_013398955.1. Classification (NCBI taxonomy): domain Eukaryota; kingdom Metazoa; phylum Chordata; class Aves; order Passeriformes; family Callaeidae; genus Callaeas; species Callaeas wilsoni. The sequence continues at coordinate 204,064 of VWPU01009966.1, read as the reverse complement.
ACTGTTGCGTATGCTACTGGTCAGCTCAAGTTAGCAGCTAAAACAAACGGGATTATTCATAACAAATACATGCAGTTATTTTTTCTGTCAAGGGTTTTCAAGCCTGTACTTTACAGTTTAAAGCACACCAGTAGGCAGTGCAATACTGTTGACAGCAGCAAGTAATTCTTAACACTGGCAATTTCTTGTCCATCAACTGCAAACTAGCAATGTTTGAAAAACTTCAGTTCCCTACCAAAAGAGGATGTTCAATTCCATGTTAGAGCTAGAACCTGGATCTCACAATTTTTGGAAGTTTTTGGAGAAGTTCAGCTATGAAATTCACCATTCTTTCCAATCATTTCCACTCTTTTACATAGTATGTATATTTAGCCACTCTCACTGACAATAGTTGAGGGAGAAGTGTTCTAACCGTACCTTCTCTTCTTTTACTGTTCATTTCTGTACTGCAGCCTTCCAGCAGCCTCCTTTTGGCAAAATCCTTTTGCTGCCTCATCCTTCACCTCACGCTTCTGTTAATCCTTAATGGAAATGATGATTCTATTTTCAGTCTGATGTTGATTCCCTTTGGTGAGAGTGTTCAGCCATTGCCAAATCCGAGCTTCCCAGCTCATATCCATCCTGCCAGCTCCTCTCCTTCCCTGAACTTCCCATTGCACTGTTGGAAACAGTATAATGCTTTTCTCTTCTCCCTCAACCAAATGATGGCTCCCCCCGAGCCCAAATGCTGTGTTTTGCATAGCCCTTACTTCAGCCAAAACCCTGTATTACACAGTATCTGTGTGCAGGGAAGAGCAGTAAGTAAGCATTTAAGACTTGCCACACATAATGTTCAGGGAAATCAAGCACTTCTGTGTTAATTATAGGTTTAATAAAGGATGGGTAGTGCTCCTCTTCCACAAATTCCCTGACAGTCCACCCATAATATAGGCTTCAAATGTGTACATGCTCATATATATATGTGTGTGTGTGTGTGTGCATATGTATATGTGTGTATTTATAATGCATTACAACCCGGTTCAAAGGGAAAGGGTCTGAGCTTTGAATTACCTTTATTAAGTTGTCTTTCAAAAGTAAGAGAAAAAAAAGCTAAAATAACTTTGAAATCTAATAATACTCCAAGTTATGCTGCTGACAATTTCATAGTGAACCACATCTATATTATTATTATTTTCATGAAGGGATACCAATCTGCAAAATGTGAAATTAGAAAGTTGTGTTCTATCCTAAAGCAGACAACTGCCTTGCAAATGTTTAAATCTGAGGAAATATTAAAATGAACATTTGCAATGAATTCTCGACTTTTATCAGGAATCTTCAGTTAAGAAGCTATGAGCTAGCAAAGGACAGGAAAAGACATGGCCACTGTGCTTTTCCCAAATTATTAGAAAATAAATATCTAGGGAAAGAAACCCAAGACTGTCACAGAAAGAGCTCACTTGAAATTAAGAAACCACTGAAGAAATATTCAAGGATGTAAAAGTGTATAAGTCAGAGAAATCTGGAGACAGATAACATGACAGTCATGGTTACATTAAAATTTGTTACATAGCTTTAGGTAAACATACATATCCTAAGAAGTTTATTGCAATTCAAAGTTGCAGAAAGGGAACTGAACGAGAATGGATACCTGTTCAAAATATTTGAGGACTGATCCTAAAAAAAAGGGGCAGCTAGCTAACCAGTGTAATGACCATCCAGCTGAGAAAAAACAAAACTAAACCAGAACTCTCTGAAGTTTGTACAAAAGGATTTATTTTGGACCTGACCTAGTAAATCACTCTCTTAGGTTCGGTTTCCTTCTTCCTAATGTTGAAGATTTAAACTCACCTTTTGATAGCCTGAAGACTTTCAGTTTTCACTTATGCAGTGTAGTGTAGCCACTTTGAAAACTTAACTTGTTAATTTTCCACTGACAGAAAAATGGAGCAACTGGAATGATTGCTCAGGAGTTAGAAAGACCAGGCACTGCTGTCATAGGCGGATGTTTTATGCAGGATCTTCACTGAGGATAACTTTTCTGTTCTTGTGTAAAAGATTCTTGAAAGTCAGTAGACATTTTTATTTTATTAATCATTGAGTCATCAACTCCGAGTAGCCACAAGATGTCATTGTGGGCCTACTAAGACAAGTACCGTTGAGGTTGAAAACATATAATAGCATAAGTTATAACCACACCTAAAACCACAAAGAATTATAACCACACCTAAAACCACAAAGAATTATTTTGTCATATATTAAAAAAAATTTTGAAACATTTTCCATAGTTTTCATGTCATTACTCTAGAATACAGAAAACTTGAGTATGTGGGTTCTACACATCAGCACTTTAACACTGCCAGCCTTCTGGAAGGCATTTGCTGCTGAGGCAAAAACTATTTTAGATGAGATGAAACATATGCTTACATGAGGTAAAACCAACACAGAAATAAAATACTAGAAAATAAAATTTAAAAATTACAGAAATACTGTGAATACTTAGGAGTTTTTAAATTTTCTTTTCATGCAGTCTTGAATTTCCATTATTCCTTTGGGAAGATTTCCACACATAGAAAATTATTATTTTATATAGTACAAAGTTCTTGAAAGCAGAGATTTTCATTCTTTGTGAGTTCCTCATGAATGTGAGGATGTAATAAAGACAAATTTTTATGGTGGACTATGATATTCTCCCAAAACAGGAACATAAAAAAATGTAATGAGGATTAATTTTAGTACAATTAGATAAAATTTTCAGACCTGATTACGTTTAGTTGAGCTCCCAAGATCAATTTAATTATGAGCCAAAAGATCTGGAGGGAAGCTTAAGCTCTTTAATGGATGTGGAATATGTCAAAATATAATTTAGGTGTTAGGATATTTAACATTTAGAGGTCTTTCCAGTTATAAAATTTTGAAGTATGCCACAGAGATTGGAAATGGGGTGTATGTAGAAATTCAAGGATTCACACTGAATGATGAATCACTGAACTATATATAAAATGCCGGTAAAAGTTTGACCTGTTCCTGCATCTTGCAGAAAGAGAAGTGCCCAGTTCTGTGACTCAGAAATGCAACTTCATTCTTTTGAAACTACTGTGGGTCAGTATTCTCCAAAGCACGATAAAGAAGTTCACTATTGAGAAATGCACTGTAAGTAATGCTGGAAAAAGAAAAACAAACTAACAAACCCAAACCAAAATCAGCTTCCTAGATGTACATTTCATATATTTATTTATAAAAGGAACTTGGACAAATACACTGACATATGGTGAGCTGTGCTCAAAGTCCACAACTGGAATGCATGAGGGAACAGACAATTTTTGATGATGCAATATTGCTCTTCTGAGAATTTTGATTCATAAAAAATTGTCATGTTTCAGAATTTTCAACTCAGAAATAAAAAATACAAGTTTTCTTATTCAAAAATGAGTACAGTATAAGGTTATCTTTTTGTTCTGGTATAACAGACATTTCTGATCTAATTACTGTACAAGACCTGGGTCACTGTATCTTCAATGAATCTTCAGTGCTTTTCCTAAGTTAACCCATGTTTTGTTAATTAGTGTACCAGGCTTCAATTACATCTTAGAGAAATTTGAAGTAACTGAATGATCCTCAGAGTCTGTGATCTGACTCCTAGTACAATAATTAGGAGAAATTTCAAAAGGACCCATATTTCTAAATATAACCCTTTTTTGTGTGTGTGATTAAATAATTATGCATTTGTTCAGCACCTCTCATACACTTTGTAAACTTGAAGTGTAATTAGTTTGGCTATGTGAGGAAAAGGAAAAACCAAAAAAAAAAAAGAAGGTAACTTGCAGTAACATAATTCCCTTGCCACAGATAGGATTAAGATATGGTTACTGTTGTTCCTTCTTGAACATAGAAATGCTACCCAGAGAGACAAATGGGTTTAGCATTATAACAAGGAGTATCTCTGCTTTCACTATATGGAGCTGTTTTATGCTTTTTGGACAAATATTTTGCAATAGCTAATGATCCTCAAGATCTTTCTTTTCTTGTATAATACCGTTATAATCTGGTAATAAGACAAAAAAAAATAGAAAGAATGCTGATCAAAGCTATAGCCATAAGACATTTAATAAAAACCTACAGTTAGAATTAAAAACACCTGAACATTTTTACTGTGATATGTGAAACGGAAATTAACTAGTGGAAGCTTTTAGTAAATTTTGCCTATACATATTTTAGAGTCTAGAGGAAAAATCCATTATTTTTCTATTTTATTCTTTTCTCTCTTTGTTTGCTGCACCCATGTCTAAAGCAATCAACAGAAAGCTTGTACTTCAGTGGGAGCACAGCAGGGGTCTTACAGACAAATTCTCTTTGTATTTTGGGCTAGATGATAAGGATCTGTAAACCTATGCATATTCACAATGTTACAGACAGAAGCAAAATGAAATAATCAGCAGATGGTAATGATTTTATGGAAAATTATTCAGTAAAAATACCTGAGAACAGGAGAAGGAATGCTCAAATAACAGCCTCAAAGGGACTATTGTTGTGGTAGGAGTTCTTGTTGGTAGGATGATGAGACATGGATGTGGGATGGTGGCAGGCACTGCTGTTGTGCCAGCTGAGATGTTTAAAGTAGTGGCATTGGGAGAATTGTTGTCTGACAGACTGTCTCAGCATTATCGTCTCCGCTAGAGAAACACACAAGGAATGAGAAAGGCGAATAGTGACTTTGAACTATGTTTCAATGGGAAGACAGTAAGTGTAACGCCAGTGATTGCTTCTTAATAATTTCTGTGAAGGAAGTGAGAAAGGGAATTACCAAAAGAAATGCTTTCTGAGAATCTGAATCACTGATAAAGCAAGGAAAATAAGTAATAGAAATGGGGTTTATCTGTGTTTCTTGATGAGGTGATGTCAAGTGAAAATCTGTGCATCAGGTAGCATGAAGATGAATAGAGGTAGAAATAGAACAAAATTTTTTGGGGAGAAGAATATGTCAAATGATTATGACTGGTCACCCATCACATAGGAATATTAATTGTTGAGAAGATTTGATAATGAGCTACTTCTACCAAAATAAGAATATTCTTTTGAATGCTGAATAAGGTAAGATTTGGTAGACCATGCAACAAATGATGTATTGGGTTATTCCCATTGTGGAGAAAATGAAACCTTTTGGCTGAGATACCTGGATTATGGTGAGACATGAAATACATTAGCTGGACAAGTCTTCAAGAAATAATAAATAAAAATAGGGAAAGGGAAGCTGAAGGGTGCGAACCATTAGACTGACATCACATTACTGAACTCAGGATAATACATAAAACATTGATTCAATGCAAATGTTTATTGTCTGAAGAAAATAAAATGCTTCCTAAAATAAATTCCTTGGCGGGGGTTTCCATGATGTAGACTTGCATCCACTACCTGGATTAGTCATGTTCCTCATACCCCCTGTTGCACAGCTGGGGGTTGGAAAATCCGTCTGCTGGTCTTCTGGGTCCTCATCAATCTACTAAGAATATGTAAGGAGCAAGGAGCTCAGGTACATCTAAGGTCAATTTTATTTGAAAACTTTGTAAATGAAGCTCAGTTATATAAAATGAAATTCTTGGTTGTTAGAAAATTTCCAATGGATTTTTTCTGTAAAAAAATTGAATATTCCCACCCTGCCCTTCCCATCAAGTTCCCATAGAATGGAAATTGTGATCCCTGGTCAGCTCTAATCACAAATTTCTACTTGAGCAAGGAAGACCAGTTTGGCTATATTATGCTATTGCAAAACAATTTAAATCTGCATCTCTGAATTGTTCATGGAATTTGAGGGAATGATTTAAAAAATTGTTCCGTTTCACTCTCTTTCTGATTTGATTTGATTAGACACGTAAGTATGTGTAGGTCAGGGAGCAGGATGGGACCTATTTGTTGAATCAATGACTTTTATTTTGTCACTAAGTGTTGTTTTGTTATGGGTACTCCTGACATCTAACTTACCATGTTTTAAACTTCTCTGTCTAATAAATTATGATAATTAATATTATATTTATCTGAAACAGATTTTGACACAGTACATTTCCTCTTCTTTCCTCTTGTGAGGAAGTGTTCTTTTTACTTCTTGTTCTCCAAGTATGAGCTAATAACTTTACTTGAAAAATATATGTCTAGTGAGATAGTCCTATCTGTATGCATATGTATTATGTATCCAAGGATAAAATTATGGTTGTCAGTATTTTTAGCATTGTTCTGCATTTTCATCTGTGAGATGTTTCTCGCATCTTCAACTGCAAGAGTACAGAGCAGTATATAGACACTATGTTTTTCTCTATATGATTTAGAAAAAATAAAATACAGTCAGATAAAATTTGACTAAAAATATTTGAGTAAGAGATCAAGGAGGATTTTTCACTTTAGAGACGATTTTCAAAGATTGATCTATTTCTGTCCTGGCTCCTTGTCTTGCTCTGTTGCTTTTGGTTTCCCTCCTGTATTGAACTGATTAGTCTCAACCTTTCTCACTCAGGTTAATGTGCTTTTAATAATAGAAATGATGATTGACTCAAACCAAAATTTTCAGCCTGGTAGCATTATTTAAAAACACACAAGCAATACCAGGTCTTCTCTGTGCAAAGATCTTTCCAACACAAAACTCATTGCTTACAAAGGAAAATTTTTCACTGTCCACTTCAAGGAGAGAACATCAGGATGATCTTTCTGTGATCCACTGTGTATATTAATCTCCATTGTTCATACATCATTTATATCTTTGGGTAAAGAGGAGGGATACCCTGTGTTAAATCTCTCCATGTGGAAACACCATATTTATTACAACTGAGGGAAAGATGAAAATTAAATTATTAATGTAGCAAGGATTTTTTCCACTAATTTCTCAGTTGCAGCAGCGATAGCAAATAGTAAGAACACAAAATGCTGGAATTATTATTTATAGTTTAGATAACATCGAAAGAGGTGTATCTGAAATACACAAAGGCTATTTTTACAATCAAGTATTGAGGCAAAAATTTCAGTTCTCCTTGATTCCATGATAGAATTATAGTTTTTCATATTTCATTTGGTGGAGTCCAGAGTGAGCAGCATGATGGAGAAAAGGAGAAATTACTGGAATGTACAGAAGGAAGGGAGGTCAATCAGTTATGTAAGGACAGAGAATTTTTATGGGAAGTCCAGTTAAGGCTAAATAATTGCCTGTGGAAATGGTTGCTCTCCTTCTTTAACCCGTACTGGAAACACTTAAGCTCATTTTCGCCCTTCCAGTACTGTGCTCTTGACTACAGCGTGTCGCTCAGTTAGATAAGCTAGCGTTACTAATAGAAATATTATGCTAATCCCTAGTGACATTCAGTATACATGAGTGTCTGTATATTTAATGTGAAAATTTATCTTCTGCAAAATATGAATACTAATCATTTGCCTCAGTTCAACACCTTAGCTTCCAGTCCCATACTCAGAGCTGTAGATAATCCTCTATCTCTCTGAGAAAATATGGTTAAAATGAAGGTCTTATATTCTTGTTTTACATCCTCATACTACTTAGAATCTAAATTCTCTAAATTAAAAAACAAAACAGAACAAAAACCATTGTACTGATATTTTGAAATTTTTCCCACATGATCTTACTTTTATATAATTCAAGACACTTTTTATCATGTCAAATGATGAAATGTCTTTGGTCAGTATTGCAGAAAAATTAATGTGGTTGATGAAAATTATAATATTGGCATTTTAATACACAATTGAAGAAAATTAAATTTTAACCCCCTTAATTATGTAATATGAATTTAAATTTGTGATTTAATAAATTTGTTTAGGTATGTATTGATAGTGATGGGTTTTTGTTAATGTAAGTATTATACAAAATTTTGTGTGTGGACTACTTATAAAGTACAAAATTAATGTTGTGGCAAGTGGCTTGGACAACTTCAGAACAACTGCATGCTCTAAAAGATTTGGAATTTATTTGCTTTAGTTTTGAACATAATGTATGGTGGTAATTTAGACTTCTGGTCTAAATTACCTCTGCATTTTCAGATTTGATTCCAGACTAGAAACAGTAATTTGTATTTTGCCTGGTTTAATTTCTTTACATATTTTGTCAGCATCTCATGCTTGTGTTCAAAATCGGTGAAAAAACTCTCACAAAAACAATCACTACCTTTTTTTTGAGGGGAGGGATAATACTAATATTTTCTTCTAATTATTGCATAACTGTCTTCTTGCACTTTTTTTTTCCTCTCTTTGTATTTATATGGTTATGGAACTCCACAATTTGTTTTACCATCTTTTGCAGGATATCACTTGCTTTGTCTTTAAAAAGCTCACATGGCATCATAGATATTGCCTGGTTTTTCAAAGTTTTTATTTATTCAGAGATCAAAAAGAAACAAGAAGTAATACTATCAGGAATTTTAAAAATAGTATTAAGCAAAGGACTGTTGTTAAAATCTGCATCTCATAACTTAAACAAAAACTCGTCTTGACTAAAGAGGCACTTTGGGATTTGAAACATCTCTGTTAACTAACTGACATAACATAACATAACATAACATAACATAACATAACATAACATAACATAACATAACATAACACAACATAACACACTTCAGAAGTGTCAGGAAGAATGCACTATACCCCACCAGCAGTTGAGGCAGCACATACACAATCATTTGAAAAGTGGTAAAGGGTTAAACCAGCACATTTTGTGCTGTGCTTTATAAGGAACCATGAGTTCCTTCTAAGTCTTCCCAAAGGTGTTGCACTTAGAAGAAGCTGAACTGAGAATTGTTAGAAAAGACACCATGACAGGAAAAGTGAGACAAAAAGCCAAGAAGAAGTTGATATGAGGTGACTAACCTGAGGTAAACATCAGCAACTTAAAAAGTTGTGATTTTAAAAATTTGTGGTTTTTATAGACTGAAGTTTCCCTGATGAGGGTTTTGCTAGTGTTTGAATGTGTGCATAGCAAATGACAGCTCTGATGTTCTTAGTTGTGTGCTAAGCAGAAAGGATATGTGAAAGTCCTGGGTGAAGGGAGAAAAATAGAAAATAGAAGGGACTCCTGGAAGGGCAATGGCCCAGTCATGAACAGGATGAAGGTCTGTGCTTTTCCATGAAGTGGCCTTTCTGCTGAAATACATGGTTTGCCTAACCTTGTATTATATTGTTTAGAAGAAAATTCTGGAGGATAGAGAGAGAAAACAACACACCCAAGAAATCTAGTTGAATTATTTTATTAGCTCACCTCCGACACCATTTTGAATACACCTTGTAAAGCTGGCATCATCTGACACATATGAAAGAAGAGTTGACTCGTTTTCCCCATAAAATGTAATATAGCACCTGGCAGAAAACTGTGAGGGAAGCATACAATAACAGTCTTAATGAGTACAGAGAGCTATTAAGGTAGACATAAAGTAGACTCCTGGAAAAAAATAAACTCTGGGAGGTAAGCAAGGGAGAGCATCAGTAAAATACTGTATTTAGACATCCACTGCATATGGATGTGTGCAAACATACACCAACATCAACCAAACAAACAAACAAAAAAAAGAAGATGAAAGTATCAAAATATCATACACAGACTGAAATACATGCATTGGATAAATAAAAGTGAGGTTATTTTATCCAGCACTAATAAAAAATATGTATTTTCTTCAGCATTGAAATATCTGAATTAACCAGAGCTATTGCATTATACACAGAGATTAGACCAGAACTGAATTCAGCAGAAATGGAGAAATAAGACATAGAATTTTAAGCAGTTCTGTGATACTGCAGCCTATGTGACTGCTCTGAAGATTTGCTGCCCCTAATGAATAATGCATAGAGTGTGATTTCTTTCAAGGGAATAATAGGCTATCTAATGAAAACTTTGAAGCGGGTTGCAATTTACCTGCCTGAAGTGAACTAAAAAGAAAAGTAATCTAGATATTTCATTATCAAACAAAAGAATATCAACCCTAGAAAAAAAACAGCTTATTCTCTTAGTTTCCAATTATTCTCTCACTTTTGTCCGAATATGCTGCATTAAAAGAAGACATTTCCTAAGCAAAAACAAAAGAAGCTGTCATCTCACTAAATAAATTTATTTTTTATTTCTATATTGAGTTAAAAAGATAAATGACAAGATGTTATAATATGCCCCTAAAGGCTAATTTCAATATGCTCCCCATCAGTATTATAAGGACATATAATATATATTTTATACATTTTTTTTCCTTTGTCTTTTCTTCTTAACTTTCAAATCAGGGGTGAGTTTGTTTGAATGTATTTATTGTTGCATATTACATTTGACACTTGTAATTTTGTCTGGAATGTACAGATGGTAACACAACAAAACGTCAGGAAAGTAAAATTATGAAGAATCAGTATGTCTGCTGTGTTTAATGTGAAGACTTTTATTCATCTGTAAAGAGCTGAAGGCTCTTCAGTGACTTCATTGCACATGTGTGTCATAGAGCAGTAGAGAAGGGAATGCAATCTACAACATCAACCATTCTGGAAGGATTCCTGAAAGGATTAGCATAATTACTGAATAGTCTAGAAGGCTGAAAGAACATGCTTGTGTAGGATGTGCACAAATACTGATTCTGAGTGAAGTGGATGCCAGGTACTCTAATATAACAATTATGGCTTGTTAAGGTTTTGTAATTACTGTGGTAAGAAGTAAGCATTTAAAAGACATCAGAAATCTACACTAAATTAGTGTCAAAAGAGAACATATTATTTCATAGAGAAGCACCCTTGCAGTGCCAAAATGTTCAAAGTAAACCCTGCTTTGCAATCTCATCTCTATGCTCTGCCTCTGCACATTCTAAAAAGTTGACTTTGTACTGCAATTGTTTGGAAGATATTTGGTGATTACTTGGTTTGTCAACACACAGAATATTTTTCCCACAGTAGTGGCTTTGCTAAATTGCCTAGGAAGGAGTCCGGTTCTTGCACAATTTCAACTGCATTTGTTAGCTCTATAGTAATATGAAATCTGGAGTGATGATAAACCTCATTGCAGAACCCTGTGTCCCGGCAGTGGCGGAGTCTCTTACCCTGCAAGGAAGTATTTCCTGGACCATCATTTCTATGTGAAATTTAGTTAAGCTAGCTGTGCAAAAATCAACTATACCATCCTTTCTTATTTGCATTTACTCAAGTAATAATAAGTGGCCAGAATCCATTTTACAAGTTTTTATTAAAAAAGCCACTTATAATTTTTAATGCAACTCAGACATTCATTTCAAGATTAAATAAAAATGTTCGCATACAGTTAACAGAAAAATACAGAGTTTTTATAATTGATTGTAAGACAGTTTCTGTGACAATAACATCAAAGAAGTCTTAGAGGATTTATCTATGGTTTTTAGTAATAGCTTCAGGTAGAAACAGTTTTTCCAGTTGTAGAGCTGCTCAAATATTTTTTTTTTCAATTTGAAAATTACCCTTTTGCTCTTTATTAATAATTAACTACTCTGTGACTAATTTTCTTCATGTAATATATACAGTATATTTTCCTACTCTCTGGGTAGAACAAGGTATGAAGAATACAGAAAATGATGATCAAAAGAAAAGCAGGACTTAGAAATTACAGTAATTTGTCTTCAGCTCTACTCTTCCATGCTGGGGAGAAATATGGTTTCATCAGAAAAAGGGACAGGGGACACACTGAAATGAAGTACTCAGGTGTTAGTTCCAATATATGCTAGAAGTGGTCCAGGTAGTTCCAGAACCATTCAGGGCTTTATACATGACTTTCAAAAAATGGCTAGTTTAACTCAGTTTAACCCGTCTCTTATCATATTTACTACATTTCTGTATATATGAGAAAAGAGAGGATTAAAATGAAATGTATTTTTTCTATATTTACTAAAAAATAACCGAGAAAGAAAATTTCATCTAGCATTGGGAAGACATATATATTATTCTTTATAGCTGAATAGCCTCTTTGGTATTTAGAATTTTATATGGGGGAGGAAGTTCTGCTCTATGAGCAGTGAAACTGAAAAGGAACATGTCTGAAGACAAAGCACAGCACTATGCAATATGTTGACTCCATATAATTCCTCCTGAGGTAATGAAATTTATTAAGCATGTTTTTCATAAATAACATTTAAACTACATTTCCTGAAAGAATGTAATAAGCTAATGTTCCCCATCAAAAGCTAAGTGGGTGATTAATTATCAACAGAAGACATGAGAAAATTTCATCAGTAGCTTACAGTTGGTGTTAGATAGTTGTTGTTACATACTAATGTAAGCTTTATATATTATCTTACTGTATCTCTATGTAAATTGATACAAATTCTTAAGTATTATGTAGTGAAAAAGCATAATTAATTTATATAGCATTCTGAAATAAAATCATAATATAATTAACCCTGAAGTCTATGAGCTTCCTTCTTTTTCCTTGATCTCATGGTATATCAGACAGTTGGTTACTCACAAGATTAAAGCTGTTTGATAGGAATTATTTTAAAAAAAAAGATGATAGAGTTGCTTATTTTTACCAGAGAGATGTATTACTATTTACCCTCAATTCAAGTTTTTTAATTTGATATGTTTTCTTAAAAGATAGGCTCCTATACAGATGTTGAAATTGTTTGCTGTCACAGTAACATGTTTTATGTAGTGATATTTTAGGAGGCCTGCTGTTGTAGTCTTTTCTGTGTGTGTTAATTAGTGCACATAGGCCTTTTCATGTAAGTATACCTTAGTCATCTCTAAAGTGGGTATATGAGTTGAAACCCCAGAGGTGCAGTTTCAAGTTGAATCACTGAATGTGGTGATGCAGTCTGTAATGCAGGCCGACAACTAGGAATTTACTATTGTACTCACTGTCAAGCCATGCTAAACAAAAGAGAGGGAAAGGTGTTATTTTGAAAGTATTCACTTGTCAGGCAAGAGTGGTGGGCTTCCCAGAAGTATTCAGTTTTGAGCCCAATAGCCACTGAAACCGATGGTAGATTTTATGAACTCCAAATGAATTCCTTCTAAAATGAGAGGAGTAAAACCGTCAGTGTTATCTGCAATGTCAGACAACTTGGTGCTTGCCAGACAATGGCAGTAACTGCAGCTTATGAAGCATAATCACAGTGTTGCTTCGTGGCAGACCTGAGATTTATGGTCTTCAAGTTATGTCTCTAACAGGCTTCCTTTGTTGAGGTGTTAAAGTATTTATTTCTAACACGGCACTGTCATGAAATCATGTCCCATGGGGTAAATATAAATCTTCTGTAGGTTCTGTCTCAGCTTTTAAATAGGGATCAAAACCAATGATATAACAAATTACATTTGTGTACCAGCTCTGATGTTCACATTTCATTCCTGTCACAGGAAGCTGGGCCACCTTGGAGTGAATGAACATTTCTTTCTTGTGCCTGTGAGAATAAGCATCCTGTACCATCTTTCTGGCTTTGTCAGTCTAGTCCCATGTAGACCATTCATTTATAAATCACAGTTTCTGTAGGAACTGATATGACAAATATTTTAACTTACGTTTATTTTGAGGATATATCCAGTGATCAGTGTCATAGAAAGATCCCTAACTTCCCCCACCTTTTTAGAGAGAACGATTCACTTACTATGCTGGATAGTCATGAGGTATAGAAACAAGATAAAGCAATGAGCCAGAGCTTGTTTTACAGCCATCTTTAATGTATATAGACACTAAAGGCCTATTTGTCTGTTTTATTTGGTCTACACCTTTGCTCAAATGATGTGTAGGCTGTTGTTATGCAATTACTTTTTTCTTAATATCTTGCATGGGAATACTACTGTTTGGATTTAATGAATTTATAAAGACAGTCAATAAACATTTACAAGAATCCCTCACTTCTTTGACAATTACCACCTTTTCCAGTAATATAAGGTCTTGTGCAGAAATTTTTCAGAATGTTCTGTTCTCTAGTCACAGAATCCTAGAATGGTTTTGGTTGGAAAGGACTTTAAAGATCATGTAGTTCTGACCTCTCCAGTCTCAACTGTTCCTGGACAGGGACAACTTCCACTAAACTAGGTTGCTCAGAGCTCTGTCCAGCCTGGCCTCGAACACCTCCAGGGATGGGACAGCCACAAATTCTTTGGGCAACCTGTTCCAGTGCCTCTTCACCCTCACCATAAAGAATTTCTTCAAAATATCTAATCTAAACCAACTCTACAATGGTTCGAAACCACTCCCTTGTCCTGTCACTACATGCCCTTGTAGAAATTGTCTCTCCATCTTTCTTGTTGTCTCCCTTCAGGTACTGGAAGGCCTCAGTTCAATCACTCCGAAGCCTTTTCTTCTCCAGGTTGAACAAGCTCAGTTCTTTCAGCCTTTTCTTGTAGGAGAGGTGCTCCATCCCTCTAATCATCTTGGTGGTCTCCTCTGGACTTGCTCCAACAGATCAACATCCTTCCTGTGCCCTTCTAAATGTCATTTTTTCTTTTCATGCTAAAGAATAAGTGGGAAGTAGGTTCTGTATTATGCCCTTTTGTGTTTAAACTAGAATTTTTTAACATTTTCTTCTTTCAGATTACATCTTGTCCTACAAACAGAATATTAGTAAACATATATTACAGAAACTTGTATATTGGAATGAAGGCTATTTTCCTGCTTTCTAAATAATTCAAAATTATTAGTTCAAGATTTGTAGTGGAAAATTAATACACAACAATAAATCCAAAATTGTGTAAGAGTTTGACCCTGATCTTGAACAGAGTCAGTCTTCCTCTGCAGGTCTAACTGGAGTGTCAAATTGCTGTTCTAACAGCTGTAATTAAACAAGTAGTTACAGGTGCATGTCTTCAGAAATCCAGCAAATATTTTTTCAACTACAACACAGCAAAGGTTTGCAGGAGTTTATGAGTGGAGGCAGCTATTTTGTTCTGATTAGCTGAGCTGCAAACAGCGTTCACATCGTGTCCTTTTGAGTCTAAAATTCTATTTAGCAAGCATAACTAAAGCACAGGTCTTCAGAGACAGCAACATTGTTGAGATATAGTAACTATTAAGGGTTGGTGCTCTTCAAAAAGATATTGAAAAACAGTGCATTATGGTGTTTTCCACAATCAAATTGGAAATATAAAATATGCATAACAACACAACATTAGGGATATAATTCTAGATCACTAGTCTTGCTTTCAGAATGTCGTAATATATCTTACCTGTCTGTCGCTCTATTGCATTCATTTTATTCAGGTAATAGCTCAGACACAGATTGAGTCTCAAGTCTCTTAACCTATGGTGTGTAAAATGAGGATTTAAGCATTCTCTCTGTGTGTTTGCTATTTACATTTATTCATTTATTCTTCTTGTTTGTGTGTGTTGCACCTGACTTAAACAGGCTTCATTTTCTCATAGGTACAGATGTGCTGCAGAAATGAGAAAGGAAAACTGTCTCAGCTTCCTAAGGAATGGCTCTATTTTCTTATTTAATGAAAGCAACATCCCATTATTAAAGCTAAATGAGTAACTATGAATGATGATGCTCAAATCTTTGCTACAGATACAGAAAAAATGCCAGCTATGTAATCAACATAGTCTAAGTATTTGCTACTGTGATGATACCCGATGCCATGTGAAAGTTTTTAGTTCAAAACCTCAGCCAATGACTGAGTTTTCACGTCTAGGAGTATTTGCATATTTGAGTCAATGTTGTTGAACCAACCTTCCTTCCTTCCTTCCTTCCTTCCTTCCTTCCTTCCT
>VWPU01009966.1:0-188221 GCA_013398955.1 Callaeas wilsoni | reverse complement strand
CCTGAAAATGCAAGATAAAAGTTTTCCAGTATGAATTTTTCTAATAGAAAGAAATCTACATTCAATATAAAGACATTAGAAAAAAATCAAGAGGAAAATGAAACATTGGAGGAGCGACAACTTCTGTTCACCCCGAACAGTTTTTGTGGGTTTTTTGTTTGTTTATTTACTTTGTTTGTTTGTTTCAAGAAGTTCATAGAAGCTATTCTCTTCATTTTGAGTCAGTTTTCTACATGACCAGTGAAACGAACAGCTTTTTGCATACCACCTTTCTATGCCAGTTGTCAATCTGCCAGTATGGTACTAAAGCTGTTTAAACAAAGCTGGTTTTGTTTCATTGCCGGCAGCTGAGCCAATGAGTTGTAATGATGGGAGCTGGAATCGGCTGTTCCCTGGAAAACGAAGCAGTGACTCTGAACAGGAACTTGGCTAGCTACATAA
Organism: Callaeas wilsoni; assembly: GCA_013398955.1. Classification (NCBI taxonomy): domain Eukaryota; kingdom Metazoa; phylum Chordata; class Aves; order Passeriformes; family Callaeidae; genus Callaeas; species Callaeas wilsoni. The sequence goes on along the minus strand of VWPU01009966.1, from coordinate 187,780 downwards.
ATGTGCCATATTTGCATCATGAATTTTTAATGTACAGCATTTCAGATAAAACTTTGTTATTTCTATGAATAATGAATAAAAAATATATGGCCAATTTAAATGTGGTCAGCAAGAAACTGTTCTTCCCTGTATAATAAATGGTAAGAAGTGTGAATACATAATTAAAGGCAGCTTACAGTACCATGATTTTTAGAACAGCAGCCAGACTGGTATAGCTGCCAGTGGCAAACCCACTTTATTTCATTTAATAAGCTTTTAGTTGTTGGATCCAGCCCAGTCTTACAGAACGCTGGACTTTGCCAAACACATTTCTTATTCATAAAATAAAGGCAAAAACTCTGGGACCTCCTTCCCATTTACTGTTTTCTAATTAGATGGTGAGCAAGACAGCAGAAGTGATCCATAAACTAACTGCAAAGCATTTTGAGTGCTGAATCAGGGGAATTAAAACTCCATTAAGTTATATACAAAACTATAGCAGTAATTTAGAGAAACATAAGCATAAGAGCAATGCCTTTCATGGTGGGAATGGCTAATCGTCATGCTCTCTATGATTTCTTCCTCTTTGAGCTTCAGATTTGGTATTTCATTCAGCTACAACCAGGTGGTAAATATTTACTACTGGCAGTGCTTATTTGGGTTAAATGACTTAAGAACTGACAACGGCTAATTGAAAACAGCTTGGGATCACCCAACACACTCTAAACTAATCTAACTTAGATTGTAAAAGTCTGTAACACTCTGCTGTCTGATATGGAGGCCAATTGTAGAGGAAGTCAAGCAAGATTAACAGATGGCCCAGAGATTGCTGCAGGGAAGAAGTGTCTCAGATGCTCATATCTTATAAGGTGAGCAGAGAATTCTCCTGGTAGATAGATTTCACCTGAGTACCCAGGAGAGCCTTCCAATCTTCAAGCTGGCATGAAAGATAAGAGCTGTGAAGGATGCTTCTATAACTGCCAGGCTTAACATGAGGGATGAGTGGCCCTTTACAACATGTTACGGAATATATACGGCCTTTCATTTCCTTACAGACTTCACAAAGTGGTATGTGCTGGAAGATGAATCTTCTTGCTTGCTGTTTGCATGAAAACCATTTTATAGTCTTGATTATCTGGTCTATTTTTATAATAGATCTTAGGAGCAATTCCTTTCCTGAAAGGGTGGTAAAGCATTGGGACAGCATGCCCACAAAAGTGGTAAAGTCACCAACTCTGGAGGTAAAAGATCTGTAGATATGGCCCTCAGGTCCATGGTTTAGTGGTGGACTTGGCAGTGTTAGGCTTATGGTTGGACTAGATGATCTCCAGAGGCCACTTCAAACCCCAGTCCTTCTGTGCTTCTGTCTGAGCACGGTAACATCTTCTCTTGTAGTGGGGAACCAGACCTTCACATTCAACATACAATTACTCCGTGAATGTATGCATTTGCATGTTTTGCTTATTTTCTGTTCTCTGTTTCTTTCTCCATGATTGCTAAGATTTTGGTTTTTAGCTTTTTCAGTTCTGAAGAAGTGAGACATCTTTTGTAGCCTCTCCTGTTGTTAATATCAAAAGGTTTGTGCAATTTATAACTTATTTGAATCTTGATCACAATGATAAAATGTTTTAACTGCATCACAATTTCTAGAGTTATATAAAGAATTGATTACTGAAACTCATACTAGAGTAAGTTGGTCCTGGATGATATATTTTATATTTGGAATGATGCTGCTGTCATATCTCTTTTATTAAACTATATTCTGCTGCAGATATTGCTACTATTAGCAAGTAAAATAAATCATAGTAGTAATATACTGGGTTTTTAGGGTTTTTTTATAATTTATAAAATTCAAATAACACTGGATATTTTCAATGGATGCCATGTACAGCAGAAACATGCCATTTTGGTGCATCTGTTTGTACAAGAAGAAGTTATGTCACATTATTCTATTCATGTCATGTTTCCTGCTGCTGTAGAAGACAAATGCTTTGGACTACTGCATTTATTAACAAATCAACCTTTTAAATGCAATTTATAGTATTTGTGCTGAGTTTTTTGCTGGAGGATATTTTCGAGGGAAATATTGTAATGTTTTAAGGATTAAAAATACAGTAAAGACTTCTATGATTTCGACTTTTTACTAAAAGCAGAAAAGTGATACAAGTAAAGTGACAGACTTCTGCATTACAAGAAAATTCTACATATTCAGTGTAGAGTATCACAAGAGAATTGAAACCATGATATTGGGCCAAGAGTCAGATACAAACACACATGATAACAAATTAGACAGGCTGATAAAAACTGTAGTATGACAGATTGTGTAGAAAAAAAAATTAAATCATGGCAGTATGTATCTCTCATCGCTAAAAGAAGTACTTGCTGCACTCATGCAGTATGTTTTTGTGGCTCTGGATTTCAAATGTCTTTCCACTGTGGCCACTTCTGCAGCTGAAGTTTTTGTCTCAGAACAGCCTGTGGTATATCTAGTTTTATAAGAGCTTGGGTTTGAGGTAACCCCTCAGAAAGCTGCAGACATGTTAAATGATGAAATGTAAATTTAATATTTCATATTGGTAATCTAGACAAGACCAGGATTTTGTATTTTCTAGGTACATAAGTACCTTTCTCTTCTTTTTTCTTCCTTTTTATTTTTAATCTATATCAATGGTGCTTGCAGCTTCTTACTTGGAAGTCAGTCAGTACACAGTGCTTGTCTACATCAAAATTGTTGAGCAAGTTGCTGAATTTCACATCACATGAAAATCCAAGCAAAAAGATTTACTCCTTTCATATAAGTCTTGCAACTACAATTCCAAAACATATGATGGCCTTTAGTGTCCTAACACTCATGATATATTATGGTTTTCTGAAGCAGATCAGCCGTGAGAACTACCAGGGCTGTTTTCCTAGGCAGAGACACTGCTATGCTGCCTGATATTGAGACATTCCATTGATGGACAAGAAGATTAGTTACATTCCCTTGTGTTCCTTTAGTAAAGTTTACATTACTTAGAGCTCACGACAATGATAAGTGCTTAAAACTAGCTAAACACTACCCTTCTGTATCAAAATATTGTTTTCCTTTGATATTGGTTATTTTTTTTCCCCCCTTTCACTTATTATTGTGCCTTTAACCCAGGAGGCTAATATCCAGCATGTTCACTGCCTTATGTAGGTATATCACCTGCAACCTCAGAAGGAATGACCTCTACCAAGCCATTCAGCTTCCCATTTTACTGTGGGCCTAAGGAGAAGAACTAAAGTGCTTAGAGTCTCAACTAGCACTATATCTGGATAAAACAGAGTACTTTCTTCAAAGTAAAATTTCATTATCTCTTTTTTCTCTTTCTCTTTGAAAACATGTAATCAAGAAAAATTCCGACACCATTCTAAGCAGAATCTCTATCATTTTTTGGTAGACTGCTTAACTTTTAATACTAAGGCACTATGTCTTTTTATAAATCTAGGCAGATTTTTTAAAGGAAATTATAAACTCTCTTTTCTTCAGACTACCTTTACCCTATAATGATGACATTTATATTTTTTTTTATTATTTTTTAAATTTTTTTTAAACATGGGGAATGATTTCTGTGTTTGTAGTTTGGGCAAGACTAAAAAATTTGTGTCTGCTTGGATTGTTTTTATTGCCAGGTGCAATGATGCTCAGACATCAAAAGCAGCCATATAAAATAAACAGATAGATGTTCTTGAAGAAAGACCACATTTACAGAGGGACTTTTGCGAAGGTCTCCTAAATGGGTTGGTGTCTTACATGGCAATTTCACAATATAAATGTGTTTGGCAACAAGCAATATCTGTTCCTTGCTCTCACTCCTTAGTAAATGTGCTCTTCAGGTTAGGTAACCAAATCCATTCCACTGAATCACACTCCTTCCACACTCCTCAAAAAAGAGAAAGGGAAAAGAAATCCCTTTCCTCTGTTTGCAGTTAGATTCCCCAGCCTGATTCCTAGCACAGCCAGGAAAACCTTTGTTCCAACATGAGCCAGAACAGCAGCTTATGGAACAGGGCTGGGGCAGATAGAACATTATGGTTTCTTCATCTACTGTATTCTCCCTTTATCTGTTATTTAATCTTTACATGTTTAAATTCTCAACTATTTTGAGATCAATTCAAAGCAACAAGAAGAATACATCAGTTTTTTCTTCTTATCCCACATATTTTCTTACTGGTACAATTATTATATTTAGGCAATACATTTTCTTCCAGATAACATTTCATCAGTTTGTATTTATGTTTTCATATAGAGTCAAAAGAAATGGCATTAATATAAAGGGAGTTGTCTATCTATAAAACTTATGTGCTTGTTTGCTTAATCTTGATATCAAATAATCAAAAGCTACAGAAATAAATTTGGCCTTTCACAGATGTATAAACAAATTTTTTTGTGCATTTTATTTTTCATTATTTTTCTTGACCCTTTTGCAGACATTAATTATAATTCTAAGAGTAATATCAAAAAGAAAGAAATTGCTTTTCCAAAATAATGCAGTTATTCTCAATGTGTGATTTAGTTTCAGTAAATAAAATTACAGGGGTTTGCATGCTGGAGCAAATTAAGGGAAGCTATAATTTCTTTATCTGGTCCTACAGTTGATGGGCTTTTAAGTAGGGTATGTAACAAAGTACTTCAATAGCTATTTCTGAAATCATCTTTGCAATTTCTAATAGCCACCTAGAACCATATATCTTTCTATAACTTTGATTAATATAAATGTACACGTTCTCATCATCTTATTTTAATACTACTAAACACTTAATTTTGCTGGCATCTCCTTGCAGTTAATTCCTCAAGACAGTACTATTTTGCAAAAATAAGAATTATTAATCCTACTGATATGTTTACATATGTTGTATTCAGAAGACCCTAAAGCAGCTCAGGCAGGTCACTGATATTTAATAAATTTATATTTAATTCACTTTCCTTCTCCCACTTAATACATTTTCATCCATCAGACAGTAAGTCTAACAGCCCTTGAATTTTTTTTCCATATAACTCCAGTGGTATGCCTGGATTGACACCTCCAGAATGCAGTGTCATATAATAGAAAAATTAGCTGTTCTGCAGGTCCAGGTACTCCTAGGTTTGTGCTTTGAAATAGAATTTTTTAGATTTGGAGGAGAGGTATAATACATTGTATGACTAAATGAAATGTATTCGTATGTGCTGAAGGTATGCAAGGTGTTTGCTATAAAGTTTTCAAATTTCTTGCTTTTTTGCAAGAACATGAGCTCTTTTAACACCATCTTTTGCAACACCTCTATTGCTAAAAAGCAGTAGAGACTTGTTCTTGTTGAAACAAATCACACTAACATAATGTGAGTACTTTTATTCCTATATTAGTAAATGAGCAAAGCCTTGAAACATCAAGTAGAGTTTCCTCAGAGACCAATACTGCAAATCCTGTTGCTAGGAAACCATTTTTATTTGTTTCCCTTCAAAATTACTAAATCATTTTATGCCTGGTTTCAAAGACAGCTGGGAAGATGGGAGAGGAAGGAAATGCGTTTCAGAAGTCTTGCCTCTTCTCCCCATTCCTTTCTGATATGAGGAGGGCACTACGATGTGGTGGGATTCAGGGGAATATATGATTAAATGAGCCAGGAGCGGTGGGGTCTGTGCGTGGCTGCATTATGGGAAGCAGGGTGGGATCTGGGAGAGCCTTGCTGGCTCCCTCCTGGCTTCCTCTCTCAGTGTCTCTTGTACCCCCTCCTGTTGCCTGATCCTTTCCCTGGCAGTACCCCAAGTATACCTAGTGACTGCTTTCCATCCATTTTTTGGGCCTCCCTGGGTCTTTCTTATTGTTTTCGTCCTGCTCATCCTTCATCAGCTCAGGTTCCCTGGTGGGGCTGGATGGGTGGCAGCTGTGGTGGCTGTATGGCCCTTGCAGGAGGTGGGATTTCCAGGGCTTGGCAATGGCCTTTTGGGCAAGCTCCAGCAGCCTGGTGAAGGGGAGTGTGGGTTACACCAGGTCCGGTTTAGGCCAGAGGGAAAGCAGAGAAAAATGGGTCCCTATGAGGCAGCTGTGGGGTAATGGGAGGTGGGAAAGAGCTCTGTCTCACTCACTTGGTCATGCACCTTCTTCCCTCTGAACTCCCATGGCTTCAGTCCTTCTGCACGTCAGGAGTTTCTTTTCCTTGCTTCCGCCTTTCTCCTCTCCTATATTTCCCTCTCTGTCTTGCCCCATCCTGTATCTCTTCTGGTGTGCTCCAGCCTGGGTTGGACCCTGAACCAGAGATCGTGAAGGCAGTTCTCAGTAAGAGTATGGGGAGCTGGGTCCCATTTGGCACCTGAACTGGAAAGAAAAGAGAAAGTTGCTTATTACCTCTTAGTTATATCATGGAACTTGACTCCAGCAGCTGTTTTTGGACAATGAGAAAAAGCTGCAGCATGAGCCTGCAGGGGAGTAAAAAGTTTGGCACACCAGCCCCCCACCACCTCCCTGCTGCCCACAAGTAATTCATACAGAAATGGCTGATCTCCACCCTGTCTCCTGTCAGAACAGGGCTTTGGGTGGATGGTGAAGCTTCATGGAAGCAAAGCCCTTTACTTTCTTTTTCCCATCTACCCAGAAAAGGGACTCTTGACCTGGACAATCCCTTGAACTTAAAGACTCCCTGGTGGTAGCTGCAGATCAGCTCAGGAGGTTCTCTTCTGTCTGTGCCAAAATGAAATACTGCATTGAGATGTAGCTGAACTGAGGGATATTTCGGTTTGCTTCATGCACTGGATAGGCAAAATCTTCAGTTCATAGCCTGCCACACTTTTGGGCAGTGCTAAGTACTGGTGGTTAACTCAGAGCTGTGAGGTTTTTGTTGCCTGTTTTCAACAGGCTCTGGGTATGATCCTGGATAAGTCTGTATCTGATGAGAGGAGTGGCTGCTGCTTCCATAATCCATATAGATTTTGAAAAAAGCAGTGCTGTAAATCAATCACTCTCAGGAATAAGCCAATTAATAAAAGGCTTTTCTCTTAGCAATGCTATGTGTTTTATAATGCACTTCCAGAGTAACTGTGTGCCAGTGAGATATTTTCCAAAATAATCATATATCAGTCTTGTTAATATCGGCCTTCCTAAGTGGGCACCCCAGGACAAAACTGTTACTTGCAGTTGTGCTGTTTGCTGTTACAGTTTATAAAACAGGTTCCTTTGCACTAGGTTGCTATGGGTTTTTCCGGGTGTTTATTGAGAAGAGATAGGTGATTTATTTGTTTAGTATCTCAGCAAATTCCTTTCTGCTCTGTTTATTTTTTTTTTTTGGGGAAGACTTGAATCTGATTTCTTTCAAATTATGAGGAATGGTTTTCTTGGTTTCCAAAGCATTAAAGATCTTTATGCTCATTTATATATAGGAGTTAATGGAAGTAGGTTATCTCTTAGCTCTTTTTAAACAGACTTTGTTTAGATCAGCTCAGGAAGTTCTCTTCCGTCTGTGCCAAATTGAAATAGTGCACTGAGATGCAGCAGAACTGAGGGATATTTTGATTCACTTCATGCACTGGATAGGCAAAATTTTCAATTTGTCTTATTCATGGCCTGCCACAATTCTAAAATCACTTGCTGAAAATTTAGAAGCAGTTGATAACGTAAGGTTCTGTAAAATGTGGAAAATTTAATAGTTATTGGTGTATGCATTGAGCAATTACTTAACTGCTGTTTCTTATTGATAAGACACCAGTGTAGCTCCAGAAAGGGGAGGAAGAGGGAGAAAGGAGAGCCCACTAAGGAAAACTAACAAACTTTAAATACAAAGTCTAAGCAGAATTTCTCTCATTTCCATTAAATCTCTTTCCCAAATGGAAAATCCTAGAAGTGAAAATAACTGCATCAGAATATCTGTGGACAAATTGTTTATGTGGCTACTATTAATATTTTCCTCTCAGTGTTCTGTAAGACTGAAGAAGTACATCCTAACACCTATAACATCAGTGTCTCTGTTGCAGTTTTCTGGCAAAATACAATTTCTATAAAAAATCATGGGAAGTTTTCAGAGAAAGATGGAACACAGAAAATGTGGGACATAGTTGGAGATGAACTTTATTGTGAAGTAGGAGTAAAAGGAAAATAATGTTTATATGTTACGTTTGTATGTAAACTTGAAAATATTCCACATAACGAAGATACACTTTTCACTACACTTTTCCATTAATACTTCCAGAAAATGAAAGCTTGTTCTTCACAAATTCTTATTCTGGACTCTTGTTTCTTTTGTTTGACTTCTTATTTATGTCGTCTCACTTTTCTGCTATTAGAGACTGGATGGTGAGCTCAATTTTTCCTTCAGATATGCAAAAAATTTTCAAAGGATATATATGTAAAGACTAAGGATTTATAGAGCTGTATTCTGTCTAAAGAAACCCTATAGACCCTATAGTCCTGTAAACTAGCAAGTTATTTGTATTCTGTCAAGTAGACAGTACAGCAACTGTACTGTCCTCTGTCTCGGGTTTCTATGAAGGTGAAAAAAATGACAGGATAACTGCTTATCATGGCAATTTGGAGTCTTTTAAAACAAACAGCCTTCCTGAGTACATATAAAGTGGTGGTGGCAGCAGCTTTTGATTGCAAATTGCCAAGGGACAATTTTTGGCCAAGGTTTTCAAACTAATTGGGTCAAGCTAGAGGCAGCAGGAGAATACGGGCTCTGGCTTCACGTAGGTTGACATGTTTAAGATTTCACTGAATCTGGCACAGAATGATATTACAGAAATGGGTAGCAAGTGAGCTTTAAAAGCTTAGTAGTGTTCTTATATTCTCAGATGCATTATCTAATAAAAATATTTTGGCTTGCCAGTAGAATGCCTTGTGTACTTGTGTGCTGCAGGTTAATTATAATAGTATGTGTAATATTGTGAGTCCATTTTCTTTTTTATTTTTTTTCCAAAGAAATATCTTAATGATTGAAGTTGTCTCTGCTTATTTCCCAAGAAGCAGGGAACAAATGGTCTGTGATACATTTAGTTTGTGAAATCAATTCAGTATGAAAAGCTTTTACCTTGGGGTATATTTAAATATTCTGAAGATTCTAGGTGCCTCACAGAGTACCTAGGACTGATGAAAACCTTTTTTTTTTTTTTTTTAAATCAAGATTCCTTCCTAGAGAAGAAAGATTTTCAGCAGTAACAAAATCTAGTGACTTTTCAATAGTCTGCAAATTAGTGTCAGGTACCAACTCTGGGACAGGCTTCCAAAACTAAAAAGAAACAAAATCAACAGAGTAAAACCATGTTGGTAGTTTCTAACTAAATATTTTAATATCCTTCATGTTTTGAAATTACTTTTCAGTTTAGAATTTTTTAAAAATTATTTTAAGAGGGTCAAAATTCAATGGACATATTCTCTAAACTCCAGAAAATTTGTAATTTCTGAAAATTACTGTTGAAGTTAAAAAAGATTTCTGAGTTCTATAATCTGCTCTAACATATTCATCTTAGACTTCTACTGATTCCTTATATTTTATTTTTTTTCTTGGCAATCATTTTAATTTCAGCATGAAATAATCCTTAATTTTCTGTTTCAAGCCAAGTCTGTCAAATTCAGAAAGAAAAAAGTACAGCCCTTTGATTTTCTTTCCTGTTGGTAGTCAAAAAGTAGAGTTACAACATTGAAAGCAATGCTCTGCAAATTTTAGGAGTAGTTGAAATGAGATCTGTACTAAAAGTGAAATAAACCCCCTGAAATTCAGTTACAAACTCACATTGTAAACTGCAAATTAAACAAGACTGTAAGAATTGTGGGGGACAGTTTTGTTGCACATTTTTTCCAGAATCTCTGTTTTGCCAGTAGAATTCAAAGTGGTACTCTGAATTATTGAAGTTTTGGAAAAATACTTAAATTTTTGTTTCATAGTTCACCAGATGTTAATTGATATTCTTAGTGACATAAAAGGAAGAAAATGAAATTTTAATATTATTTCATCATCTTTGCTGCCTTTCCAGCCTCTGTAATTTTGAATGACACTTGGAGAAATAGAAGGATAATGATGAAATGCTTTTGAAATATGCAGAGTTAGATCAGTGCCCCAATACCTGCTAAAATCCTGTAATAGTAAGCATGGTAACCAAGTTGGTTTAAAATGACAACAAAAAGAAACACTCGAAGGTGTCTTTTAATTGTTCTGTTTAAATGTTAATTCTACCTCAAGAATACTAGATCTTTTGGACATCTTGCACAATTTATATACACACTTTTATTATCAATCCATTTAGGCATTTTTGCTCCATAACTGAATATTTCATTAATGATGTATTTTAAAGTAGTTATTGCAACAGAGAAATGATGAGTCCTATCCATATCTGTCTTTGTGAGCCTATAAAGTATGTAATTTTAAGCGCTTAAAAATATCTGGGTCCAGTCACGCATAATTCTGCAGTGACAAATTTAATTGATATATGTGTTAATGATGGCTGCTATTCTTTGAAGAGATTTCATAACTTTGGCACTGAAAATTTAACTTTTATTACATAAACACATTTGAAAACAAAACACTTGTTGGGAGAAGTGTGGTAAAGATAGTTTAAGCAGACACAAAATTTTAACGTTGGAAAGGACATGTCGGAATTCAGCTGGAGAACCAGAAGCAGAACTCAGCAAATATGAGAATGATCGACATGAAAAAGAGAAAGTAGGCTTTGAGCTTCATAACATTCTTTTAATTTTACAAACTATTTATCTTTCTATCCTATGTCTCATTCTATTTCTGTAAGCAAAGTAACATTTTCTGCTTCAGGAAAATTTTGTGGGATGAGAGGACCTGTCACTGGTACAAATTCAGCATAGTGACCTCCCTGTCTATTTTCATTTGTGCTGCAGAAAACAGGCATTTTTAAAAAGCATCTGATTCTTAAGTATTCATCAAAACATGTTTGTAAGGAGAATATCTCAACAGATCTGGAGAAAGGATATAGAATCTGAGAATTTGTATACTTTTTCATCTATACTCACTACCTAAGATGCATTGCCTAGCCTTGAAAATCCTGTATCTGTTGTATCTCCAGACCTCAACGGTAATGCCAGCAGTATGCAAAACTGCTTTCAGAATTTCTGGGAACTGAAGCCAGTTCCATCACTGAAATGGCAATGAGCATTCTAGCGCATCAAATGATGCTCACAACAGTTTAACTTCTATACTTACGTGGTCATATGTAATTGTCATGAAATAAAGTCCTACCTCAGGAAAAAGGAAGATTAATTTGCCCCAAGGCTCTCATCTTTGAAAATATTTTCATTTCCTCCTAATGATTCACCCATGCACCACAACAGAACTGTTCTGTCTGCTTCCAAAGGCATTCACCCTACAGCAGCTGGTGCCAGGGATATTACACCTACACTTTCTCGCCCTGTCCTTTTCCTCTTCCCTTTTTTTCCGGTGTGTATTCAGTTCTTTCCCTTCTAATCTACAGACAGGAATATATTCTCATTTTATACATGTACCTGAAATAATTTCCAGTATTGGTGTGGTATTCCAACACATTAAGATTCAAACTGGATATTCAGTTGAGAGACTGGTTACCTGCTAGATAATAGGTAAGGGATGAAGAGTCCTCTTCCTCTCCTATCTTAACATCCAATTCCATTCCAATGCCAAAGAAAAACACATTTTCTGGTTATTAACTTCTCAATGAATGTTACCTGTTGGTTAGCATAGGACTGCTAAGAAAACTAAAGATGTATGTTTATATTTAAAGTCACTTAAGAGTATTGGAAAGCATTGCTGTTGTCATTTTTTTCAGGAAAAAACCACCAGATAAAAACCTTCTGCAAAGCTCATGATTTCCTCTGTGCTAACAGAGCTGTGATTAACTTCCAGTCCTTGTAGACCAGTCATGCAACGTTCAATTAACTCCTTTATGATGGAAAACTTTAGCAGAGATTCTAATACTACACTGTAGGAGTAGCCTAACTAATAATAACTGCTTAACTTCACAGCAGTACAGACATAAAAATTAGCTCATTTGGTTAAAGTGGGTGTTAACAATGCCAAGATTGTGGATTTGATCCTCATATGAGCCACTGACTTAAGCGTTGGACTTGATAATTTTTGTGGGTTCCTTCCAACTCAGAATATCCTGTGATTTGAAATAAATGTAAGAGAGTAATAGGGAAAAAATTAAAAGAAACAAGAATTAAATGTTTTAGTTCTGGGCTAGAAGTGTGAGAAGCAATTTAGCCTTTGAATAACATGACTACGTGAATTACGCATAAATGCATACTTGTTTGCACATTATTTGTTGTGTGTATTTGTGTGCTTAAGTGGTTTGCAAAGTCTGGATTCTACACTAAGGAAAAAACACTTGTTTCTTCCCTGCTGTATCTAATATGATTCAGAAGAATGCTTTAAAGGAAAGAAAAAATCACCTTTTGCCTGAAAGTCAGACAATATGAAAGAGTGTCTCTCAAGTTACTAATGCTCCTCCAGCAAAAGAGACGAAAAAGATGCCTACAGCTTGAATAATAACAAAATTGTTGAGGTTTGGGGCTTTTTGCAGGGAACAAAGAACTACACTGAACTCCTATTAGAATATTTCAGCAGCCTTTCTTAATGTTAGGCTGCTAAGTATTGTATCCAAGGACTGTTGACAGGTTCTGTAGCTAGGCAGAGATGAATAATTTGTTCAATAACTGTACTCCCCTTCACCATCTGGAAGTTTTCTGAAATACAACAATGTTAGACTTATTAACTAATAAAAATTCATAGATTTCTCTAGCAAATAGTTCTCACACTGCAGATTAACTGTGTAAATTTACTGGGATTACTGTTTGTGAATCTGGCTTCACTGGTTAATTAAGCAAATCACTTGATGTTTCTGTGCCTGTCTAAAATAGAAATCTGTACAGAGAGGGTAAAGTTGCACCTTTTCTGCCTGGTGGCTGTAAGAAAGAAGATTTAGACCTTCCAAAACTGTTGCTACATTTGTAGAAACATGCTCATTCTTGTCTTTAACACTGCCACTTTTAGACTAAATGGAATGCTTCAAAGGAACTTGCTTTCATGGCCTATTTTCTCTTTTTTCCCTCCTGGAGTAAGGAGAGAGAGAAAGAAGCTGGAAGAGTCCAGATTTACTATCTTTCTTTAAAAGCTAATGCTGCTAGCATTACCTACCTCTTAACCCTCATTCCCCTGCCATTATTAGACATGAATAAACTTTGAACGTTCTTATGAGAATTTTCACTTGTGCCTAAGTGAGGTAGTTATTCAAGATAAATATGGAGTTATTGCCTAACTAAAAGTATCTTTGGGAAGTCACCATATTACTGGAGAAAATGGGTGAAGCATACTGTTAACCTTCACCTCTTTCCAGTTTTGGTTATGCAGATCAATTGGGTGAAGCATACTGTTAACCTTCACCTCTTTCCAGTTTTGACTATGCAGATGAATTTGTTGGAAGCAAACAAGTTTGCTCCATTTCCCTAAATTTTTTGGTGAATGACCTTCCTTTTTGCATTGCTAAATTTTCTTTTCTCTTTCATCAGTGCTGATGTAATTATTAATTATTTTTTGTTTAATAATATTAATATTATCATATATAATTATTGTAATTAATCTTAATAATATTAAAGATGTATTTAACTGAATCTAAATACTTCTTTTTAAAATGTAATTGCTTTGTTTCTGCTTTCTATTTATTCTGTTTTCCCCATGTCATTTATACTACAGTGAGAGAAATAGGTGCTCATTAGTGCAAAACTTGTCTCTATAGCAGAGAAGATTTCACAGAGTATTAGGATGTTGAGCAATTGATATTCATGATGGCCAAGGCCTTCACATCACAGTGCGTTGCTTTTTTAACTGCCTTCTAGGATTGCAATCTGAAAAGTGTCCCTCTAGAACTGCGGTATATTGATTTAGCCACCGATAAAACAAAGTATACTATATGGGTAAATATACTGTTTCACTAAGAAGCACCAATAAACTGACATTTTAACATAAAATAGAGAAGGTAAACAAGCTCTCAAGGTGATTAATCTTACTGTAGCTGATGCAAATTATAACAGGGTGAATGCAAGCTCAATGAAAACAGTGTAAATCACATTTATTGTCCTTGAGTTAAATCTAAACATCCCATTGCTGTTTGGGACATTAATCTTGCTCATCTTTCTTAAGGTCTCTGTGTACCTCTTTAGAATTTCAACTGGATTTTCACAAGCTCCCTGCTCTATCATAATAAGGGAAATGAAGTTTAATATATCTTGCATATTATTTATGTGGCTAAAATCATTTTAAAAACATAAATAATTTTCCTTTTGTATATGCTAAGAACAAATTCTCAAAGATTTTTTTAAGTTTCCTTGCAGATTGCCATTTAAATGGTGAACTTTTAGAAACTGTAGCTAGCCTGCAGTTCTAAGTTCCAAATCGTTCAACAATGACTGGGGAAATAGCTATATGTATTAGACCAGCCTTGTCTGAGATTTTAATTGTCATTATTTATTCAACTGTTGTAGCACAAATAGTTTACATAAAAATATTTTAAATAGTTTTATGCCCAGGCACAAATATCTGTAACCTAATTTCAATAAGGTGCATCCGTAATCGCTTTAGAATTAAGATATTTATTAATTGGTCTACATTCAACTAATGTTAGTGGTATGTGTGTACTTTTGTGTTGTTTTTATGATGAGCTGGATATGGAATGAGGTCCACTTTCTGCTCTGTAGAGTTTTGTAAAGGTAGATTTTTGAAATGTAATCTGATCCTGCACGTTTTACTCATGAGGTGTTTTTCTATCAGTAAACTTGTAGCTAAATGCTTTATATTTGTGTTCAATAGGTGGTCCTGTCATCAATAAATCCCTGAAGGCTCTATGCAGTCCATTTTGTTATACAGGTACAGCACACTAATAAGCCATAACAAACTTCCCACTCAAGATACTAAGTAAGAGTGGATTCCAGCTGTTTTTGAAAGAAATTTTATCAGTGCTAGTTTTAGTGACAGTCTTTGTGTGTCTTGAATGGAAAACAGTATGAACAGAACTTTATTTATTCAGAATGTCAAATGAAGAGAGAAGAGCATCAAACTTTTTTGGAATTACAAGATGCAACTGTAATTGTGCTTATCCTGACAGGAATGAGCAGTAGCATTTAGTTAGGCATGGCCTTAAGTGTTTGCTTTCCATGCAAACTTAAACTACAGCAAATATCAGGGAAAAAAGTTATTGCAGGTTGTAAATAAATGCTGACAATACTATATAAGCTTATAAAATAAACCCTTATTTTTTGTGTACTCCCAGTACACATTTCAGCTTATAAAATCAAGGACATGTGAAGTATAGGACGAAAGTGTATTTTTAATAGGTCTGCATGGTGGTTGTTTGAGTTGTATGAATAGCTCATATTGTTTAACGTTTCAGCTGCAGAACTTGCCAGTCATCTCAATTATAATAACAACAAATGCCTTGTGTGTTTAATTAGTGTAGAACTACACTGAAAATGAAAACACAAATAATGTCTGATGTGCATTGCTATTTTTGAGATTTGCCACTGTATTTGTAAATATCCAATTTATCCTTCAGAAAAAAAAAATATATGAAAAGCTAAATTTTTTTTTTAAAGTTGACAGATAGTATTTTATATTAAAACATTGCATGCCTGATGATGGCCATGCTTTCTTGGCTTTACCTGCAGGGAGCGCTTTATGTTGAGAAAAGGAAACAAAAAAAAATTGTCTTGCATTAACTAATCTAAAGTGTGACAAATCAAATACTGTGTAAAGATTATTTTGTTCTGAGAATTAGGAGAGGCTTAGGGGACCCAGGGAGAACACTGTTGTTTAAATCAGTAACAAAACCCACTCCTTTTAGCAGGATGTTTTTGGCTGCAGGACCATTCTCCTGAAAAGAAAGGACATTGAACTGGACTAATAGTAGTGCTAAATATTTGCATACCTTCTGGTCATGCAATTCTTAGTCATGCATTTTTATTGCCAGTGAAACACCTGAAGAACTGTGTAGGAACTTCTAATAGACAGTGTCTTTAAGGACCACTCATTTTGTAGATCTGAGTATCTCACCTTGTTTCTCAGACCTGAATCACAGAGTGATGAGCTGAAGAGACCAGGAAGAAAGGATGCCCATATAAATCTAATTATTTAGAAGATAGTATAGCAGAGTGCAAAGTTCTGGGTTGTTTCTTCCCTCTGTTTCAAGATTATTTAAATGCAGTTTACATTTCCCTAATGTCAAAGCTGTTGTCCCGTCTTGCTTGCTTCATGGGAATCTAAATATCTGTCATTGTTGCTGAGCATATTCTCCTTCATGCAAGAAAAAAAGAGACAAACACTCTTGGTCCGAGTGAATGCTTTTTTCACATCAAACTAAATTGGTTTTAAACTTGTTCCTTTAGAACTTGCAGCTCGGAGCATTGCAATGTCTGGACAGAGTAGCTGATACAGTATCAATATCGTTCCGTTAGTGTCATACTCATTAATGCCTGAAAGCAAGCTAACTGCTGCAACAGGGTGTGCTGGTTTCAGCTGGGATAGAGCTAATTTTCTTCCCAGTGGCTGGTATGGGGCTGTGTTCTGGATTTGTGCTGAACACAGGGCTGATAATGTGGAGATGTTTTTGTTATTGCTGAGCAGGGCTGGCACAGGGCCAAGGCCTTTTCTGCTTTTCCTTCTGCCACGTTGGGGAGGAGACCGGGGGTGCATGGGAGGCTGGGAGGGGACACCGCCAGGACAGGTGACCCCAACTGGCCACAGGGAGATTCCAGACCATATGGCATCGTGCTCTGTATGTAAAGTAGGGGGAAGAAGAAGGAAAGGGGGTACATTTGGAATGACGGCTTTTGTCTTCCCAAGTAACCATTACCCATGATGAGGTCCTGCTTTCCTAGGAATGGCTGAGCACCTGCCTGCCCGTGGAAGCAATGAATTAATTCTTTGTTTTTCTTTGCTTATGTGTGCAGATTTTGATTTCCCTATTGAACGGTGTTTGTCTCAGCACATGAGTTCTCTGGCTTGTACTGTTGCAGTTCTCTCCCTGATCGCTCTGGGGAGGGAGTGACTGTGTGGGGCTTGGCTGCTGGCTGGGGGTGAGCCACAACACAGGGCTTCTGAGTAGCCTGTAAGGAATGTGGTTCTAGGATACTTGCTGCTTTTGAGAGCAGAACTTGCTTGGGTATCACTGCAAGGCACTGTTTTATTCCCCAAAGCACAACCTATCATGAGCCTGTCTTTGACAAGGTTGGTTGGAATACCTTGTTGTGACTGCTATTGTTGCCACTGTTTGAATTGTCAAATATCATGTTCAAAGGAAGGCTTTGACTAACAATTTCTTTCTAAATTTTGACTAAAATAATTGTTATTATCTTAATGTATCAAGAGCAAAAAAATTACAAAAGCTTTATTTCATGGTCCTAATCTCGATCTCCTTTAAAGTTGACAAAATATCTCCCTTTACTGGCTTAAATGTCAGTGTTGTTCACTTCCCGTAGAGTGAAATATTTTACACTTTTTTTTTGTCTATGTAACACAGAATTTCCTACTTGCCTTTTTGTTAGTCTTGTTCCTTAGACTGGCATGCTTGATAAAGATTAGGTCATCAGCAAAAAATAAAAATTCTGGTTAAAAGTAAGTGTTTAGAATATTCCAGTGTGTATGGTAAAACACTATTATGAAATTATTAACCCCTGTCTGTTTTAATTTGAAATCAGTGGTAGCTTTTTTCCTCATTTTTTCTTGAGTAGGCAAATGCGTCAGTTTCTGACTGAATGCATGTAAACTCTTTGTTCAGTGTGCAGGCCCCATGGCCACGTCTCATTACATGTACTTCACTTTTGGATTAAAATGAGTCCTGTGCCCTGGTTAGTGCAGTAATCTGCATGATACAGTATGTAGCTGAAATGACCTTTGAATAGTTCCAAAAGGCTTGGGGTCTGCCTGTAGCTTAAGGATATTTTGAAAATTTTAAAGGAGATGGTGAAGAAGAAAGATTCTAATTCATCAGTTGGACAACTTATTACTTTGATGCTAGATTTGGTTCTTTAAACAATCATTTACCCTGACATGTGAGTAAAAAACTGAGCTTATCAGAAGCTTAGGGAACTATTGTTTCTACTTCTAACAATGTCAGTAGAAGCTCATCATTTTATTTTCTTTTTAATACAGCAAATGCCTTTTTCTGAAAGGTCAAATGATGTAATTCTAATTTACTTCCATAGTTTCCTTTCCTCTGTTTCCTTAAAATAATTTTTTAAGAAAGCAATGGTGTGAGGGAGGTCCCTTTTATTTTTCCCTTCTATATTTCTACTGGAAGTTGCAGTAATACTGCAGCACCACATTAAGCCAGATTTTTATCAGTAATTGATGATGAAACATTTCTACATAAATTACAGTTTGATTTAGAGGGTTTTGGGCAACACTAAACCAGTTTGGAACTTATTCATGTGAGTCAGAAACTATTAGCTTGTGAGACTATGCAAATGAGGTTACATAGTACTAGTATGCAAATAACTAGCATTTGCAAATTAACAAAACACGGAGGAATGGATTTGGAAACAAAAAGTTGATGCTGACTGTGGTTTTGGAGGCTAGAGTACTAATGACTTCAGAATGTGGTCATTTGGGTATAGTGTGTTGTTAGCCACTGTTACTCTAAGGTCCCACAGTCCGAGTCAGGCTTTTGGTATTCATCGCACACTTCAACCTTTGAGACTCACGTTGTGAGCAGAAACAAGGATACAAGAGGAAACAACTCCCTAAAATCTGCTCTGTGGCCTGAGGACATGATATCCTGAAAGAGAGGGATTCCATTAAAATTGAGCAATATATCTGCTGTAGCCTTGTCCTGGGGAGCAAGTATATGGGGTGGAAGAGGAGGAGGGAGTATTCATTACATCTTTCCGATTGCCATGAACTTTTGGTTCCAGTGAAGTGTAGGCTCTCAATAGTTAATATGCCCATTCCTCAGAGCTCTGCTTGCCAGAGTTGCTTACACCTGCCTGCCTGATTTCTCAGTTCTGTACAGAAGAGCGAGAGAAGGCAAAAAGGATTTATACTAATGTATGGATGTGTTATTACTAATGCATTTGCTTAAAAAAAAAAATCACTTTTGTTCACACAATGTAAAAATTCAGGCTGGACTGATTACTTACCTGTTGTTTCCAGAGCACAGTTATGTGATCATCGTTACAAACTCCAAAACTTTAATAAATTAGCATACATGTCCAGAGAGCCCTTGTATCTTCTAAATAAGCATTATCTCCAATAAATTTTAGAAGTTTTTATGAATAATAAGCCTGAAAGCTGCATTAAGAAGAATTAATTTGCCGGAATAATGTAGCAGCTCTGTACAGATGTTTACTGGGCGAAGGTGCAGCGAGAGGGAATTATGTGGGAGGCATCTATCAGGGAAAACAAAGATTTCCCATGAGAACAAGATCAACTTGACTGTTACACAAATTCTTTATGTAAAGAAAGCTGTTAGATTAATTAATCATCAATTAATATGAAATTTATACAGTCTAAATTAGTATTTGCCTGTTGAACCCAGGTATAGTGCAAATGCCATATATCTCCCAGTGAATCAGTAATCTAATACTGTTTATTATACAGTTTTAAATGTAAAAGGGGTTTTGGTTGGTTTTTATTTTGCTTTTGTTAAAAGTCTAACTGAATACTTGAAAATATACCTATAGCAATGATGCAGAATATTTGCTTTTGTAATTTCTTTAAAATTACATTTTTTAAATAGAAGAAAGTGAGATATCAATGATATCTACAAGGACTGCGCTGTGAATATCTCAATTTATGGAGACACTGTGGGACTGCTCTTTCTTGGATTTGCCCATATTGCAGATCATCTGTGGAAATGTGACCTAGGACATAGTCTTTCTGTTCTCATTTGTTGGTCCACTGATTTCAGTTCCTCCTTGTGTCTTCCTCTTCCTTGTTCTGCCTTCCATCTCCCAGCACGGTATGATGGAAAAGGCCTGATTTTCATTATCATCTAGTCTAACAGGAAAATGAAGCAGAACTCAGTCTGTCAGTGTCATAGATGCTGCCTACATTAGCCAGAATACTTATCTGTAAATTGAATACTTGTCTGCATACACTCAGCATTTCTGAATGCCTTTACAGAGCATATCTGTAGAGTATTCTGATATTCTAAATGTTAGACATCTCAAAAAAGTACTTTACTAATCTTCATCAATTACAGATTTTTTTATAGATTTATGTCAGCATGACTAGGAGTCATCCTTTCTCTCCAGCCTGATAGCAAAACAGGATACGAATTAAATGTGGTCATAGGTCAGACAGAACATAAAGTATACATAAGGAGGGAGCTTGCAAATAAATTATTATTGTCATCCTGAGAGGTATCACTTTGAGTTTTAGTAGAGCAGAAGCAAGAATGGGAATAGTGAGCCTAGGTTTTAGGGTGGAAAATAATTCTATTTATTCAATATAGACTCCTGGTTTTATGTGTAGTCTCTGCAACCACTGAAAAGGTATTTTGATCTATTGATTCTCTAAGGAAAAATGATACCTGTCCTGCCACATATGTAGTGGTCTGTTCAACAGGTGTGTGATGGATGTGCTGGATGAGAGCATTTTCTAACCACCTGTTCTCAACCAGGAAGAACTCTATTTTCTAGGCTGTCCCTATGTGCCCTATACCCCTTACTGTGTACTGTCAGGGTGAGGATGTAAATACTTTGTCTGTCAACTACTCTTGAAAACCCTGGACAGGAATATTTCCAATGCCATTCCAATGGGTGCCAAGACAACTGGTGCTAATGGTTGGATTCCTCAAATTCTAGCATAGAGTGGTGATAATGAAAAAGAACAAAGACCTACTCATCTTGAGGCTAATTCTGGAGATGAGTCCAGCAGAGAGGACTGTGAGCTGAGATAAAGGAAAATAACTGCCCTAGGTTTTCAAGTTTATCTACTGCTTCTGTTTGTCATTGAAAGGGTGACACAGGTTCTGGTTCTGGCTGAACCACAGGTTCTGTGGAGACAGCCTAGACTTTTAATAATTGATTGTATGATCTAGAGCTCCTATGACAGGATGGGAAAGGTGTGTAATGAAGAACTGACCCTGTGCTTTTCCTGGAATTTCTAAAGAAGATTTTGGCTTGCCTCAAGGTATTTTAGTGTTGTCTTTTATTATGCTGGTCATGGATGCATGTTGGTGAAGGAAGGCAGCACCAGGCAGGAGTGAAAGACTTTGAAACACTCGGATTTAAGGTTTTGTTTTCCCAAGTTTGTTTATCTGGGCCACATCCAGGAAGCCCTCGAGTATGCTCTGGGATTAAAAGAAGTTTAGTGGACAAATACTTACACATCTGTGGAGGTATTCTTACAATGCAGTACGGGCAGTAGTTGTTCTGTGCTTTGTGAGTAGCACAGTAAATGCATAGGGTGAGCTAGAGCTTTTGCCTTCTGTACGGTCATAATAGCTGAGTTAATACTCCTCATTAGCTCCCCAGTGCCAACTGTATTTTCATTCTGGTTAATTACAAGAGCATTAAGGTGTTAAGCTACCAGAAAAATGAAAAAAAAATATAAATTCTATGAATCTTTAAAGCTCTCTAGGCAAGAACATATTCTGAAATTAGAGCAGTAAGATTTATGTTTAGTAGCAATTGCTTAAAGCCAGATTTTGTGCTCCAGTTTTTAGTATTGTTGAGAATTTAGCTTAAGGACTGGAAGCACATCTAGGGATGTGCTAGAGGGTTGAACTGGTATGAGAAACAAGTGATTCAACTTGTTGTAGGTGAAACAAGTTTGCATTATTTTGCTAATGTGTTTAAACAAAATTTTTCAATGGATTTCACTGTTTATGATAGGAAATTCTTCACAAATCAGGGAAAAAATAAGGATTACAAACTACTGGAAAATTCTACTGTAGGGGAGATATCTAAGAAGTCAGGCTAGCATTTAAGGACTGCATTAATTTAAAATAAAAGAAAAAAAGGACTATTTGAAAAGCAATATATGAGGAACTTCTTGAATTTTGACTGCAAATTCGTCTATGTTTTGGTCCCTAGTCCTACCAAACATAGCTTGTGAGAATATAATTTATTACAACTAAGTTTAAGAAAACAAAAACAATCACCTTTGATTTCACCTCAAAAGCTTCAACTAGAAAGTAGCAAATACATAGTAGGCACTTGAAATAGGGAAAAAAATGAGTGCCATTTTACAGAAGAGTTTGGAGCCATATATGAATATTGCATGAATTTCAGCTGCTAGGTTCTTGAAAACAGAAACAATGCCTGATATTGTGCTTGCCAATTACACCTGTAAGAAGATGCTGCTGCAGCACTCACAGCTAATGTGTAAAATGAATTTCCACTGAGTTCAGAGGTGGTAACAGTGTCTAGAAGCCTATAGCTTTAAAATTAAGTGTTCTTCATCTGCAGATTGCTGTGTATGACTCTATAGACCTCTGCTAGTCTGTGCTGGCAAGGCACCTGTCTGAAACCACTGTATTTGCTCAAGGAATCCATTCTGCTTGCATAGATTTTACCTCTTAAACTGCATAAAATAAGTCAGTAAAAACAAAATCTACTTACAGGATTTGTAAAGAGCACATAACTGATGATTGTTACAGAACAAAAGCTTGTGATAAGTTATCCTTTTGAGCAGAGCTTTATTGAGCAGACCAATGTCTTTGGTCTATCCTGATTATGCTTTATTTTTGTTTGTAAATAGATGTGTAGATACTACAGTATTTTTTTTTTCTATAAAATATCTTTCTAGAAAGATATTTGCTGAATTTAGAACACAGGACTGCTTTAGGGTGCTGAAATGTTGTTAAGGTTGGTTTATTTAGTGAGAGGCAAAAAGCAGTGCAAACAATCTCAAGGAAGTAGATTGAATTAAGAAATCCAAAAGCCTGAGGCAGTGCCTTAAGGTGAATGTCTCTGTGGGCCAGAAACAAATGAAGTCTACTGATACTTTGCTGAAAGTTGTCATTTCCCAGACTCCATTGGAGTCAACTTAGAAGTTTTGTAGTTATTCAACACGAGATTCGTGCAAGTTCTCTGTCAAGCAAAGGATAGAGTTAATTGTTATAAATTTCTATTATATAAAACAGAACTGTAGTATAGGTTAATAAAATAGATTTTAAAAAGGCAGACATCTAGAGGGACTTTAGTATGTTAAAAATACAAATCAAAGCTGGTTCATAAATGAAAAGCACAAATTTCTATGCATATTTCTTAGTTTTATGTGCATTCCTTACAAGTAATGTGTCCTCTTGCTTTATCACTATATACTAGAATGGTAGTTTATATGTTTTCAAAACCAGTTTTTCTTTGACGGATATTAAATTTGATACAGCTAGGAATGCATCTCTATTTAGATTAAACCATAAAAAGTTAATACCCCCTTTCCTCTGAATATAAGAGGCCATGTATTTTCAAAGGATATCTGGAAGTCAGTGTTATTTACAAGGGATTGGGAACCCAGTCAATTTATATTTTTCACATAACCTAGCAGAATTTTTATCTGCTGTACTGAATGATGCAGGCCATTTTTGAAACTTGTTCTCAGAATTCCAGTTTAACATTTCCAAAGACTTAAGTTCTTGTTTAAGCTGTGCTGTTCAGACACGTATTTTAGAAGTACAAGTGCTACCTAATAGGGATGATAGGCGAGTTTGCCCATCATCACAGTGTAAGGGTACTTACCTGGTTTTTATTGTGTTTTAGCCTGGATGTAAAACACACTGAAAAAGTGTATTTGTTGTTTCAAAATTTAAGACATTCTTTTCAAGACAATCCTATTTTTCTGATGCTTGAATCAATTTTCTTCTTTGTAGATTTTTCTGCTCATATGACTATTTTTTATTTCAATATTGTTTCAGCCTCAGTAGTAAAACTGGTAACTAGTGCTGTGAAGAACACAAGGCTAGGGTTAACTGTGGTGATAGAAAGTAGAAGGGAAAGGTTTTAACTTGCTAGGCCTGAGAAAATCTAGAAATTAAGACTAACACCTTCAGATGTAGCACCCAGACTAGCTGAATACTCTAACTTTGAAAAAATGCCTTCTCTATTTCTAAGCATATAAAGAATTCAAATAACTTTTATATGCATCCAAGCTGTACTTTGGAGTAGTAGTCTATATTCAACTCTGCCTTATACACCTGAAATTAGCCTAACCTCAGTATACAAGAATTCAAGAATATTTTTTTGCTATGCTAAACTTCTCTTTCTAGAATTATGACTGCCATTTTTTAATAGTATTGTAGAAAAGACAGAAGCCTGCATGTGTTAGGGCTCAAAGAAATTACATTTGGGAATTAATATTTAGATTTTAATATGAAGTGGCAGATTAATCCACTTCTGGGTTTTGTGTGTATGTGCTTCTGAAACATTTGATAGCAGACACGGATGGACACAAGAGTAAAGATGTGTTATACTGAGTTTCTCATTTGACCTTTGTTTTTATTCTTAATGTGTCCTGATACTGTTTGGGCTTGGGGTTTAACAGGGTGTGAATATCAGTGTCTCGACTATCTTTCATAAATTCTGAAGTACCTATATAATGGTATAGAGCTTAGAAAGGGATTTATACCTCTAGATAACCCCAGCTGCCCTCAATGACTTACAACTGCATACAGTCACCTACAGTGTTTTATGCAGAGCTTCCTTGCTTGCAAGTACATGTGTAAGGCACAAACAAAGGGTCTGTATGTCTGAAGTAGTGAACTTCAGCAACCTTCGACTTCCATTTAGGAGTGAGAGGCAGGGAGGGTTTAAGGACTCCCAACCCTCAGAGTCCATGTGCTGTTCAACAGAAGCAGAACTGACTGATATTGCTAACTGGTATTTGTGAGCATATGTGTGTGTTTGTGCATGTGGAAGGTTGGCTTCCGATTTCCTGAAATCCTTCTTTTAGATAGAGAAATATAAATATATGGAAAGAAACCAACCATATCCCCTAGTGCTGTGTGAGGAGACCTTGCAGCAGCCTTCCGGAATCTGGCCTATAAAGAAGCCAAAGAGGGATTCCTCTTAAGGAACTGCAGTGACAGAACAAGAGGGAATGGCTTGAGACTGAAAGTGAGTAGGTCTAGACTTAGATGTTAGGAAGAGATTGTTTACTCTAAGGGTGTTGAGACACTGGAACAGATTGCCCACAGAAGTTGTGGATGCCTCATACCTGGCAGTGTTCAAGGCCAGATTTGATTGGGTTTTGAGCAATCTGCTCTAGTGAGAAGTGTCCCTGCCTGTGGCATAGAGTTTGGAACTAGATGTTCTTTAAGGTCCCTGCCAACCCAAACTGTTCTGTAATTCTATGACTTTTTTTTTCCTTATGTTGCCACTGTGACTTGCATCTATTTGGCTATCACAGTAGCAAGGGGCAGTAAGCAAGCTCCCTGCACGTTCTCTTCACATTGGAAATCTTGCATTTGGGCATCTGCTTATATCATCCCCTGAAAGATCTTGGCAATAAGGAACTGAGAAATATGGACTATAAAGAAAATGGCTCTGTACTGCCACATTTGTAAATTCACTTGTTAACTCTGTATATGGGCTGCAACAGAACATGGGATTGAGTGCTGTGTTTTATGGTGGTAGGAAGCACAAAGACCTGAAATTTTCATAAGTTCTAGGCTGTAAATCCTTCAGTTGAGTCAGCATTAAACTCTAAGTGTGATTAGATCCCCTAAATAAATCTTTCATAGTCTCGCACTGAAAGTGGAAGTGCCCTCCTTAATTAAGCAATGACTGTAGAAATGCTCTGTGGTTGACACATCACATAAAAATGGGCTATTCATGCTTTCTAAAGCACAGTGGAATTAATCAAAAGTGCCCTGCTGCCCTTGGGGACAGGGATAGCCTATTTCTATAAGGTCTTTAATACGTGTTAGCAACTAATGGGACTAAAAACCCAATGACTCAATTCACTGATTCCAGTTCACAAGAAAATAAAGTGGAATGAAGGATTTAAAGAGAAGTGTAATGATAATATATTACATGTTAATATAATAATTATGTAATATATTAATATAATAATAAACCAAAGAACTCCCTGCTTCTGCTTTTGATTAGATGGTGGCTAAGGAATGAAGACCAAGATAGGACCAAGATCACTAAATTAATATTTAGATTCAAAATAGTCAATCCAGTTTCAACAGTGGAATAGGGAATCTAAGATGGAAAACCAGGCACTAATATTGAGAATAATAAGAAAACACTGAGAAAAACAGGAAAGAAAATGCAGAGGGAGGACAACCTGTTGGAGGAGAAAGAAACCAAACCAAATCTTCTTCTGTGCTATTCCCACTGGTTTGACTTGCTACGAAAATTATTTAGCTGCAATATCTAGCAATACAGGAAATTGCAATTTAGAAAATATTCAGTTGAAAAAATATTTATATCATGCCAATCTTATTTAGATTTATTTTGTTATACCAACAACCATGATAAATTCAGTCATCATCTCCATGCTCCTTAACAAATTCTCCATTGGCAAATTATTACCTGTAGTACGTTAAGCTCTCCAAGGACGGTCTTCAAATGAGTAATTTGGCTTCATACTATGTTATGTAGAATTAGAGAATTAGCAAAAATTAATCTTAATCTAGATCAAAGATTAAATATTATGTTTGATAGTGGCTTTAAGCAATGAATGCTGGATGACTTCCAAGAGCTGGAAAGGAATTATGGAACATCCATGGCAGAATATTTTATATAGTGAGACAGGGAAGGACCAAGAATAGGAGTGATGTAAGTGACTGTTTTCTTGCTTATTTTTGTGGGTGTGTGGGATTGAGTAATATACATTTAAGCAACCTTAATTCTAAAATTGTCATGTCATCTGGATAGAGTATGGCATTAGTTGCACAAAATGTATAAAATTTTAGAATGTTTAAGAGTGAATTAAAAAACAAATGAAGCTAATCTAACTAGGAAATTTAATGACATTATTTAACTTCTTGGCTACTGTACTGCTTTTTATCTCAGAATGCAACCTTTTAATTTACAGTTTTGGAAAGCCATGTCTTTGGTTTTTTGTGTGGGTTTTGGCTGGGGTTTTGGTGTTTTTTTTCCCGGTAGTTGGAATATTTTGAAGGAGTTCTCTAAAATCATTGATGTTTACTGCCTATTTCTCTTAAGCCTGCATTTATGTTCACAATCACTTACAGGTAATTTACAAATAAAATCTTAACACTAGGCTAAATTAACCCTCCTTATAATACAAAGTCTTTAACAGATGTGTATTAAGTACTGATTTGTCATGCAGTTTATTTTTGTACACGATTACAGAAGCCTATGGATGCTGATGTAGTATCTGGAATAAGATAACAGATGTCTTCCCTAGGTTCATGGTGTAATCTTTTTTTTAAGTTCTATGAGAGAAAGTAACAAAGTATGAAACAGCATTCCCTACACTGCCTATTCAAATACTATTTTTTACTGTATTAAGAGATTGTATTGATTATGAAGGAGTCAAGGAACCATTGTCAGGCCAGAAACTAATCTTTCACAGGTATCTCTCTTGAATATCACCTGTGAAGATATCTGCTATAATCAATGTTACAGGTGGTTTACAAAACACAAAAGTAAAATTAAAAAGGGATTATTTAAAATTCTACGCCTAAATGGATTCTATTTATTATCCTGGCCTTTTCTTTGCAGTTAATAACTACAGCAGCTGCTGATAGAAGATTAATATTAAGGAAAAAACTTGGAACAATTACTTTAGAAAAAAGCCTCACTTTTTATCTTTGTAATCTGTTTACAGCAGTGTCATAACAGAGAAGCAGAAAGAAGTATTTTTGAGATGAGAGGTTAATATATTGAATTAGATTTGCTGTTGAAAAAAATGTGACATGAAATTGCATTCTTGAGTCAATTTTCATAGGCAATTGCTGAAAAATTCTTTGGAATTATTCACAATATGTAGATACCTAAATATCCCTAATAATCTAATTTGTGTGTAAGGTTTCTTGTTTAAGAATACATACATTGTGAGAAATGAGTTTTGGAAATTAAAATGAGACATAAACAAAAAAGTGAGTCAACTGGAAATGTGATGGTGATAAAAATGAATAAGTTGTCAAGATCTGTAGGAATTATCAAGAGTTTGTGAAGTGAACATGGCACACTTGAGGATGTTAAACTACAGGCGTAACTTAAAGTGATACATTTTCAAGATTTGGGAGCATAGAATCATGGAAAAGTTTGAGTTAGAAGGAACCTTTCAAGGTCATCTAGTCCAATTCCCCCTGCAACAAGCAGGGATGTCTTCAACCATCAGATTGCTCAGAGCTCTGTCTAACTTTGACCTTGAATGTTTCTAGGGACTGGGCATCCACCACTTCTCTCTGCAACATGTTCCAGTGTTTCACCACCCTTAATGTAAAAAATGTTTTGCTTACATCCAATCTAAGTCAAACTTCCTTTATTTTAAAACCATTATCCCATATCCTGTCTCAACAGACCCTGCTAAAATGTTTGTTCCCATCTTTCTTGTAAGATTCTTCTAAGCACTGAAATAAAGGTACTTTATTACTATATAGTACTTATCTATTGCTATCTAGTACTTACTGCCATAATAAAGTCTCCTCAGAGTCTTCTCTTCTCCAAGGATGACCAACCCCAGATCTCTCAACCTTTCCTCACAGGAGAGGTGTTTCAGCCCTCCAATCATGTTCATGGCCCTTCTCTGGACCTGCTCCAGGAGGTCCATCTCCTCATTATATTAGGAGCCCAAGAGCTGGATGCAGCACTGCGGATGGGCTCACACCAGAGTGGAGCAGAGGGGCAGAATCACCTCCCCCCGACTTGCTGGCCATGCTGCTTTGGATGCAGCCCAGGATATGGCTGGCCAGTGGAGTCAAGTGCACATTGCCAGCTCATGTCCAGTTTTTCATCCACCAGCACCCCCAGGTCCTTCTTGAGAGAGCTGCTCTTGATCTCTCCATCCCCCAGCCTGTGTTGATACCAGAGGCTGCCCTGACCCAGGTGCGGCACCTTGCACTTAGCTTTGTTGAACCTCATGATATCCTCAAGCCTGTCCATGGCCCTCCGGATGACATCCCATCCTTCAGGTCTGTCAACAGCACCACTCAGCTTGGTGTCATCTGCAAACTTGCTGAGGGTGCACTCGATCCCAGTCTCTGTAATTGGTGAATATATTAAACTGGACACCACTTATCACTGATCTCCACCTGAATATTGAGCTCTTGACCACTGCCCTATGGATGTGAACATCCAACCAATTCCTTATCCACTGAGCAGTCCACCTACCAAATCTACAACTCTCCAGTTTAGATAGAAGGATTTAGAGGACCGTGTCATAGGCCTTACAGAAGTGCAGATAGAAGACATCTGTAGCTCTTATAAAATGAAAGTTGATGAAATAATGCGTGGAAAAGAAGTCAGTGCAATGCATACAGCTGCTCCCTTCTGAGACTTCTTCTCAGATTTTCTTAACCAGATTTTGGTATGGAACAGTTCGTCAGACAGTATAGAAACAGTGTAGCAGAAAGTGCAAAAGAAGTGTCCCCATCCAGGGGCTGTGCACGCTACTTTACCCTGTAGCACTCCGTAGAGATCTAATTTTGTAAAGGTCATTGTAAACTGGCAGAGGGTTAGTGATCTTCTGTGGAAAAATCAAATTTTCCTGTAAATTTTCTTGTTGATCGCCCTTACTTCTGTCTTTTGCATTTCAAAGGAGATTAATCACTGTTTTTGACCTTTGAAAATATATTCTCATGGCTGGTGATTTTTGGCTTTCCAATACCTTTGTTAGAATTTCTTAAAAAGTGTTAAAATTTTACTGTTAAAAACCTACATCTGATTGTTTTATTAGAATAAACTTGAGATGTGACTTGCTATTAAATACTTTTAATTGGGGAAAAATGCTGTAAACTACAGAGTCCTAAATTTGAGGTATAAATTGAGCATAAATTTGAACAGTGAGGAGATTAGTCACTGGAGAAACAGCAAGAGGAAATGAATTTTCTGTCTTTTGTTAACAAGGCTAGATGACTCTTTTTTCAAAGATGCGTTTCAGCCAAGCAAAAGTTTTTTTGATCAATAATGAGATAACTGGTGGAAAGTTGCCACCCTGAATCATACAAAAAGCAAGGCTAGTTTGAATACTCCTATCAGTGTTATGAATAATGTATATAAGTATCAGGAAGTTTTTGCTTATGGCTTGCATACATTTCCCCTTTCATAATCATCTTTTATTGTGCTACAGCAAAAGTACTTTTTTTATACTGAGTAGTATTTCTCCTACTATCAGAAGTACTAGAATTTATATTTAATTTCAGTCAAAATTATTTTTCATTGAAAAAATTCTGTTTTAGTATTTGGGGATATTTTTAAGAGAAAACTGTCAAAACTTCAGTAAGATTTTGAAATTTGTTACTTTTTATGAAATAAGCCTTTTTTTCCTTCTTATTTAGAGTAAAAAACAAATTTTAATTCTATTCTTCTTTTACGTAGTTCTGAAATCTGAATGCCGCCTGCTATCCTAGCTATTTCATTCTGGAAATGTACAGGTTAGTTATTGTTTAAATAAAAATCAATATTGTAATTTGATCATATCTTGCAGAAAAGTACTTTAAATTGCAGCTTTCATTTCTTAAGGGACTTTTCCTACCCATCCATCTCTAAAGAAAATCTTTAAATTTCAAACCGAGATGGTGAAGATTGGCCATTTTCATTCTGTGAGATATTTTGTAATCTTAGATTTTTGCCTGACCCCTTTCACAGGAAGTCAAAGATATCTGAGTGTTCCCTCTGATTCAAGTTGTGATTTTTTGGATTTCCAACTCTCTCTGATGGAAAGAGAAGCATTGAATGCTTTTACTTCACAGTGTGAATAAATCTTTAGTATATACAGGCCCCAAGAGACCCACAGAAGTCTGAGAGTTATGATTTTTGGTCTTCCTGCTGCAGAGGTGAGTACCAAGCCCCGACTAGAGACTGAACTTCCAGGACTGCCTGGAAATATGTACATAGACCTCATTTAGATGGACTAATACGAAAACTGTGATGACTCCATGACTGAAAATGAGAGAGCAGACAAATAGAAATTCACTATAAGTTACATTTGTGAAAATATCTCAGTATCTAAGTATTTTCCCATATCTCTGAATTTAATCAGAAAATACAGGTCCCCTAATGCATTCAAACATGTATTTGGAAGTTTACGTGGCTGACTTATGCGTTATATGTTATTCTTATCAATCCTAAACTACTCTCAAAATTTGAAATAGAGCATGACGTGTTTGAAAGCAGAAGTATGAGTAGATGAATACACAAAAGGGCAAATACACATACAAATATGTACAATACATGTACACACATATATATATATGTAAAACATTTATATATATAAGGAAAAACAAAAGTGCAAAGCTAGACATAGGAGGATGTGAGAGTGTAAATTTAAGGTATAGATAGAGATAGGTTCACAGGTTTGATCTGAATTAGGAAGTTTGATCTGAAGTAGGAAGAGAATTGAGGCCAATGAATGTACTGAAGGCACGTGCTACTTTTGCATGTAGGCCAGCATCTTGTTTCTAGTATACAGGCTGAGAGAAAGACATTCTTATGGCTGAAAAAGTTAAGTTCTGAACCATCAGATGAGATTTAGCTACTGTGTTGTTTTTGCAAATCCATTCTTGCTCAGATTTAATTTTGAGAGGCTTTTAAATAACTTTTTTTGATCTTTCAACATGTAGCCCAGATTCAGACAAATTTAGAATGAAAAAGCTCTTACCCTAAGGAAACTCTTTGTGTGTGTGTTGCAAGTTCTTCCTTTTGGGCTCATTTTACACATGATCATTTAATCACCCATTTCTATCTAGTCATATTACCAGATGGGACAAAAGAAGTTGTTGAGCTCGAGGGTGTGCAGCTGAGCCAATGGGTGAATGTCAGTTATTGAATCAATTCCATCTATAGTTTAGGAGTGCTTTTTTAGAAATTTATGCTTAATAGAATTCAAGACTGAGCGATCATTAGAACATGTGTCAAAATCTGTTTTCTTTGTGTTCTAATGTTAACTGAGACCCACTGAAACCCTGTTCCTCTTTCCACTCCACTAAAAGACTATGAAACTAGCATCTTCTGCAGGTAAAAAGAAGATAGCTGCAAAATCACACTGATATTTTACCCTGAGAAGAGAGAGTTTTCAGTTTAAGAACTGACAGAAATGCACATTTAAAAGTCAAGCAATTTGTCAAAAATTTTATTATCTGCAGAATGAAGATAAAAAATTAAATTTATTCGACTCAGACTAAGTCAATTAAGTATCAACAAGTATAAGGGGATTTCTTTCGAGTTGTCTGGTCAGAAATTGCCATCTGATGCAAACCGACATCTCCAAAATCAGTGTTGATGAGCATCTGTCACACTAAAAACATTCTTTTAAAAATAAACTTTAAGAATTAGTTATGTGGGGTTTCTTTTTTCAAATTTTAACCAGTTTAGAAGAAACTATTTTCAAACAGAAAAATTTTTACTTTAATTTTTAATTTTTTTAAAATGTACTATTCCCTGTGTAATGACCATTATTTTGAGAAGCACATTATGAAGTATTAAAATAATTAATACCGAAGGGTCACATGTATTTTTTCAGAAGTTAAGTGATTCTGAATAAAAGCATCTTTCTTTCCAAATATAATGTTATGCAAATTTTTAGAATTCATAAATGTAATTAATTAGAATGATTAGACCCTTGAAAAGTACTTTTAAGCTTTTTTCAATCTACATAGGAACTAATTATTTTCAGCTTTTATCTATGCCACTCCCCTGTGGTCATTAGTGTTGACTCAATCTCCCTACAAGCACACCATTTAGATTCACTGTTATCACTTGAAATTGGAAAGGTCAGTGAACTTATCTCAGTTGCAGAATAAAAAATAAATGAAATGCAGCAGTACATACTTCCCCTAAAAGGCAGTTAGCCTGTCTCTGTGATATTTCAAAGGGTCTTAAAGAATGTGTGAACCCTGGCATTTCATAACCAAAAAAAAAAAAGAAAAAAAAATTTGGAGACAATGTTTTGTTTTCTTGAGTTCTGGTGTTTGTGGAGCAGTAGATCTGATCTCATTCCATTTGTCTCAGCACTTCTTCAAACATGTAATGTTTAATATCTGTGAATGACTTTTCCCAAAGAACCCTCTAAACCTAAGAAGGTTTCCTCCTTCTTACTGAAACATTTTTCTCCATTTTTACTTATATGTCTTATATGCTATATACATTATTTTTTCTGTCTTCCTATGCTAAGGAAGAGAAAGGAATCTCACTAAATTGATTTTACAGCTATTTTGTCATTACAAACATGAGGCAGTCAGACTTAATTTAATAAAAAACCAAAAATATGTTACTGATCTAAGCCTGAGGGAATTCCTTGTACAGAGATGAACAATCTATACTTTTAATACTCCTGCTGCAATTCTTTCCAAAATAGGAGAAATAAAAGCAGTATCCTACTTCCTAGCCATACTGCTCCTAAATCTGTCACATTTTCATACGCATAACTCTTACTGTGTGGAGTGTCGATTTTAAACGTAATTTCTTTGTGTCACCAAGCATATGATGCAGCATCTACAGACTAATCTGTTTTATAAGCATCTTACAAGTGAGGACTTTCCCACCTGCTCTAAAACCATATTTTCTTTAATATGTTAGAGGCTGTTTTTGCGGCCAGCATCTTCCACTTAAAACCATGTTTCACAGACCTTACTTTTGGTATCCTCTCTGGAAATATTGATGCTAATGCAAGGGACTGTGAAGCTATAGCAAGACATATAGTACAAAGCTCATGGATATGAAAAATTAAGCTGCAACAATTTAATATTTTTATAAAACATATTGTTTGATTTATATTCAGTTGCAATTTTACTGGGAAGAAAAGATTTGCTTATTTTTAATACATTATATATCACATACTTTGAAACCATGCAAGTATTAAAAATGTGGAGAGAACTGGAAATAAGTAGTAGACATCTAGAAATATTGCTGTTCTTACACATGTCATCAGGAGAAAGCAGAGGAAAAGTCTTCAGCCTATAGTTCGTCTTTTCATTCAGAAACCTAATGATGGAACTTTAGTTCAATGGGAAAAAGCTTTATGTTTTATCAAGTTATGATCAACATTGCAGTAGAAAAAAGCAATGGGGTATGGGTAGAAGACAAAAGGTGCATCCGGGAGTCTGTGAGGCACAAAAAATTCACATTGACAGGTGCCATGCACTCTGAAAGGCACATTGAGGGGGGTATGGAGACTCAGACACACCCAGGGATCCAGGATGGTGCTGGTGGTGCTGTGCTGGTGGAAATGCTGATAGTGACTCATCCTGTAGGCAGCTGCCAGTGCCCTGCTGCACTTAGGAGCTCGGCTCTTCTTTTTGCAGGTGGCACCTGGCAACACCTGGCAAGTCCTGCCTGCTACAGCCCCCTGGGGAGCAGTGAGGTGAGGCAAGGTGGTATAGTGGCCATTCCCACTGGGCCATGAAGTAGACCTGGTGGTGCTGGAGAGTAGGAGGGCACAGGATGGACCTGTGTCCTCCAGGAGCAGCGGAAGCAATGAGCTCTGGGGCAAGGAACAGGATGAATTGCACTAGAAGCCATCAAGACTTGCAAAAGCTTTGGGGGTATGGAAAAACAAAGATTTTTAATTAGAGCCCTCCTTTTAGGACTGTATTTCACAGTAATACAAAATAAGACTTTTGCATGAATAATGTTTAATTTAGAGTTGTTGAAAACTCTTTTATAATCTGATGTCAAGTTGGTGACAGTCTTCTTCTGTCAGAATGTTGCCACTGGCACTGTCTCTTGTTTTGAGTTAATTTCCTAAATTCGGTCACTCTGTGTTCTTTAACTTTGAATGGGCAGAAGATGTAAGAGGCCAAGTACCAACATCTAGGTCTGATTCATCCTTTTCCCACCTGAGCCCTGGGAGTCATCAGACATCGGGAAGTATTGACTTGCACGTATTGCAGAGCATGTAAGCAATGACTTTAAGTGCAAGAAAAGGTCAAGGAGGACGTCTCTGAGAGGTGAGGAACCAGCTGAACAAAGCCAACCCAAAAGCTAGCAGGCTGGAAAAGGAAATGGAGCAACTGAAAAAGCCCTTTAGGAAGAGTCATTGACTTCAGTTATATGGCAGAAAGAGGATTACATCAGGCCTGGAGATAGACAAAGGGGTGGCATTATTTACACCTTGGGAAAGTTCAAGGAAGAAAATGTGCCATCAAGAAGGAACAAGAGCTGCAGCAACAACTGGCCTATCTCCACTGTGAAACCTTTGGGGGGAACACCTCACCCTGAGCCCTAACTCAGTGTGCTCCTCAAAATCTGCTCAACCTCACATGTGCTGCCTTCTACCCAAACCCAATACTGCCCTGGTCCCTGTACATCTGTACCCTGGGGTGTCTTCTACAAAAATATCACAACCCCTCACCAATCCCTCTTGGGTGTCCCTGAGGTCCTCTCTCTCCTCAAAACATCCTTTAACTCCCAGACACCCACCCCACTGTCCTTGGGAGGCAGTACCCCAAAACCCCCAGTTTTCCCCCATCTAGACCCTCATCCACTACCTCCTCCAGATGCTGTCCAGCCAGGTGAGGCGTATAGATGCTTCTAGTGGGAGCACAGCTGAACACCACCAGGCTGTACTGAGTACACCAATACTGTTGCTGGGAGGCTCACTCCAACCCCTTCTCCTCCCCTTCCTTCCAACTGCTTCCCTACCCACATCACCCCCAAAGTTGATCTCTGCTGGTGAACCCCTGTTGCAGCACCCGAAGGTGGGCAAACTTACATTTTTTACTAGAAAAGATAGAAACTACCAAACATTTTTGGAGTGTCTGTTCATTGCTGCACAGTGGAGTTTCCCTTATTTACTATTTTTGCCAATGTCACGTTGGCAGATTGACCATAACTAATGAAGCTTTACAGTCATCTGAGTTATTTTTGGCCTCTCTCCAAAAGATATAATAATATAGAACTATTTTTTTTTCGGTGAAAATATGAGCACTCTAATATGTAAAAGGAACTAGGGTGAAATGACTACAAATCAGAGCATTGTTCAAGTTGTTTGACCGCATTACAGGGCAGAGCAACCTGCTACAATTATTTTAAAGGTAGATTATCACCTATAAACAGGAATAAGCAGACAACTGTAACAAGAAAAGTGTGCTTGCAGCTAACATATAATGATGCTACCGTTTTCTGAAGACATACTGTTTTAAACTTTTACAGCTTTATTATTCCTCATTTGTTACAGTGAGAATTTAGAAAGTTGGATACTCTGTGTTTTTACAGTGTTACATTTTAGGTATATCAGTTAGCTGCTTCTGACATATACAACTTCTTGGCTATTCACCAGAGGAAAATTGTTTCTAGTTGAAACAATCAACCACACTGAATCTAATGTACCTTGAGAGTTAGTAAGGAAAGTCAGTGATTTAAAGGCCATTCAGCTGTAATCTGATGTTTTCTGTGGTGGGATGATAGAAGCATTGATACAGAAATCTCTGAGAGGGACCAGAGGAAATATGTACATATAGAATAACATTTCAAACCCTACCGGCCATTCAGGATTTTTTTTTCTCCTATTGTTCAACTGGTGTGCATTGTTTTGAGCTCAAACATCATGCTTTAGGACACACAGGCAGATTCTCTGCTTATGCTAGAAAATGTTCTGAAGAACTTTTCAAGATTGTAGGATTTTTTTTTTTAAATAGGAAGAATACATAATGTTATGATCCACCGTAATAATGTTAGGACCCTACTTCTGAAATAATGTTAGGGGCCAATTAGTAAAAGATGCCTCTGCCTGAGCTGAGGTGCAAATGAGATCATATGCCAGAGTCAATAGTACAGATTTTAACAGCAAATGTGAGGTGGACGGGGAAGAAAAAGAGCAAGAAAGAGAGACAGAGACAGATTAAATAGAAAGATAGTCACCACCACATGGGTTCCTATGGCATCCCACTGGCCCTTCTTCTTCTGGTCTTCTCTGTGGTGGGGTTCCTTGAGCATGCTTCTCAAGGTACCACTTTTGTAAAAAGTCCTTGGTATCCGGAGGCATATGTGGCATTCCAAGAACTTGAGATGGCACGTGTCTAAGCAGTCTCTTCCTTTCCGGCAGTTTGCCATGGTGGCAATTTTTATCTGGATAGGTTATCCAGATGTGCCTCACCCAGTCTGGCATTTTCCTGTTGTTGCATTTGTGCTTTCCCCACAGTCTTCACATGGAAATCTTGTCTGGTGTGCTAATTCCAAACCTTTCACCTCTGTGTAGGACAGAAATGAACACCTTCCTGTTTGTCGTCTTTGCCTCTTGTGGTATCTTATGGGGACAGTGTTTTGATACATTTTTACTGCATTCTTTAAGTTCTGACAGATAAAAAAAGGAAGTGCTTCTTTAAGGAAAAAAGAATATGGCTTCTGGGTAGCAGTGATCAGTTGGTCTACCTTTTTTCAGAGGGACTCAGTTTTGTGTGTATTTGGTCATTATTTTTTCTCTTTCATTTCTAAGGTGATCAAGAATGAAGA
Source organism: Callaeas wilsoni (assembly GCA_013398955.1). Classification (NCBI taxonomy): domain Eukaryota; kingdom Metazoa; phylum Chordata; class Aves; order Passeriformes; family Callaeidae; genus Callaeas; species Callaeas wilsoni. The sequence goes on along the minus strand of VWPU01009966.1, from coordinate 150,287 downwards.
GCTGCCACCTTTATACTTCCAAATAAAACAGGGAGAAATCTCTATTTATTTTAATTTTTTCCAGAATATGTTTAAAAAGATTGTCTTTTCTTTGGAACTGTGCTTACCCAGTTTCACTAATATTACTCTTTGAATTTAATTGTTGATTAGATATGCTTGATGATAATTCAGGGTATTTTAACATTATTGGACATTTAAGATTTTCAGTATAAAATTCCTCTCTCCCTAATTGCAATGGTCTTCATGAGGATTAATTAATTATGATTTCTTCCTGCAAATCTACTGAAGCTTCACCAGACTTAAAGAGTAACTGACATTTAAAAGTATCCATAATTTGATGTATTTCAGTTTTGACAGATAAGGATACTTATGTTTCTTTTGTGTGCATCAGTTTCAGAAAGCTCAATTATTTCTTAGCTCTGATGAATGTAGAGATCTTATTTATAGCTTCAGTGCCATTTCTTTCTAAACTCTCTTTCTCTACTTTAAAGGTCTAACTTGAAGAAGTAATTGAAAACAGCATGGACTTCTTTGTGTGTTCATATTGATCATTAACATTTTCTTAACTTTCCTATTTCAGAGACATCTTTTTTGCGTTATATTTTAATTTAAACTTATATCCTAATGAGAACATCTGTTTTAATTGAAGTAGGAACATTACAGTTAAGATCTAAGCATTGTTAACCTCATAATTAATTTCAGTGGATCTGTGTGCTATGAACTGGAGCAAAGTCCTAATGGTGTACTGAGACGAGTCTCCCAAGAGTAGGAAGGCAGGATTATCATATGAAAAGTAAAGCTTAGATGAATAAGATAAGTCCTCAGACAAGGATTTTTGGTGAATAGGGGAAATCCCCACCAAAACTGCATTTTGTGAATGCAGCTAAAGTGGAAAAACTCAGAATGCATTGTTACTATGTCCTGACTGTGTGTTGGGATGTGATCTGCATCCTGACCGTTGCATCCTGTTATCCCTCCTGCCTGGCTGCATGAGTGAAAGGGAATGGGATAGTGGTGTGCTTCAGTAAATTCCTTAGTCTAGTTTTCTGGGAACAAGAAATGAAGGTTTCACATTTCTCTGAGTTTAGATGCAATTGGGATGATTGTCCTAGCAAAAGAAAATTGTAATTTCGAAAGGATGTCTTGAAGAGTAATATATATTTTCCATGGACCCCCAAAGCAATCTAAATGCGTTCATATGTTAAACTGGGAGCATATAGGTGTAACACGGTGCCTTGGAGCAGCATTTAACGAGAACAAATTGCTTAAGCACACCTGGCACAAGTGTCCTGCTTCTCAGCAATGCAAGGCAATTTTAACTTCACAGTACAGTATCTAATACCAGTATGATGCTTTATGTTTGTTTATCAAGTGAAAATTACTCCTAATCTCGACAAAATAAAATTTAATACGTGAAGAAAAGGGAAACTAGGTGTTATTTTTATAAGAAAGGGGAAAAAATACCTAATCATTCATACATCTATCTAATGCATTAGATAACATAATAACATCTATGAAGAGTAAATTCTGAAAGACCAATGTACCTTTATTTTCTAATATTTTAATCTCTCTACAGATGAAGTCAACATAATCAAATTAATCTATATCATCAGATGGAGCAATTTAATCATTAAAAAGTAATGAAATCATATTGTTAGTATTTAAAAAAAAAAAGCTATCACTCTTTGTTTATCAAAGCTGGATTTGCTAGAACCTTGTCTCATCAAACTCAGCATTATTTGCTGAGTGCTCGAGCTTATTTTATCACATTGGATGCACAGAGAGAGATATTCCTTATGGAGTATAAGACAAGCAAGAATTGTGTCCTGCAGTCCTTGGTGCTGAGGGAAGAAAGCAAAAAATTTGAAAGGTTATTTAAGAAGGCCCTCATAAGGACCCTAAAAACTCAGGAACCCATAGATGCTCCTCTAGGTCTAAAAAGATTTGAAGCTTTAGGGAAACTTTGAGAAAGCTTTGGGGGATTGCCAGGGAGAAGACACTGCAAAAAGACAACCTTAATCTCCAGCAATCAAATTAATGGGCAGAAACCAGCAAGGCTTTAAAGGTAGCTGAAAGATCTAGAAGAGTGGGACAGTTTAAAGGCTTCCAGACTGAGGAGAAAATCCCAGTGCAGGGATGGAGTCAGACATCCGGGTAGATCAATTTGCTCTGGAAGACATGAATTTCAGTAGATACTTAACAAGAATTTAATGTCGCTAGTGGTATAACTGCATACAGATTTTATTAACTTTGAATTTTTTTTTTTTAATGAAAGTAGAAAAATCTGAACAATTCACTAGGTGCTTATGGTCTTTATTCAAAGTGTGCAATGAATTTTTTGAAGTTATGTATTTCTATTCATATCAATTAGTATTCCAGCTGTACAAATTACAACTAACTGATCTGTAACTACTTTTGTTTACTAAGTTAGTCATGCACTTGATAGCAGTATTGAATCCTGAATCAAAGGGTTTGTGGTCCAGCCCAATGCGTACCTCTGTATATGTATTTCTCTTTATATAAATACATAAAAATAATGAAAACTGATATGATAGGAAGTTCTGCTGAAGATTTACTTGATGAAAAAAGTAAAATTTTTCATTTTTTCAAATGGTGAAAAAGAGAGTTCCAACATCATATGACATGGTGAGTGACATTTCAAAATCTATTGGCAAATTCAGTAGTTTTAAATGTGGGAAAAATTCCAGAAACAGCTATGAACTAGAATGATTTTTAAGTTTAACTCTTTTAAGACTTCAAAATTATTCTAAAGAACTGTATGGACTTCTTTATCTTAAAATAATATATTTATCTTTATTGTTTTACTTTCTGCTCATGTTACAAGCTCGTTGAGAAATAAACACTATTTATTTACTCTTGAAAAAAATGTGGCTAAAGAGATATTCTCCTAAAGCTATGTTTCTGATATAGCAAATTTTTCCACTGCTAGACATACACATTAGCACCAAATAACTTGTAAGGAGATATTTTAAAATATTCTGATACTTAAGCTTGTTACTGAACCAAGATGATCTGAAAGAATATCATGGCTAAACAAAATTAATATTTTCACTCCAGATGCCCGTATCTTGATGGAAAATGTCACTTAAATATAAAAGCTATATTTATATAATTATTATTATATTCATTCATATTTATTGTTTAATAAGTGTTCTTTCAGATTTGTTTTCCTCAATGGATTTATAAAAATGCTGTTTTATCTTTCCACAATCAGCTAACCTCTGTTAATAAGGAGAGAAAAAAAAAATCAGAAATGCTGTGCTTTCTTTTTTCCTGGCAGAGTTCAAACAATAGATATAACACTGTATAAGATACGGAAAAGACTTTTATGGAAAAAGAAGTATGTTCTGCCAAACAAATCACAGTGGGCACTTTAAGCAAATTTAACAAGTAGGTAGAATAAATATGGTGCTGTATGATACATATTTTATGAGACCGTAGGCCCTTACATATTTTTTCATAAATTTTTAAACCTGTGCAATTTTCCACTCCAATAATTTAAAATGAAAAATGTTTTACCTTTAGAGAAAATTAGTTAAAGGATTGAAAACCATCGTATGAATAAAGAAACTTTGCTTAAGACAAAGAAAATAGAATTTTTAAAGCAAAAAGTCAATTTAGATAATTTTGCTAAATGCTTGCAGTAGAAAAGTGCATAAGTAATTTAGAAGTGCAAAGTGCCTTGGGTTGGTTAGTAAATTACAGGGATGTTTTAAAAAATACTCCCTCTTGGTTACAAAACAGACTTGAATAGAAGTCCTGAAATTAGTGTCGTGGACACGACCAGAGCATATCAAGACTTTCATTGACCAAGCGTAATAGAATTCAGCTTTTCTGTGAAAAGCAGGCTGAATTCGTTGCCTGGTAGGAGGGTGAAGGAGAGTTTTTTTGTTTCTAACTCATCCTGGAAATGTTTTGTAATGGTATCATCTTTGAAGAAACACATTCTATTTGTTCACAATTGATTCAGGACTGTGGTAGAAGTGAGCCAATGTCAATCATTTACTCACATAGAAGTTTTTATAATAAATCTATTGTCTATGACAAAAAGATACTATATTTCGAATTAGTTATGAAAAGTCTCAGGACCCTACTAAGTGTAAAATGAGAAATTAAAACTGTTTCTAATTTTAGCATGGATTTTCAAAGTTTTGGTTCCTAAAAGAAAACCAAAGCTATATGATTGTCTTCTTCTCTTGCAAGTCTAACTTTATAGTTGTTAGCAACTAGAGTCTGCCCCTTTGGGACAAAATGACAAATATTGCTAGTTGTTTAGAAGCATATGTCAAAAGATTACCTGAAGGGAACTGGTATTAAATATTCTTACACATATATGGATAAATAATTCCAGGGAAAATAAAAGCATGTCATCAGGACATTCAGTCTTAAAACATATAGTAGAATTGTGACTCACAAAGTCACTGAACATGTCTGGGGTGTTTTTAAACGGTCACATATGCATCAGAGGCTTAATAGGTTGTGGACTTATCTAGGATCTAATATAATGTTGCAAACTGCATTCAGTCACGAAACCTGATTTTTCACATAGTGTGACAGTTCAACATCAAATCCCTTTCCTGCATTGTGGTTTATAATAAGAAAACCTTGGGAACTACTGCTTGAGCACAAGTATTAAAGTATAAAAATTTATGTTATTGTTGAGATAGAAAGAAATACTATGTGAAACGGGTTAGTTACAAAACCCCATCGATTCATCAAAATATAAGTAGTGTATAATAGAATAATAGTGTTAAGAGAGCAGAAAAAAAATATACAAGAGAAAATAATGTTTTTTTCAAGATTGCGAACATCCTAAATCTGGAAGTTGGTTTTTGTTTATTATTTATGTTGTCACAGTGTTCAGGAGTTCTTGCTATTGACTGGAGCCTTTCATGCCTAACAGTATGGAAGCAGAGCTTCATGGGATTTATAAAGCAGCAGTTTTTGAGTGTTAGTGTGTGAAAATATAGAATCTAGAGGACATGGGGTCAACCAGTAGAGGTTAGCTATGTAAATACTTGTCAGTACAATGCAGACTAAGTTTTTGTAGGGGTTACAAAATGGAATGTTTACATCTAGGTTGGAGGGAGTGTTATTGGAGTCATCTACTTCAATCCCCTCTTCAAAGTAAATTGGTAAGTGGTAAGGTCTAGAAGTTAAGGAAATTTTGAAAGAATTTTGGACTGAATTAAAAGGTGTTGGTTGCCATTACAAAAGGTCCGGAAGGGTCTGTCCTTTCAGAGTAAAGGTCATAACCTATGTTCAGTGTAAAAAAATGTTCAGGTTGGTGAGTGGATATGAAGGAATAGGCACAGGACCAAGCCAACTAGCAAATGTTGGGTACTGGAGCCGTTGGAAAGGACCAGAGGGCATTCATTCAGTTTGTCCGTACCAGAAAATTTTGTTCTGCAGTTTTTGAGATGAAGCCTGGCTGCGAGTGTAGCCTGGGTAGGTGCACAGGGAGAGCCACACAGGGAGAGTCACCGAGGTGGTACTTCACAGAAAGGATCAGTCAGTGGTGATGGTTGAAAACACAGCCTGGGGTCAGCAGAGTGACACTGCAAACAGTGGCTGGGAAAAGATCAGGAATTATTGAAGGGTTTGCAAGGGCATTGCTTAGTCATGTTCACATTTAGCTGATGATTAGACCACTGTGAAGAGGTCATGGAGGCGTAGAATAACATTTCAGGTCAGAAGAGACACACAGATCCCTGAGATTCTGTCCTAAAGCTGGTGTCTGATTTGTGGTGATAGATGAGGCTGTAAGAGACGCTGTGCTAACACAAGATCTAATCATAAATTAGCAAGATTACAATTTGCCTCTTTATGTTATTCCATTCTGACAAATGGTCATATAAACTCTGTTTTTACAAGTCACTGAGTTCCCATGTATTTTCACATAAATTCTTCCATGCTTTCTATGTCAACCTTATTTTTTTCCCTTGTGAAATAGATTTTTCAGCTCTAAAATGACACAAGACTTATTTCATCAAAGATATCCATTACACAGTAAGATACAGCAAGAAATATTTAAGGTGCATGCAGCCTACTGTTTATTAAATTTGGAAAGTTCTTCTGAGTTTTATTTTAAATTTCTGTTACTAAGTATTCACTACAGAACAGCTGAGCATATTTGCTAAGTGTCACTATTTAAATAAGAAACAAACTAAAAAGTGTTTTGGAAGGTCCTTTAACAGATATTAGGGCAGGCTCAACACTGAAAATCTGCTGCACTACTTAATGTATGATCGAAAGGCATTTGGGGACCTTTCAACCTTCTATTGATTTTTTGGTACTTTGAAAAGTACTAAAACATTTTAAAGCCTTGGTTTAGGTAACCATATATGACTCACAATATCAACAAAGATAAAAAGTTTTTAGAAGAGCAAACTATTTTTGGATGACCCTGGGATGCTGCTGTGGTGATAAAAGGAGTTGAAAGAGTACATTAGACCACTTCAGCAAAAAATATATATTTTTAAAAATATTATCAGTTCTGTTGTGCCAGTGGTCTTTAAATTACGTAATTGAATGATAGTATGAAAAAAATACATGGTAGTTGGAATCTGGGCAGTTCCAAAAGGTATTTTAGAGCTTAGTAAGCTCTAATTGTCATTGTTTGCCATTTTTCTTTTTAGAATTCTTTATCTAAGAGTTCTTTATCTAAGAATTAAACCCCTTTTTTTTCCTTATTATCACTAGAAAATTATCTAGCGTGTTATTTTTCACGAAGTGCACTGCCCTGTAGAGAATCTTAAATGTATTTGTTTAAAGCAAAGAGAACAGGGCAGTCTGAATCACTAATGAGTAATTTAGCTAATTAACTAATAGAAGGGTCTGAAGGTGCAGTCATTCATGTAAGAGAAGGAAATTACACTGGCAAAAGCAAAAATTCAGTTTCCTGTTTAACAGTAGTATAATTTAATGAAAGATGAAACTTAAATGCGAAAATATGCAAAACCATAAGCTGTTTTTTCAGTTCGTGGTTCTTTTGTTTGTTTACTCATGCATTTAGTTTTTTGCGTTTGTGATTTGCTTAGATTTTTGTTTGTTTCATTTCATAGCCTTTCTACATTAAAGTAATTTGTTTGAACTGAATATTGAGAGTGAACAGTGATTTCACAAATTAAACTACTTCTCTAAATATAATATTTTTATTATTTCCATGCACAACTGGTAATTTAGGTATTCACGTTAGCAGCTATCACAGTGTTTTATGCAGCTGCCTACTTGGGGTCTCCAGTCATCCACTTGAACTGTACTGAATTGTGGTAAACCCAGTATATTTTAAAAGTTTGAGACAGGTATGAAAGATTCATTAAACAATATTAACTAAAGCAGTAGGAACAAAAGGAAAACATATATTAATTTCTCGTAATATATAACATTGCTCTAAATTAATCCTGTCAACATTACTGACAAGACCTTTCATTATCTGACCATTATAAAACCTTTTTTTTGTTACAAATCCTCTGTTTATTTCCAGCTCAACTGAAACTTCTGAAGTTCATGTGCTGTGCCTGTCCAGTCAGACATAGGAACAGCTGATGGTGCTGGTTTAATTGGTTACTTCATAAACTTTGAAAGTGCATGATTTCACCAAATCCAGAGATTTCCTCATTCCACTACTTTCTTTTAGCAGGGAACATCAAAATTTTGTTCAAGTTATTTTGTCTCTAAATAACTATAAAAAGAAACTGAGCATTTTTATTTTTTTTTCCAAGTAAAAAGAGCTTAAACAAAATATATTGAGTTATGCTCTTGCGTATATTCTTACTCTCCACTTTTTGTCAGCTGACAGATTGAATCTGGAGATGTATTTGCAGGTGAATGACAGATCAACGTGCAGCTTTCTGCAAAGTAGTCAGTCAGTGTGTTTTGCAGGGGAAGTTTACTTATTAGGGTTGTAAATGTGAAAAAGATGGAAAAAAAATTAAAATATAAGAAATCACTGATGTCTCAACTCAAGCTTTTAGAGAAGAAGGAGTAGGAGTTATTAAGTCTTCTAGTCTTTTGCTTCCATAGATTTGAAGTGACCTGACCTCGGTTCTGTGGTCCAAGTTTTGATAGTCAGAAATAAAATTCAGAACTTAAGTTGCTTTGAGGAATTATTGTCCTACTGCAGCATAGACAATAAATATTGTAAGTCCTTTGTCTATGGTGATTTTAAATATTGTCTTGTTTTGTGGTACCTGTATTTATTAACTTATTTGAAGCAGTGTTGTTTTTGAGACACCAGAGCTGATGTTATCAGATCTCTCCATTTTCTTTTTTTACAAAGAAATATTTTAAATGTTGTAGAGATCAATTGAACATCTGGCAACTGTTGTCCGTTTGAAAACACAACAGATTTTACTTGGTGACCTGCTTATGAAAGCAGCAAAACACCATCTGCAAGGTGCAAAAATATTTGATCTTTTACCCACACCAAGTTGCATCAAAGTCATGGATTCTTTACAGTCCTCAAAACAAAGAAAGAGAAAGTGTTTGAAGAAGAGGGGGTTTTTTTAAATTTGAGATTTTGCTGAATTGGAACATGGAGTAATTGTCATTTGTAACTTTCAGTAAATATTGTCTTGGTTTGCTCTTTTACTTGTTTGCATAGTAAACCAGATATATCATGGCAAGCTTTTATTTTTATTGTTTTGTTTTGTTGTTTCTTACTACTACAATTAGTTTATTATAGTGGAAAAATAGAATTACTGATAAGCATATGCAATAAAAGGTCACTACTGAACTGTGATTATGTCTGCACAGTCCATAGTAACACAAATGTAAAAGGAAAGATACTTTATAACCCTTATCTTGCTGAAAAGTGCCAGTGGTTACACATTTTTCACTGGTGAAGTATAAGTTCTACAGCATATAATGGGGAATAACTAGCTCACAAAGCAGTTGAGTTTTGGAAAGCATCAATGACAAATTTATGAGAAAAATATGTGATATTGCAGAAACAAACACATGGTGTACAAGGTCTTAGATGGGTGTTTAGGTCTGCTCTGGTGCCTTCTGTTTTGAAAACACAGAACTCAAGGAATGGGTGGTAGAGACAGACTGCTGATGAATGAGTAATTATTAGGGTTTACTATAACATTTTGGTGCTTGTGCTAAAGGGAAAACCAATATCATTAAGCTTAGAAGGTCTCCATGAAACTGATTGCTCTCTACGTTTCAAAAAGTCCAAGCGAAAAACAGTGCAGGAAGATGCCAATAGAAACTGCTGGATCCCAATCAAATAGTTTGTTTGGATTCCACTCAATTGCAACAAAGCCCAAATAAGCCAGACAAAATCTGTGCACAGATTTTTGCTAAACACCATTATTTCAGTGTTCAGTCAGAAATAGCTCACTGAAATGTACACCTGTAAGTCTAACACATGGATCTATCTGTAAAATAAGAGGATAAAGCAGGAGAAAAAAAAGCTTCAGAGAACTAGAAGATGAAAACTGAATATCTAGAGTTTTTCTTTTCACGTTATCAGCAATTAAACTATATGTTTCATGCATTCATAACTCTGACATCAATATTTCAAAAATTAGAAAGTGGTAACCTCTAAGACTGGATAAACTAGTCATCAGATAGGGAAAATTGATGCACAAAATGACGGTTTGCCTATATAATGCTGGGATGTATCTGGAAAAACAGAGATAAAAAACAAAAGCAGAAAGCAAGAAAAAAGAGAACAACTTGAAAGAGAGATATATTACATATTTTATTATTCTTGATACTGTGCAATAAATTATATCTTATTTCTTGTTACAAAGCGAACCAAAGGTTGATGCATTTTCTCACTGTCATTGTATTTCTATATTAGGACAATAAATCCATGCTTCGATCCCAGTCTCATTCTATCAACAGTGTATTTTTCCACAGTATCTGATCTAACAGGAAATTCACTTTATTGCACTAAATTGCACCTCCTCAACATCTCCAAAGGCATCTTGTTTACAATGATTGCTCAGTAAGATTTCTTTGAAAAGTGTGCTTAGCTGGAACAAATAACATTTGCATCTGGTTAGAATATCTGAGTGAATTTTCACAGTGTGACTGTTACATAGGTGATTTATAAAACCATGGAACCATCTCGTGCCCGATCTATTGACTAACATACTTTTTTCCTTATCTCTTAATAGGCTGTATCACATGCAGACACTTTGATTTATGTTATCTCATATCATACATTTCCTTACTTCCCGTTTTAAACTTAAATAAAGCTTAGCATCCGATGCATCCTTTACCAAGCAGGAAAAAAGGATTCTTTTCTCACACTTGAAAATCCATTCTCTTATGTTCAGAGCAGACTTCAAACGGTACTCCCATCTTAAATAACCCTGGATATTATTACTGGAAGCAGGGCCTACCTGAAATATTACTATATATATCTGTGTGTGTACATATGTATGTGTATATATATATATATGTATCTACACACACTCCTTATGTTTTATGGTTTTGATTACATATCTCAGTAAATTTTTCTAGTAAAATTAAACAAAACCAATGAGATAATAATTTATTTGCAAACATACATACACATATTATACATACACAGACATTAATTATTGCTCCTCTTTGCAAATCAATAGCTTGGATTTAACATGTAAATTTTCTGTCTAGCCACAGAATTATGGCTTTTTGAATTAAATTACTGAGTTTGGTGTCTATAGTCAATGGTGTGTCTAAAGCAGTATTGCTCCTCAGTAAGCATTTCTCATCACACTCAGTGAAATAGACTGGTTTGTGGTTATTTGAAGTAGAGGGAATTAGATCTACCAGTGGGAATGGTCATGTCTGGATATTAAAAATACAAGTGCTCTCATTTTGCTATGTAAGTGTTTATAACATCTTTCCTTCCTGATCTCATACTTTTTGATAATATCTCGTTCCTATGAACTGCCCATGTTGCTTTGAAACTGCTAAACATACAAATGATTAGAAATTATTAGAAATACTTTTTAAAAACCTTTGCTTTTCTATTCCTCTTTTTCATGTGAGTCATTAAATCCTTCATTGTTGAAATGTAATGATCATCTATGACACATTATATTTTTTTTAATATATTAGGAGTTCTTACTTTGTCTGGTAGAAATACATTGGGTATGCTAGCTCCTAACAAGCAATATTCAAACGGAATGAAAATGGTTTTTAGTATTCATCTAATGCCAAATGCTTGGCATTACAAATTGGTGAGGGTCTTCACAGAGCTGTATCTTACTGAGGTGCCACATGCTAGTGGTGGCACTTTTTAAAATATCTCACTAAAATGTCTTGTGAAATGAGATGCTATTTCACTATGAACTTTCTCACTATTCTTCATGAATCTCTATAATATGTGCCACCTTACCTGCTTTTTTGCAGTTTAATTCTCTCTTCTCTTCTGATGATTTACCTCTTGGTGTTGTGATTATTCTTGCTTGCGGTATCTTGTCTCAGATGTTGCGCTTTTATAAAAGGAAGTTTGAGAATCTAAATGTCTTAAGCAATTTCATGTGATATTTTTAAGAGGAGAGGGAGATTGTAGGTATTATCATGTGTCTGTCTGCACCCTCTCTGAAACTGGTATATCACAATCCACTCTTTACTGAAACAGCGGTTGAATCTTTTGAGTTTGAATTTACATAAAGATTATCTCCATGATTTAAAGAGTGAAACCAAACAAACCACAAACCCTCCTCCTAGTAAAAAGGTAGCTAGTCCAATGTTCTTGTTTGAGCTGGGATAGAGTGAATTCTTTTCACAGTAGGTGGTATGGGACTATGTTTTGTATGCGTGGCCAAAATTGTGTTGATAACACAGCAATGTTTTAGCTCTTGCTGAGGAGTACTTAAACAGTGTGTAGGCTGGGGCTGCACAAGAAGTTTGGAAGGGACACAGCTGGGCCAGCTGACCCTCACTGACCAATGGGATATCCGACAGCATATGACATTGCAGGAAAGAATGGGAATATTTGAAATTGTGGAATCTGCCTCTGCAAGTCCCCATTAAGTGTGATGGAGCCCGGCTGTCTTAGGAATAGGTGAACACTGACCAGATAACAGGAAACAGTGAGTGGATGGTTTTTTATTTCTTCGTTTGTGCACAGCTTTTCTTTACCTCCAAAAATGTTTTCATCTCACATGACGACTTTTCACACTTTTATTCTCCAAGTTCTCTCCCATCCCATGGAGGAGAGCCAGTGACCATCTGTGTGGGGCTTGACTGCATGCTGGGGTTAACCCACAGCATCCAGGTTTCAGGCTCTCACCAGCTACCTTCAGCTGGCCCTGGTGTTTGCCAGAATTCTCCTCCAGTAGGTGAAACTTGCTAATGGAAAACAAAGCTGCCACCCCTTGTTCTCCCCCGCCCTGTTCTGTTTGTTTGCAGGGATAGTTTTCTACTGTTTGATACCAATAAGTGTCAGAGGTTCTGCAAGTGATGAGGAGATTGTGAGGTGTCCTTTGTGATTATCCTCATCTGATGATAATGAGCGGCTGGATTGGCACTTGTTTTCTTACTCTGGGAAACAGAAATGAAAGGAGCAAAAAATATAACAGGTCAGCCGGGATTTTTTATGTTCTCCACATAATTTTCTCTCTTGATTCCAGTACCTCTGTTTCAGTCTCAGAGAGGAGAACAATGTTGTTAGGACTATTCAGCAGGATTGTACCCCAAATGGTTTAACCCCTGTGACTGCATATGTGTATGTAATATTACAAATATTTTAGCAAAGGTGTTGTAACTACACTAATATTTGTTGAGCTTACCTCTAAGAAAAATTATAGTATATCTGTAGATTTATTTGAAAAGCAACCTGTGAAAAAACCCATATATTTTGTTAAGAATCTCCAATTATGTTCAAAGCTGCTTTATATAGAAGGGTTTGTTTTATTACCTGTGGGAGCATATATTTCTTGGCTGTTCTCAGATGAAGCTGCCTTTGGAAAAGTATAAACTGCTAGTCATTAAAGTGTATTCCTTATTCTTATCTTTATTTTAATTTCTTTTTCAGGATCAGCCTGTGTGCCCTGAAAATACTTTTTTAAGATTCTCATAGCTAGCTTATTCTAAAAGCTAGAGACAAAATAATTAGGATTTCTGTGGCTCAGTGCAGAAACAAAGATTGTTTACAAAGAACTGGGAAATTGGAGAAAAAACCTGACTATTCTCAATGTTTCATAGGAAGATCCTATAATAAAACCATCAGCTATCTAGGAGTCCCTGACATGCAAGTAGAACAGATCTTAGACTTTTTCTTCCAAGCTGTTTTCTTTATGTCTCAAGGAAGATGCTGCATGTGCCAACTTTCCACATGCAACCTTTCTTCTGGCAGTAAATGTTGTCTTTTTTCTTGTAAGGAAATAAACAGGGTTCACCTTACCCAACTCTTTAAACATCATTAAGAATCGACTTCTTTTATAACAGTGTAATATAAATTTTATAAAAATAAATTATTTTTCCAAATTAAAATTAATATATCCCATATTTGCAAGGGAAGCTGGGTCATAACCACATCTCTTGCCCATTCCTAGAAGAGACTTTTCTGTAGCCTGAGGAGGACGGAATTTCAGCCAGCTGCTACAACAGCCCAGATCCAATGGAGCGATGCTGAAGCAGAAGTGATACAGACAGACATTCCTCTTGTTTAAATTGCTTTCATTGCTGGATCTGGTGTAGGTGGCATTGGACCTGTCAGGCATGTGCAGGATTACAGCCATGTCTGTGGGATTTCCAGGCACTGGCAATTCATCAGGTCTTTACTTATATGGAATTACTATTTGCCACTTGCTTAGTCTTTAAATGATAATTCACAAGAGAAGAAAGAGCTTATTATGGAAGAGGGCCTGTAGAAAATTTGACCTCTTTACTGAGCAAATGAAGATTAAATGTAATTTAATTAACAGAATTAATTATTTAAATGGAAATTTAATTTATTTTTAAAGATGAAATACATGAAAGGGTGGATATGAGGACTCAGACTGTAGATGGATTGAAAGAACAGTGTGGTGCACTAAGTCCACAATATTTTGCAGTGTAAGTAACTGAGTGTTTCTTTTATTTCACTTTAAACACCTATAAAGGGTAAAGACCACAGACAAGTGCCTATAATTTTAAGAAAGATAGCATACTTCTAATAGAAATCTTTCTAATAATAAAAGGAACTATCTGGTAGCCTTTAGCAATGAGCCTTACTGTATTTTCCATTTTTCACTTTTTGCTTTTCTATGTTTTGCTTCTTTTAAGCTTCACAAATGTACGACATCAAGTGGATGATGATGATGTATTTTTTCTCACAGATGCATCTGAGTGCAAAACATCTGTCTGTGGTTGGGGTGGATTAACTGAATGCACAGAGAAATTCAAACAATGATGTAATAACAGCTAAATACAGAGTATTTATATTTTAATTTCTCTGGACTGGTTATAATCCTCTGCCTGCTGAAACTGACTGTCCATAAAGTCTTTGGTTATGAAATGCAAATGAAAGCAGAAAGAATTTTTTTTTAAGTGAAATCTGAGTGTCAGGGAATCCTAGATATTTCTTATAGTTACAGCCAAAATAATGGCAGCTCTACATCTAGGTTGACTATTCCAGTGAAAATACTATCTCAAAATAAATATGCTCCCTGACTTTTGGTTTTTTTTCTGAATTACTCTCTGCATGTACTCTGTGCTTGCAAGAATTGTGAAAACAAAAAGTGTCTGGAAAGGATATTAATGAGGAAAAAACCTTAAAATAAAAGTAAAAATCTATTCCTATTTACTAAATACCAGCATGTAAAAAAAAAAAGCTAAGCTTCCTTATTTAAAAATTAATTAACCTTCTGTGATAGATCCGGGATTGGCTACTGCAGCTGGCAGCTCAGAGACTTTGTCAATAAGTTTAGTCAGTTTTTCCTTTATCTTGGATTACTTTGTTCACTTAGAGTCACTCCAGTGATGCCCTTTTGCTTTTTAATGAAGTGTGCCAGAGTCTTTCTGAAGGTTTAATCTAACCTTCATGGATAACAACATGATAACAAAATGCCTGATCTATAAACATATTTAAAAAAGGATGGCAACTAGATCTCAGCTGACATAGGCATATGTCTGGAGCATTTGCTCTAGTGTCCACAAGCTAATTGTTAAAGCTTTATACACACATTAATTCACTTATACACAGTACATCTTGTTGCTGTGTTTGCCAGAAAACAAAGAGAAACTTACTGCACACAAAGTAATCTCACAGCCTGACAGCATTTCTACTCTCTGAACTTACTGAGATATGTACGGGCCTTATGCCCTAGTTGAAGAGATTAGAACTTGCCCTAGTCTCTTAGTTTAAAAACAAAGCAAAAAAGCAGTATGTTTTTGTTTTTTCCTTCTGTTAAAAAATTTGTGTTAATTCATCTGCAGAGGAGCTATCATATCTCCTTTAACTGCTGCCACTGGTTACATCCAGAGAAAGAGAGCCTTTACACTGTGTTCAGACATGAGTTGGCAAAACTCCCAATGATTCTTCTTTATGCTGGGACAGGAATGTTTATGCAAGCATATTAAATGAAAACCTTCCTCAAAAATACATTCTGCAATATAGTAATGCTATCAGAGAGCAGCATGTCATATGGATGCAACTCCACTGGGTGAACTCTCACTGTTTCTAGGACTGCCTTTTTTCTACTTACTAGTCTTGTGACAATTGGAAGAAGACACCATAAGTAGAGGCAATGAGAAATAAGATTGGCAAAATGCAAATGTTTAATACCTTTTGCATTACATATTTTCTATATCTCCCACTTTATATATAATATCTCTCTAGATTGATCCTTTTGGTACAAAGTATTGTTCTTTTAATGTGTTTTTCTGTTGTATTTGAGTGTATTAATTTATTTTCATAGCAGACAGAAATGTGTAAGAAATGAAAAATTACATGTACAATCCACTTGACACAGACCCTAGGTTTTTTTCTGGTATTTGAAGGGAATTTCCTATAACTGCTATTCATGCCTGTTGCTATTGTCTTTGAGCACCATGGAGAAGAGTCTGTCTCCCTGTTCTTTACTACCCTCCACTAGATGGTTGTACACATTGATAGGATTCCCTGATCCTCCTCTTCTGGAAGATAGTCTCCCACCCATTTGCTGCACTCAAATTTCTCTTTTGTGCAAGTTTGGTAACACATTGTATATGTAATTCAAGGATTTATTATCAGTCTAGCTGAAATCTCAGCAGTTCTAATCAAAACGTTACTATTAGTCCAGTTGTGGTGTTGCTAGGACTCAGAGTTTTAAGGAAGTACTATTAAAATTAATATACACAAACTTCTGAGTATGCACCTAGTTCTTTTATAACTACTTTCCTTCCACTCCTCTCTCAAGGCCTGGGATTGATGGCTTTGGGCTGCCGGTGGACAAGTCAGCAGCATATCAAGTTCTTTGCCAGAAGTATGAGGTTGATGATTTCTTCATCCACATGTGAGAGCCCAGTGGAAGTTGTTTCTACGCATTGCTAGCACACTCTGCTCCTTAGTCTTTGTTCCCTGGTTCACGGCTTCATGGTGCATCTGTATTTGCTAAATGCTATCCATGGTATGTGTTCCATACTTTGTTCTCTTTGCTGGCCCAAACACTGCTTTTGCTCATTTCCCAGAACTGCATTTCTTTGGTAACCAGGGAACTAGCTCTGGTGAGTTTATAGCTCTGGTGCCTCCAGCAGCCTCCTATGATGTCAGGCTGGCGGCTCCTGCTGCAATGGCGTGTCTGTCCTGGCACACATCGTGCTCCCTGCTGCAGTCAGGGACAGTTATTCTACACACAACAACTAATTGTTATTACTAACCATCTCCTGCAAGGCCCAGGTGTAACAGCAGGTGTTATGACACTCACCTCTCTGAAGCTAAAGCCACCAGCATGTTCGGCTGCTCTTCTGGGCCAAATCACCGCTCCAGGCTGGCCAACACAAGCCCAAAGTCAGAGATGGCCTGAGGCCAGTGTTGCTTGTTCAACAAGCCTATGGCCAGATACTCAGTATTTACTGGGCTACAAGGACTCAAATACTTTTGAAAAATCGATTCTGAAACACGCATAGCTGTATAAGAGAAAAATAGAAAATGATTTGCTATTTTTCTGACTTTCTGTTTTCTTGTCTTAAAGTTACATTGATAAACCCAGTTCTTTCCTAATAATGAGGTTTGTAATAAAGTGGAAAAAAGCCTTTCACATCGGAAAGTGATATTACTTGTTGCTTTACTGGTAACCTTAGCAGAAGTCTGATTGAAATGGGAATATCTCAGTCATGACTTCATTTGTATTGCCATCTTCCTGGTTTTAAGTATGCTTTTTTTATTAAACCAGGCCGTTATTTAAACTTGCAAAATACAGAGGGAAGCAATTCTTTCCCCAGATATGCTGCATCAACCTTCATTTTTCTCTGCTTGAATTAAGTACTGCTTGAATTAAGTGATAATTCCTTGTATCTATCTATGTTATGTACTTACCTTTTTAGTTGTTCTGTGGTTTGCACATTTTGTCTATTTCTACAGCTGTGGTAAGCTAAGTTAAAAAATAAATAAGTATACCATTTTTCTACTTAGAAAAACTAAAAAGCCTATGAAAAGTCCTTTGCAATTTATAGTGTTATGAGTAATTTTCCCTTGAGACTCTGTCTTACATCTTCTAAAGAATTAATGATGCTGGAAATTAAACAAAAGTGTTTAGTTTAGATAATCAAGCAAGACAACCATCCTACAGGAAGTATTTTTTTATCTCCTTGGGTTTTTTCCTCAGGGCCAGTGAAGCTTCTTTGTAACCTGAAGATGGAAGGTCTTACTAGATGAGGAAAGCAAGTGAGCACTGACCTCCAGCACCAGAATGTGTAACGGTTTGAAGTTTCCTTAGTACAATGAAGCTAGCAAAAAGTTAATACACCCATTGAAATGGACTAAATCATAAGAAAAATCAATTCTTAATTCTGTCTTTAAAATTGTGACATAGAATCAACATTTTGAAAACCTTTAAAAATCAAAGGAGCATTAACTTCCAAGGGGGTACATGGACATTTCAACCTATTATTTATTCATTGATCTTTTTAAAATACATCGTGTACATAACATAAGCAGTGGTAAGCAGTATGCCTTCTTACACCTTTAGAAGACTCAGCATAAGATGTAAAATTAGCTAGTGGAAAGGCAAGAGTTAGGCACTTGGATTCCGGCTTTGTCCAATTAAATCAGAAACTGGTTCCATGTGTTTTCAACCTGCTGTGCAGAGTAAGTAAATGACTATCGTATCTGTCATTAATCATGCCTCCTTAATCCCCTCTAAAGCATTCTGTCTTCTGGATCATATTTATTAAAATGCTAGTCTGAAGAAAATTGGAATATTTTAATGTAAGGTACTATCACAGAAGTTTTGTATAATATCCACTCTGATTTGGGGGTGTTTACCATAACATCAGCTATTTAACATAAATTTTGGACAAGTATGACATTTTTAGTTTATTTTTTAACAGAATTTAAATTTAAATCACCTGATGTCCAAGGTATGCAGCATTTTAAAGGTTTAGAGGGCTTTGCCTTTGGGCCTGCTGCCATGAAACTCAGTTATTAACATAGCATTTGTTTCAAGTCATGCTTTTATTGTTCATTGCTATTTTAAAGAGTCCCATTAATCACTGAGCATAACCATGAACAGGCAGTATTGTGTACATGGATAGCATTCTTTCTTCTGTACCTCAAACCTTGTTGCTTGTCTTCAGTAACTTAGATCATGTTTCTTTTTCTTTGATAGCTTATATCTATCATTTGTGTCTACCCAGAATTCTTATTTGGAATTTCTTCTTTATGGAAAGGGAATTTTTTAAAGTTTTGCTATAGGAGAAAGATTTTCTCCATCTATTTCTTCATCTTGCTGAAAAATTTGGGGTTGTTTTTCTCTTGTTGTATCAGAATAAAATTTTTTTTCTCTAGGTTTCTACTATTTCTGATGATAAATTTGTTTAATTCTGCAGACTTAGAAGGAATTTTTTGACTAGGAAGTATTTTAGGTAAATGAAGAAATTCTCTGGAAGAGACAGTATGGTTCTCTGAGAGAGCTATGTCTCTTCATACATCTGCAGAGCTGCTGTGTTTTTTGAGGTTTTTTCCCAAGAAGACAGGCTGTTTCAACTTTACCTACACCAAAATTTTCATTTGTATAATTTCCCCATCTGATATGAGAGGAATTTTCTGTGAATAACATTTTCTCCTCTGGGTGTCAGACACTGTGTGACCTTCACTGAAACTAATCTTTAGTGAAAGGGTTGTAAAAATGTAGAGAATAAATGGGAGAATAACAGCTGTGTGAGAATTAGTTTCCTGAGAGTAGGAAAAAGAACATAGCTAGTAGTGGGAAATTGTAAGGCATATCTTAATTTTATATGTAATGCCTCTTTATATGGAAAAACTTGATCAACAAATTTAAAGTGCTTGTGTTACAGTGATATTCATCTAGCATTTTCAGGTAGGAAACAATTATTTCCCATGTGGGAAGATACATGTTTTCCATCTTTCTTCTTAAGGCAGAAAGATTACAGGAAGCAGGAGTCAGAGAATCTCCTAGCTTTTGCATCCAAATGCAGAAATAAACCTATGAGAAATCTTTGTTGGGGCTATAGATTTCATATGCTACACTATGCCTGTTTTTTGTGGCTAACTGAAATGGTCATTGGAAAAGACATTGGGTTTAGACATTGATTAATATCAATGTTGATAAATATATTTTAATTTTGGGATAAAAATGCATGAAATCTTACAGCTAAATGGTCTATTAAAAATTACAGAATGCGCAATATGTAATCAGACACTTTTGGGCTTCTTTCACGTTTCCAAATGTTTCAGAGAAATAAGATAGATACTAATCTGTATAAAGGAAATCTGAAGTGATGCTAGAAGGCAGAGTAACATTCTACCCCATGAATGGGGCTGCTGCTGTACATCTAAACCAGGCCATGTGCCTGTGTTTTCTCTCTCACTGGGCTGATGTTACACAGATAGGCTGAATAGGCTCTACTGAAAGCAGGAGCAGGTACCAAGGGAATGGTCATATGGGGATATTTGTCTTTTTTGCTATTCAAGCGGTTCAAATGGTTCCACAATGTAGGTTCACATTACACTGGATCCTTAGGAAGTAGCACTTTAGTTTCAGGTCAAGAATAGGGTCTAGGGAAAGCATTCCCATTTTACATTCCTCCTGGCACATTTAATGACCTTTTTAGACTGCTGCTCTGTTAACCCCACATGCTTGCAACACAGTCCTCCACAGTATCCACCTTGATTTACGATAATCCTATTTAACATTGCAAGGAGGCATTTCACGAGTTGTCTCACAATTAAGTATTCCCATGTGCATAATTTTTATTTGGAATGTTGTTGAGTTGATTAATAATTATACTACAGAAAAATATGTGGGAACTGAGAAAAAAAAGAGGAATACAAAACTTCTTGTGTTCCATTTATGTGCTAATTTTTTTTTCTAAGAGAAACTTAGACCTAGAAAACCATGTTGATGTTTGTGATGATCTGGATAAATTCATATTACATAGGAATGCTATTTTTATACCAATTTTTGAATATACATTTTCAGAAAAATGCCAGTTTTGAATATGGGAGATAAAAGAAATATCTCTACCTCCATACTGGACCATAATTTTGATGAGTAGTAAATGGAAAATGGAAGAGGGGACTTAACAGTCAAGAACAATAAAGATTTACTATTTGCTAACTGTAAATGAATATCCACAAGAAATCTTTCTACCTAGCAGAACAAACCAGTTTTCTGTCCTGAATTCTCGAGGAGAAATTAAGCCCTACTGACATGTGATGGGCCTGAGCAGGGACCACATGGAATAGACACAGGCCTATCAGCCAACCTCCTGCTCAGACCACAAAGATTCTAAATAAGAAGCTATTTATGAAGAAGCAGCTTAGGAAGCAGAATAGGATGCTGAGTGGCAGAAGCATGCAATATTATAGTCACTGAATCGCTCTGCCCTCAGTCAAAAAGACAGTTTGGTAGCTGGTGAAACTACTGAGGCAGGGGTGCCAGAGCCACTTCTGAAACATGTCGGTCCTTTTACTCAGGTAGTGTGCTGGGGAAGTCAACTAAAATACTGTGGTTTGATGAAACCAGCAGAAATTTATAAACAAACAGAATGACGCTGACAGACTCAAATCCCACACCCAGTCTTGTGCCTACTGAGGAAGGTTTTATTAGGTCAAAAACTGACTTATAAAGACAGCAAGAGTGCACGCAATGATTAAATCAAAAGCAGTTTGGAGGAATTTTATACAGTAATTTGTGTAGCATTTGACATTTAAAACCTTTGAATTCTAAATATAATACAAAACAGAGGTATAGATATTTTACATACCCTTCTTGGAACCAGCGTTGTTCTTCTAAGTAGTGCAGAAAAGAAGAAAGAAAAGATGTTCTGTTTCACTAGTCTGTAAACTGATTGCTGGGTGACCCACGCCTTCGTGGAAATAATGCTGTTGTATTTGTTGTTGCAATTTGGAAAAGTAACTAGGACCTCAGATAGAAGAATCCTCTAATGGAAACCCAGCAAGACACTGCAATTAAAACATGAATTTTAAAAAGTGTATTTCGTGTGAATGTGATCTTTCTTAGTGTTGTTTAAAATGTTAAATGTTCAAGGGAGGTGGTAGGGAATGGATTTCAGTGTTACGGTTTTTTTGTTTGTTTCTGTATCATGTTTCAAACATTTTGAATGCAGCTTTTGTTTTTCAATGGAACTGAAAAAGACTTTATGAGTTTGATACTCATAAAGAACTTGAAACTTAAGGACATTTTTTAAATTTCATCCACGATGTTAATTATACAATAATATCTTAGGCAGCATTAGATCCTTACAATTAAAGTACATTTCCACACTGCTACAAAGCTGAAACAACTATTACCAAAAGTGTACCTACTTTTTCTGTCTTGTATTATATGTCTGTAAGATGTACAACTTTTTACTCATTTCATGAAGTTTTACATGGTTTTTTCCACTCTTAAATAAAGAAGATTTAATATTTCAGAGCAACTAATGATACCTTTTTCAATTCTGTTACCTGAATTGGAGGGGACTTGCAGCTCAGCTGTGATGAGGGTAATTTTCTCTTCTAAACACTGTATGTTTGCTAAAATGTAATTCAGGTTACATTGAAATTTGCTGCATTTTGATAAAGGGTTTTTGAACGAATACTGTTATTAACTGACTAAGGAGTTATTAAGGTGTGTAATGGTTGGCTTCTCTGTCCTCCTCAGGAACAAAGTACAGGCACACCTTTCTTTGAGTTTTGCATACTGAATTTCAGTTCTAACACCTGTGGCTTGAACTGTAGTTTTATTCCAGTTCTGAACAGCTTTCACCACACGGTACTAGCTGAGCAGGTACCTGCACCCCACCACCCCCAACACACCGCGGGTTATCCGTAAAGAGATTTCACTGAAGTAATGCTAGTGTGGCCTGAATGAACCTCACCTGTTGTCAAGGTGACGTAGGGTTAAAAATTAACTTGAAAGGGCAGCTGCTGTGGCCTTTTTAGTATTCTTTTGTGGAGATTTAATTTTTTTAAAAAACAATAGGTAACAAGGTTAACTATTTTCTTCATGATCTAAGTAATATGAGTGTAGAATGATGCACTAAAGAGAGAAGAATGGTGGAGATAAAAGATTTTCAAGAGAGAAATAAATGATGAGCATGGTTTTGGGGGAGTGCTGCCTCAGGTCAGGAAAACTGAAGGAGTCTCTGCAGAGTATTAGAGAGGTCCATGGAATTAGATCTGAGCAGAAGCATGCAGAGCATCCAGAAAACTCCCAGCACTGAGAATCAAGTAGAATTGTCTTTATTTAATAATCCACAATGAAAGATCTTAGCTTTTGGCTTTGTAATGCACATTCTATATACCCTGTAAATATGCACACAGAATGACACTGACCCTGGAACTGCTGAGAGAGGTATTGAGTGTGTAGCATGAAACAGCAATAAGTCAAAAGTCTGCAACAGTCAAGGCTCAGACATTCATGATCCAAGAGGAAATTACAAGTCAACTCACTAAACATAATCAATCTAAAGGTAGGGATTATTCAATCCAGAATGCGATGCCTCTGGGTTTGCCTAGTCAAACACAATTTTTGCTTTCCTTATAAACTCTGCCATACCGATGCCTTAGCTGATCTTCATTTGAGGTGACAAGCATCAGTGTTACTTCAGGTCACCGTAGTTTAGATTTTGTGGATCTTTGAAAATCTGAGTCTCAACTCAGTCAACAATATTTGACGTATGTTCATCCCTAATGAAATCAAAATTGAGTTGACCTGATATAGACTGACTCTAAATGAATAAGCAGCACAAATGTTTGGAGTGAGACATAATTATGGCCAAAAAATTGATGGGAAGTCCCGCTTTTAATCCTATCTGTATGCGTTTTTGTAGAGCCAAATGTTAATGAAACAGCAAATATGGACTTTTGAGGTAATTAATGGGTCAGTGGTTGTTTTACTATTACTGACATAGTTCATCAAATTAGTAAGACCAACATTTCATGACAACTGTAAATTGTAAATTTTTAAATTAGCCTCTGATTTTCAAAGACATGATACATGGTGGCATCAGTTCCAAAGAGTGTTTAAGAACATCAATAAGTATCTCATCTATTTTAAAAGTGAGACTGTCATTATATAATAAATTAAATTATTATCATTACATTATTTATCATTAACTGATAAAATACTGAAATGTTCTCATTCTCCAACAGCTGATTTAAACATCTAATCCTTAAACAGACAATAAAAGTAAGAAGGGAAGTCTTATTTGTACAAGGGAGATGAAAGAGAATAAATCTATGCTTCCTGAATGAAAGAAGGAAAGGATTTTAGTTTTGTGTATCTTGGCACTGAATTTGTTCTCTTTTTGCACAGATGGGTAATTACTTAATTTGATATATACAAAACCATATAGGAAATTCAGTTACAATAAAATATGACTTCTAAAAGACATAGTAAACCAACCTCAGATGTCAGATTTTGCTTATATTTTAATAACAAGGAAAATACAAGTGCAAAGTTTGTAGAAGTAGAATTACCATTTTTCATAGGGTGCAAATAAATAAAATTGGCATATTTTCTTTCTCACAAGATTCTACTCTTGAAAAATCCAAGTAAATTTTCTTGAGCACTGGATCTAAGCAAATGTGAGCGGAAAAGTTTAGATAACGAGCTCCAAAAGTACTGTTTTCTGCTTTGAGTATTAACAGTCTTTGATGGATATAAGTTTTGTTGTATAGAGCGGGTTCATAAAAAGGTAAGTTCTTCTGCATTGAACTCCTTCAAACTGGAGATGAATGTAGCTGTACATGGAGCTATCATGTGCAAATGTAGCCAGAGTATGCTAAAACAGATAATTTACTGTTTCTGATGAGAAATTGTAGGAAAATTATTTTAATGTCTATTATGTTTTTTCAGCTTTCAACTTGTTAATTCTTTCAAGTAGCCGTGGTTAAGAAAGTTTTTTGTAGATTTTGAAATTTACTTGGAAAGTTTCCTTGTCACCCTTTCCTTGTTCTGTGTAAGATATATTTTAATATTACATCGTTGGAGACTGTGGGTTGTTGAAGACCTAATGACTTCATTTATTTTCTTGTGGCCTGCATATGGACCCTGACGTCCTGCAAGGTTGACCTGACTTATGCCTTCATGGCAATGACTTTCTGTAATCTTCTTAACAGTATGAAAAGGAAGTATGCGGATGGTCACATGAATAGTTTTGTTACAGAGCCGGTGCTAGAATAAGTGTTACAATGGCAAAAGTCATACTCACATCTTGGCCACCCAGTGAAGAGAAAGGTGCACAACACAAAATTTGAATATGAAAGATTACTCACAGGAGACAGTTTTGGGAACACTTAAATCCTCAGAGGCCCTGCTTTGGATAGAAGAAGGAGCAGAAAGCTGTCCAGCAGCTGAGCTACAAAGAAATAGCTAGTGGTCTTAGGGAGATTTTTGTCAGCTCGACTGAAGAGCGTACTTGATTGTGTGGGTTTGAGCTTTTTTCCTTACATAAACAGAGATTATGTGAAATTTGTATCATCACCTATATAAGTAAAGCTGAAGGGTTTTTTGTGTAATTAAGACTAATGTTTGTTAAATTATTTATATTTGGGATGGTGTATGATTTCCTACAGCCATCTCTTGGTAGGCAGGTAGACTAGATTATGTGCAGATGTCTCCTCCAGACTTAATTATACTGTGATACAGAAGAACTTATATTTGCCATAAGGAATATGAAAACTTGAATTTTTTTCAAATTTCTGACTTTGACTATCTCCTCCTGAATAGTGCCATATATCTACATTGATCTTTAAATTCATAAAAATTCTTTAGGAAAAAGGCAAGGTATTATGATTGTGTCTTTGATGCTTTTCAAGGTTTTTGATATCTAGAACAAACTGAATTCAGACAGTTTCACAATACCAAAAATAAGACATCTGTTTCAAAATTGAACTTCAAAAAAAAAAGAAATGTTGCTTAAAGATCTTCTCTTTACATTCAGAATTATATTTCATTGGTTTATATATTCATTACTTTTGACAAAATTAAAGATATTGCAGACCATTAAATACTTTAAGTACAAGTATTTCTTTTACCATTCAACTCGAGAAAATTTTTGTGATTCTCACATGGACGTCAGAATTTAATTTAAAAAAAAGGAACTAGCCCAATTTCTAATGTTCTGTTTCTTTCTAGTGAAAAGGACTGGGTTCCTTTTCTGAGGAGCATGGTAACTACAACAGATTTGAGATAACTGTAGCTTGTTTGCTTGTTTGGCGAGGTGGTTTTCTTTATAATTGTGTAAAGAAAAAATATGCCAACACAAGTAAAAGCATTTGCTATTACATGTGGTGTAGAGCCCTGAAGCTTGCTGGTTTTCCAGAAGGCAACCAAGTAGGACTAGAATGCAGGGGTTTTTGTGGCCAATTGTGCGACAACTCTCTTGATCCCCTTTGTAATAATGCTTGCCTATATTGCCCTGTTTCCAGTAGACTACATTTGAACTTAAAATGTTTTAAAGAGTGCCATTGTTGCAGGCAGAACTAATTTTATAATTGAAGTGAATACTACTGTAAAAGTTCAAGGACAGGATATGAAGATTTCAATTATTTAACTGATGTATCAACTCACTTTACATATACATACATATACTGTAAAGATGTTTGATTTCCAGAGTATTATTTCCGCTTTCTTTTGTCAATCAGTGCTTTGATTGAGAAATTCATCTACTGCCTGTTTCACAAGTGACTCATTTGTTTGTCTCTCAAAAATATTATTTGCAACTTCGACTCCCAACAGTGAGTCACTTCTTTATGTTTTTCAAAGGCTCAGTTTTCAACTTTCAGTTCTTTCAACAAAATTATCTACTATATTTCAAAAGATTATTCTACAGAGCTCATATTTTCTTAAAAATACTGTATTACTCTTGGGATAACAGTATATTAATAATTTTATGTTTTCAGATGTATTGAGGTTTTTCTACTAACTAGTTACAATGGATAACTCTTCAGAAAGAAATTTTTTATAAAAAAGGAAAGAGATACTGTTCAACTAAAGATTGAAAATTAAATTCTCTTAAATAGTGTTTTTGAGCTTTAAAATCAAACCACTATGATATATTCTAATGTTTTATTCTTGTATAGCTAAATTTTTTACTTGCTTAGGGTTTCAATTTCTCAGAGATCACACTCCATGTTCTGAATTGCCACTAGATCTCTTTCAGGCTTTAAAAATGCTCTGACATAACCATAAAATCCTCTACATCAAGGACTCTCATCTTTTAAATAGAGACAAGGAAGCATGCATCTTATTAGTGCTTTGAATTCTGAAACATGTTCCATTACTGTTTGCTGGAGCTTCAGTATTGAAAAGAGGGAATAGTTTTGCCTCAAAGACACACGAAACAGATCTAGACTCTGATTGCAGCCTGTATTAATTTCTTTCTGGTGACGACAGAATAGTTACATTTTGGTAACACAAGGGTCTCATGGTGTTCTGTATTTTTAGTGTTTAACATAACATCAACATCTGTTGGTTTGCAGAGGAAAAAGTTCTCTCCTGGAGTTTCCAGTATACAAAGCTAGCATAACGTGAGTCTGAGTAGGGTAGATCCCATATCATGAGAGTTAATATAGAAATAGATAATCCTGTTAAACAGAAGCTCTACAATAAGCAACAGGTTGCAGAAATTTACCTGTGTTATACATTGTAAATCTATCTCAAAAAACAATTGTCTCGCTTCCTAGAAATCTTGTTAAAAAATGCATGCAAAATATTTTTTGACTTTGAAACCTTTTACAAAATTATTGAAAACCACTGTAATATTAAACATTGTGATTTGGTGCTCATTATTGCTCAAAAATTATATTTTGTCCTAACTGAACTATGTTAGACATACAATGCTTGAGACACAGAAAGTATCTTGATGCTTTGTTTGCACCGTACACAAAACTTTGCCCTGCTAAATAATTTGTTAATTGACTTAAGAATTGAAATGAGTGGAGGCCATATTACTCTGTGCAGATTCGTACAATATTGCTTTACTCAGATAGGACACCCGCATGGCATAGGAGTCCTTCATGGTTCTATTCTGATGAGCTGAAGGCAGAAGGAAAATACATATATTTGATAAATCACTATAATTTGCACGTCGCCCTGAAACATCTTAATCAAAGTTGAAATAATTTTATTTCTGGGACTCTAATTTCATTCAAATTTCAGACTATACTTGTTTAAAGTTTAGCTTTTAAGACACTGTCCCTAAAAGGAACCAACACTGTTTAGTTTAAAAACTGAGCTTCTCTTGAAATGCTTCTAGTTGCTGTGGCAATCGTAACCTTTAGTGTTGAAAAATTGCTGAATAGTTAATATTGAAGTTGTTAAATAACATCTCCTGAAATGTGTGTTTGCAGTATTATGCAAGTAAATAAAGCATCAATACAGAAGAGGTACTTATAGGAAGATTCTTTTTCTCCTAACTAGTTGAGATGCAGAGTCTTGGAAGAATTTCTTCATAAAGCACTTTGAGAGCTGTGATAGGTTTTAGCGTTTAATAGGTCGACAGCAGTAAAATCGTTCTGTAAGACTTTGCCTGCTTTTTTCTTTTGTCTTTCGTTTTTTTACCTGAGAATATGTAGTTGAATTTTATGTAATCTAAGCCCTAAAAAATTGGAGATATACTGTATTTTCACATGCAAAGCCTGCGGGTTTTCTGGAGAAATAATAAGCACACTGGGTGTTTCAGCTGACTGGTTGATACAAGGTGAAGTTCACCCCGAATCCATTTTTACCCAATAGTTTGCCAGGCTTTTTAGCTCTGTATTCTCTGCATCACGCCCAGAACAAAGGTGTCACTCCTAAACACTGAACTTACCTCTTGCAAGAGATATGCAATTTTTTTATTGTTATAACTAGGGCTATAGTGCACTAAAAATAATTTTCTCGTAGTCTTATGAAATGCTAAGGATTATGTATAAGCAACAGCAGTAGTGAGCCACATGGAGATACCCACTGAATCAGACATTAGTTTCAGTTTCACTATATAGTGAACAGAAAATAGGAATTATTAAATTATGTTATTTCTGATATGACCACTCAGATTATATTTTTAACAGGCTGAACTCATCAGTGGGTTTTCAGGCATGGAAAGGTCAAATGAAGCAGGGTATGGTGCATAAATATATAAATGTTTCTTCCTACAGGACTATCTGGTCTACTGCTCCAAGGAAATAGAGCAGGGCAACCCTTTAATAAGTGCCACTGCACATTTAGTTCATGGAACCACTCACATTGTACTGCATGGGAAAAAAATCCTCATTATTCTGCTTTGATTCAGAAGAAATTCTGAATGCATAGAAGTTTGTGACTCCACATCTGACCTAGTAAGTTTGATTGTTTTTGTGTTTAATTACTTTTTTAATAAGTTTTGAATTTCTGCCAGTTTAATGAAAATTAAATTTTCCTTTGAAGTTTGTTGCAGAGTTGAAATATCTCCAAAGTGACCAACACAT
Source organism: Callaeas wilsoni (assembly GCA_013398955.1). Taxonomy (NCBI): domain Eukaryota; kingdom Metazoa; phylum Chordata; class Aves; order Passeriformes; family Callaeidae; genus Callaeas; species Callaeas wilsoni. Next base: position 121,210 of record VWPU01009966.1, on the reverse strand, counting down.
TTTCATGCTTATAGCAATATCAGCTAACCTATTTACTTATTCTGCTTGAAAAATGAGAACGTGCTTTCTATTTAAAATTCTAGGTACAATTTTAAATTATTCCATGGTCACAAAATTAATCAATCTCTATTTCAACAGCTATTAGTCACATGAACAAAGTGACAGATTTGCTATTTTCCTTAAAATTCAAGTTTCATAAAAGTTTCCACTAAACAAAAACAGCACAGAGCATTGCCTAGACATTTCTGTTTTAAAAGGGAAATGTTTAATATCAGCAAATACGTTGAAGGTTCTCCAAGAAAATGTGCATTTCTAATGACGTGTAAAGCTGAGTAGTTTAGCCTATGTGGTGTATCAAAGCATTTTATGAACCTTTGAAAATAAAGGCATATCTTTGAGATGAAAGAAAGAAGTAGTAGAGGAATGTTTATATGCACATATGCTGTTTTGAAAAAAGGCAGAATGACATCAAAAGAACATGCAAAGATAACACCTTTTTCTTCGCATTACTTAAAACTTTGTTGGTAACTGAGTTGTAGCATGAAAAAGCTAGAGGAGGGGAAAAAAAAAGAATTGAAAATATTCAAAGCAGTTTCAGACCTTACTCTTTTTTTCTGTCTTCTTGACTTTCCTATCTCCAATTTCTTTTCTTTTTCTTCACACCATCAACTTCAAGCTGTTTTAAATTTAGGTTGGAATCCCTAGCTAATATTTAGAGTTAAGAACGCTTTTAGCTGTAATGAGTTCTGTAAAACTGTATGATCTAATAGCCACCTTAATGTCTCACATTTTCTTTTGAGAAATACCGAATTTACCACTCAGTTAACAGCTTTAGATTGCAACAGTGGGCACCATCAGTAGCATGAAATATCAGAAGTCCAAATGATGATTTGTGCACCTGGGACAGAGTAAGCCCAGGAATGAGGTAAGTTGGCAGAGGAGTGGCTGGAGAGCAGCCCTGCAGAGAGGGATCTCGGGGTGCTGGTCAGCAGCAGCTCAGTGTGGAGGGAAAGCAGAGGGCAAAACCCCACTCCGAGGTGCCCTGAGCTCAGCACGAGCAGAGACCCAACAGAGGTGACTGTCCTGCTGCATTCAGCCTTGCGGGGCCTCACCCTGAGTGCTGTGTGCTGTTCTGGGCCCCATGCGTCAAGAAGGATGTGGAAGTCCTTGGATATGTCCAGAGAAGGCAATAAAGTTGGTGGCAGGGCTGGAAGGCATGTGATGGGAGGAGATGCTAAGAACTCTGGGTCTATCTAGCTTGGAGAGAAGGAGTCTGACCGTTGACCTCACTGCTCTCTCAGCTTCCTGAGGAGGAAAAGTGGCAAGGGAGGTGCTGACCTCTTTTCCCTGGTATCTGCTGGTAGGATGTGTGGGCATGGTTCAGAGCTGTGCCAGGGAAGATTTAGATGGGACATTAGAAAGCATTTCTTTACTGAGAGGGTGGTCAAACACTGGAACATATTTCCTAGAGAGATGGTTCATTCCTTGAGTTCATCAGTGTTTTGGAGGCATTTGCACAAAGACCTTAATAATTTTCTTTGATTTTTGATCAGCCTTCTGCTGTGCTTAGGCAGTCAGACTGGATGATTGTTGCAGGCCCCTTCCAAATGAAATATTCTTTTTGATTGTTTCTATTCTGTATTTGCACTTTTAAAAAGCTGCACACTAATTGATGACAATAGGATGTAAAGTATCAGATTGCAGGCTGTGGACTCATAAATGTGTCTTGCAAAACCTTTGAGAGATTACAGAGGGAGTGTTCATAAAGCATGAAGTCAAGTGTGTCCACATAAAAAGTCAAGGGAAATAATTCCAATGTAAAAATAAAATTTAACCAGAAAATATCCAAATATGTTATCATTGTCATTTACTGAAACATTGAAGTGTTATGTAGAATGAAAATACTTTAAATTTCATCTCAACTGATCTTGACAGATCAATCTGTAATCTGTTCAACATCAGGGCTTTCTGTCTGTCAGATATTACGTAGTAGGTAACCTGAAAAAATCCTCATTAATTCGTATCTCATGTTGATAACCTCTCCTTTACAACAGTTGCAGAGGGCATGGTGAGTAGTGCAAAGCTTGATATTTGTCTATACTTGGTCTTTAGGCCACAGGTGTTACAGTTTTCTGACTTTAATGCAGGCAGATACTACACAAAAGCTGCTTTTTCATTTAGCAACTTGCTAGTTTCCTCCCAGCTCATGGCCAAATCTTTTATGTAAGTATTTTGAAAGTGTCCAGCACAGATTCCTGTAGACCTGTCTCATGGACTAGCTCTCCACAAGATAAGAAAGCAGAAGGCTGGAAGATTGTAAGTATTCCTTCTGTTATCCCTTTCATGAACAGCTTTCATCGTTCAAAGGCACTTTCTTCTGGGAAAAAAGTAAATGCTCACCCTGTTACGCAACTCAAGCTGTGTAAAGCCATTCCACATTTGGTAGAAACCAGCTTCTGAATTTGATTTAGTTTTTGTATATGTTACTGCTGTCACCCATAGGTTCAAAAGTGACTGAACTTCAAAAAAGTCATGATCAGATCTTATTAATCTAAAGCAGCTGATTCACTTCTTTCAGATTTATTCCTCCATTTACTAGAATACTGAACACAACTAAATCTTGTTATATCAAGAAATGTTTGACCTCCAGGAAAGAGTTCTTCCCCCTTTGTAAAACTTGCATTATAATCGAAAGGTAAAACTTATTAACAATATTGTTTGCTTAGGTCATAGATGGGTTTTTATTCTACCCATGTGAAATAGTTTTATTTGTTAATTGCTGGCTGATTTAAATATGTTCAACTGGTCATGTAATGTACTACATGTGATCATGCTGAAATCTTTAGAAGTATATGCTCTATTGTGAAAAGCCTAGAAAATTCAATTTTCCACAGTAGTTGCTTGGGGTCTGTAAGCTTACTTGTTACTAGATAGATGTAACCTCATTTCTTTCTAGGTTTTTGCGTAAGAACTAAGTCTCATTACCTCTTCTGTTCTCATTTATTAGGCTTCCAAAATCATGGAGTGTTAACCTCATTTATATCCCAGTTCACTAAATCAAAAATAGAGATCTATGTTTAGAACTGTTAGGAAGAATCAGGATTTTCCCAGCTGAGAGGCAGAATGATGTTTTCACAGACCATTTGAATTTAAAAATTTTAAAAGATTTAAAAATAAAAGCTTATTCTTTCTCTTTAAGCACTTGTAGTGAAAGGGTCTCTACAACCTCTGAGTTGATCTCAGTATTCATTTCAATCTATAGTTAGGGGTTTTTTTGGTTTATCAAACCATGGGGGGCTTTTTTTTGTAATTAGGAATTTAGCTAACTATATGTTCCCATTTTCTCCAGTAGGGAATATCCAAATCTTTCAATGTACTATATTTTCTAGATGTCTTTTATCCCATATAGCTCTTCTCTGGACTCTTCTCAGCTTTTCTAGATTTTCTAGAAACTTGGTAGCAGAAATAGTCATATTTCTGGACCAGCTGCCACATAACTATTACCACGCAGGCTAGTAGTTCTGCTGGTAATTGTTGCTTCATTCCATTTTTGGCAGGTAATTTTGGTGGAATGTGGTAGTGCTATTAATCTCAAATTTGTTTCCCCTTCCTCCACTCGTGTGTTACTGTATTTTAACCAGACTAGTTAGCATTTTGTTTTCTTTTCCTCTGGTTGTTTTTTTTTTTTTTTTTTTTCTTGTTTTTTTTTTTTTTTTTTTTGTTTGAGTGTATGTTTAGTTGGTTTTAATCTGGTGATTTGGGTTTTGGGGATTTTTTTGAGCTTCAATTTTGGCTTGGCAGAGGGTCAGAAGAGTTACCACTAATATTAAAAAAAAGAGAAACTATAAAATTTTAATCTGCTTTTTAAAGAGTGGACATCCCTTCTTTCTCAGTATAGTATAAATATTTGAAAGTTATATTCTGTCCTTATTTAGGATAGTTATCATTTGTCAGTGAGCTACTAAAAACTACTCTGTGAGCAATTTCTTCCCCACTTCCCTCAGTTTGAATATTTAGGTGTTTTATAACTCTTTTTCACAGTTTCTAAAGCTGGAAAATTCAGTAACCTACTAAAACTTTGAAAAATAATTCCTGGTGAGGTAGAGGTACCCTAGCTAATTTGTTCTGCACTCTACTGTGAATTCTATTAAGATTGGTTCCCCTTATCCCTTGTATTCTTCTTTGGTTGTTTTCCTAAACTGCTCTGATTTTCTAATATTTTATAAATGCAATAACCTGTTGGGAGGAATTTTACACACAAAATTAAAGATGTCACTTTTTTTTCATATGTCATTTATGAATTGTTTTTTAGATTAGTAAAGACCTGTTTGACTACATTTTATCAGCACACAAAATAAGTAGCATGATCATTTAACCTGTTAGCAAGCAATGGCTTGTAAAGTCTTTCCCAGTAATATTTCTCCCCTTTTTTTTCCACATCTGCCTTTTTTCTGTCCTCAGGTAACTTCCAAAGAGATTTGCAAAGAAGTTATAAGTGAAAGTTTTGATTCTTTAATAAACCACAGGAACAGATATTCTAGAAAAGCAGAAACTTTCATCTAAAATTGGTACTTTTTCTTGTCTCTCAGCTATACACATCTACCTAGAGACCTTTAGAATTCTTGCCATATCTTCAGTTTCATAACACTGATGTCTTTGTCTGAGTAATGATAACACAAATGCATCTGGCTTCAACTTTGTGATGGGATAAATGAACAAATTCAGATAACTTTGTTTAGAACACCCGCTCTTTTGTGTTTGGCCACTAGGGAATCGGTCAGCCTTCCAGGGCACAAAAAAAGTAATAAAAAGATAAATATTATGTTCAAAAATTCTAATGGATAGATATTAACTTTTATTTTTTTTCTGTGCTCAGCTAGACTGCTGTGAACCCAGGTAAAATATTTCATTAACTTCTAATGTTTCAGCATAATATTAGTTCTCTTCTCTTCCTTTTTCTTTTTTTATTATTACTTAATTTCTTTTATTGCGGTTTTTTTGCTTTCATTCTTTTTTATTCATTAACTGAATATAGATTTAAAAAATTGATTTTTTTTCATGGAAAGAATGTATAAGCGATTTATGAAGACTGGTAGAACATCTTTAGGAAAATATACATTTTCTTCATAAATACAGCCATAAGATTTTCTATGAAGCTTTCTCATTGACAAGGTAACACTGATGTATTTCATATCAACTGTCTTTACTGTTCAGATTACTGTAATTTCAAGTGGGGTTTAAATGATCCTCACAAGGAAGGCAGCCTAACTAACCTTATTACTTTTTGGCTAGAACGCCCTAGCTGTGAGAGCTGCAGTTATATATAAGAAGAGAAAATGGTAATGTGTGGTTTTTAGAAGACAGATTTCATGCTTTTATCTTGTCAGGCACTTTGGATTAGGTCCCATGTGGGACTTTGGGGACACGAGTGAAGGATTGCCAAATTTAGCTTCAGAAGGTATTTGACTCCAGGGTAAAAGCCAGGACTCTGAGTGAAAAGCCTAGGATTTTTTTAAATGTGTAATTCTACAAAGGATTAGACACTTCAGAATAAGAGTCTAACTATATTTAAAAAAAAAAGAAAGAAAAGGAAAAAAAAGTTTACAGGTAGAGCAACTTGAAAGTTTATTTCAGCTGGTTAACACGGATATGCTTGAATTTATTCTCTAGATCTTTGGTTGTAATCACTCCTAAATTTCAAAAATAAACAATCTCATTATGCTGTTTAGGTAAAATAGGTCAGTGGCAGGAAGGCCCAGACTCTTTTTTATGTCTTCTCTCAAAGTAGTCTTTACATTTTACACCAAATGTACAAGGAGCCATAGGAAACCATGTGGAATTAACAGTTTGTTTTATTTTGTGGAACACAGAAATAATTCACTGACAACATCATAAAATCATTTGACTAAGGAATTCTGTGGTCTTGATTCTTGGTTATCCCATAGATCAGCCTTTCCTAGATTTTTTAGATTTTATACATTCCTTTCATGTAGAAAATGAGTCTTCCAGGTGAGCACTCTGAGGTACTGGATGATATTTCCTACTCTTCCCACTGTGGGGGCCATGTGAATGAATGTACATGAGTAAAGCGTGCTGCTTTGAGGAGAAAATTGAGACCTGTGCTGTGAAATGTTGGTGTGTCGACTGTGGTAAATTGGATGATGAGAAAATCAATAGCTGTTATTGCTGGCATTAAAAATAAACTGGAGGAGATGCGATTTCTGAACAGACAGAGATTAAAGATTGTCATAGGCAGAGAAAAAACTTGTTCATACAAAAAGCTGAGTGGTTTAGTAGTAAACGTATAGGTTGAAAGAACTGTCTGATTCTCATGGTTTGTGAACTGACAGGCTACCAGATATTAGAATTTTCTGGCTATAAGATATATGCCCAAAATGCCAATTTGAAACTCATAAAAGTACAGTATGAACCACGAGAAACATGGAGTGGAGCTATTTAAAAAAAATCACTCACTTGAAAGTGGCAAGCATTAAACTAGGCTCCTGAATATTGCTTTGTGTGAAACATTGTTGCATTGTGTGATACATTTTTGGATCCACGGAAATAACCACCTTCCTGCCAAATTGAAGTAGCTTCATGAAAACCAGCATAGAAATGTATAACAAGCAAAATAATCTGAAGAACCAGGGCTGCTCTGGGGCAAATCTCTCTGTTTGATCTCAATGGGATAAAGTGGAAAGAATGCATTCATGTTTTATGCAACATCTGTAAGAAAGGAAAAGGTTTTCCTACCAGAAGAGTGCCATCAAACCAACCCTGAGTACTTTCTTTTCCCTGCTTTAAAAATGGTATCCAATTTATACTTGGAAGAGCTCTGTAGAAAGAACATTGGAATTCTGAGGGTTCAGAACGGTCAGGCACTAAGATCTTGTGAGATTAAAACCTAACAAATTTAACTTTACAATTTATATAAAAATTAGTCGCTTTTGCTGAGAGAAATTTCACTTTGATTCAATTTTGAGTAATTTGAAAAGTGCTTTAAGTAGCTCCACAAGTTCGAGAGCCTCTGCAGATTGCTGTTATTAAATAAGATTCCGTTATTCGTAATGGTAATTGTATGTTACAATATTAACAACACAGTATTAAAGCATTTTCCAGTCCAGGAAAAGAACGTGCTTCTTGTTCAGAAAGTTTCTAAAGTAACAAAATAAATAGGCAGAACAGTGTGAAACAAACAGGGGAAGAAAAAAGAACAAGTGTAAGAAATACAGCCCTCCCATGGCCTTGTTTTGCAGTATTCTATGTGGAAAGAAAAAGAAAAAACAGAAAAGGGGAGGAGGGGGAGAAAAAATGAAAAAGAAAAGTCAGAGTCTCTTCTCTTTCCACAACTTAGCCAGCTCCACTGACAATGAATCAAGCTAAAGAAACATTGCTGGCAGGAATTATATTCTTGTGGCTGATGAGCATTTTCAAGAATATTGTTCCAATAATTTATTTTACAACAAATTTATTCCCATTCAGTAAAAATGGGAATAAGATCAGAATATTTCATTTTCTGTTAAGAAAGAAATATGTTAGTTTTTCATATCGTGGTAAAAGGCTGAATGTATTGTCATGATATTTGATGGATTAAGAAATCCAGGAAAGCATTTCTGGGTTATTTTGATGGCTGATATAAGACAAGAGTGGAACAACAAGTTGAAATTCTTTGTGTGTGTGTGTGTGTGTGTACTGCAATACAGAGAAGATTTGATATCTAATGCATGGTGCCTTTTAATCTTAGTATATGTAAAAGCCTTGATAAAGTGATTCAGTTCATCAGCAGACACTGCATTGTTTCCTACTAGGTGTTACAGAGGGGAATAAACTAGTTTGCTTCTGTTAGGCTGAGCTGTCACATCAGTTCTCTTTTCTGCCTTATCATCAAGAAGGAGCCGTAAAAATTTCTGCTTTTCAAGGTGAACTTTCCCTCCCATCAGGCCAAAGAGGGAAATTTGATGCACTGAGATTTAAATATTTGGTAATATGATTATCATTTTTCTATGAGGTAATCCAATTCATATTAAACAAATGCAATAGTTTCAATTTTCATCTTTTTTCTCAGGTGTATCTACCTGGAAGTGCATGAAGTTTTAGAAGTGCTAGCTACATTATTTCTTTTTTGCCATTTCTTGACTATAAAGGCACTCATAATTAAATCTCAACACACTTCACAGCTGTATATGTATATATACTTTTTTTAGATGGTGAATTTTCCTTAGATCAGCTTTTTCTGTAATGTTTAAGTTTATGCTGTTTTTGTGAGGTTTTTTGCTGTTTTTGTTTTTAGTTTGTTTGCTTGTTTTTACATAGTTTTTTACTGCATCAATGGTAGTCTAGAGCAGAAAGGCCTTTAAATAAACAATCACAGAATAATTTGTAGCCCAAAGTCTGAGCAAAAAACAGAAAACAATCTTGGGTCTGCTTTCCTAGTTTGAAAAGGGACTTTCTTTGTTCAGTATCCTGTGTTTCTCCATTTTAAGCAAGTTTCTTTGTGCAAAATAATTACACAGTTTGATCCAAAACATAATAAATCCAGATTTGGAGCATGACAGTTCACAAGTGATCCAATCTGTGAAAAATACAAGTTTATTTACTCCAGGTGAAGTTTTCAGCTTAAAAAAGATACATTAAATTTCATCAAATTTAATTTTCAAAGCAGATTAAACAGTAGTTGCAAATTTCAGACTATGATTCATCCCATCCAGCACTGCTGGATCAACACGTACGCTTGCTCCTTTAGTCATTGCAACTGGAGACATATAAAACACAGTAAAAACAACCATAGGACTGCTCAAGAACTAGGGCTATTCAGTTCTTTTTGAGTACATCTACATATTGGTCTAATAAGAAATTTAAAAGTAATTTTGGATTTGTTTTTAATACCATTTAAGTCGCCTGTGAATACAGTTTCTTAGTGTCTGTGGATAATACTTTTGTTTTCATCGCCACTTTAGTATACGCAATACTGTTTCCTTGGGAGAACATGAAGGACCAGATAAGAATTTTTTTTCCTGTGGAGAAACCATGATGAGGTGAAAAAACTTTACTTTGTGTACCTGTTATTTGTTGACCTCTCCATTACTGTTGCATTCAGCAATTAATATGTTTGTGGCTAAATAGAAATACATGCTTTTACTACAATTCTCTTCTGACTGCTTCAGACCTAAAGGCCTTCAGTGTGTACACTTAGCTGATCTGCAAAATGACTTTGGGAAAAATACCACTTTCTTGAAGTGAAATGCTTGAAAATTGTGCAAATAGTCCCCTTTAAACGGTGTATAGTGATAAGATATACACTAGAGGATAAAAGACTTGATTTATTATTTTTTTTACTTTAGTCTCTAGTTAGACTTAGATCTGCCTGTCTGCAAAGTTCCCTTGCTTCACCCTGAGCGCACAGGAAGCGTATATATGCATATAGACATGGAGAAGGCCAGAGAAAATACTACGGCTTAACCTCAAAGGTAGGAAGTGAAATGCATTGGAATGGAAAGGATATTCCAGTTGTTTGAATTGCTGAACCTAATTTCGGGTTGTTCTACAGTCTCACGAGTGCATGTCCCATTTCAGCAGGGGGACGGCGAAGAGCAGCGCTGCGAACGGGGCTTTGCAAGGAGCCGTGGCCGAGCAGCTCCAGGCATTCTGCTGCAGGGCTGACCAGCTTCTGTGGGGAAATCGAGGGTGCTGAGGGGGAACTGCTCCGCAGGCTCGTGAGAAATAGCGCGGAATGCGCTCCAAGGATAGAGAGCCGCTGCTGAGGAGGTCTCTGTGTTGCCCGCTTTGAAAGATGTGCATGCACGAAGGGCAGAATAACCGAGGTAAAACTAAACCGGGGCTGCACAGAACTACTGTAAGATTGTAGGAGTACTGCAAGAGAGGGGAAGAATTCGTACTGATCTTTGGAAAAACACATGTAAAACAAGTCTCCTTAGAGAGCAGTACCATTTTATATCAGCAGCTGGCAAGGAGTGAGTAGTGTGAATAGCCTAACGTGCTCCTCCACATATGTTGGAAAGGAAAGAAAGGAAAAGAAAGCAGACTACATTATTTGACTGTAGCCAGAAGATCTGAGGAGAGATCAAGGCCTGGTTAATCCAGCCAAAGGAAACACAGAGTTAAAGTGTTTTATTTCTCCACTGGGGATTCACAACCTAGAACCCTGTCGTAAATGTAAGCACTCGTTGCAAAAGAAAGTATTATTCTTACTGAAAAATTCTGTGTTTTAGCTGGAGGAGGATCTTTTTCCTTAGAAATTAAAAACATAATAAACATGAATTGAACTCAGAATACAAAATGAAAACGTCTCCAAAAAATTTAATTTGAAATTGAAGTATATCGCAAATTCAGGGAGATATCACAGTCCCTCACAGATGAGACTGTGACTGTAACAAAAAATCAGATTCTAATTAGAGATAAAAAAAATTAAACTACAACAATTCAAATGCAGCTTAAGAGCTGCAAGCATTCTGCTTTCTAGAAAAATTAAGTATAGCTGAGCAAGGAGTGATTTGAAGATACTCTTCAGGAAAACTGTATGTCATACATGGATAACCTATAATCAGCAACCTGGGCACTGAAACAACCTCATTTTGTTAGCTCAGCTGCAGCTCTGTGAAGGTTGAGAACAAACAACAGCAAAATTCATTTACTACTTCACAACACCATCAGTGCTTACAATTTTAATAGCATTTCTGAGACGGCAAAGATATCAATATTACTTTATTAACTATGTTGCACGTTTGATAATTTGATTTTGCCTTTTTCTGAACTGAGTGCTACCCAGGTGTTAATGCTGATAATTCTGAAAGGTTCTTGTTGGATTTTTGTTTTGATGTTGTGGGAGTTTTTCTAGTGTTCTAGTTAGTGGTAGGTGGATTGTGAGAATATCAGTGAAATTTTTTCTTAAATAAGTGGTAGACCACAATTCACTAAATAAAAGTATTTATGGTTCTACTAGATGAACCAGAAAGATAAGCTTTAAAAATATATGTGTTTAAGGAAAAAAAGCTACATTTCCCCTCTCTTCCACCTGTATCCTCCTCATCATTGCCTCAGGTAGCTGAAAATATTTTTGCAGCAGCTGATGATTCAAGACTAACTGTGAATTAATCCATGTGACTCATATTATTTATTTAAATATGTGTTTTAAATTTAGCAGAAAACTATTTTAAAATTAAGAATTTTTAATTATGGCACCATAACTTATGTTACCCTAGAGAAAAGGAGCCTGTCCATGCTTGTGACTCATTTTAAAAAAGGATTCTTAGATGGTCACTTAAACAAGAATTTCAGGTCAGTACTTCAGTGCTAGGCACAGATAATGCAATCAGGCATCCAGAAAATATGAACCTGAGGGCTTGATGTGCAAAACTGAGGAACACTTAGAGATAAACTTTTGGTAAACATACTCTGAGCATATATTTGTGAGCTTTATACCCTGATGAATTAGATTTACTCTTAGTTTATTTATCTTAGATGAAATATGCCTTAATCAATGTAATTTAAGGTATACTTGAGGGTTTCCCTGAAGACTGTTTTTAATTTGTAATTTCTAATTCCTTTCCATTTAACATTTTCTGGCAAAGTACCTCTGGCTGAAGAATGAAAAAGACTAGCAATCAAACAGCAGATCCTTCATTCCCTTAGTTTATATTAATTTATATCTATTCAATTTTGAGTGCATATAATGAATTTATATTATTACAATATATGAACCAGTTATTAGTTGATCTTGAAAGCAAAATGAGTTATACAGGAGATTTAAAGACCTGAAATTCTATTGCAGCTGTATTAATACATGTTTCCAAGCACATCCAGTCTAGAGTAGGAAGAAAACAAATAAAGGCCAAAAAAGAAAAAAAACTCAGGACACTTATCTCTAGAGAACAGATCATGCTAAGACACAGCTTTTCTATATAAAACTGATTCTTCAAGGGGAAACAAAATAAATGCAAGCCCTGCAGCAACGGCATGGGGCCACCCACCAAAGCAAAAGAAATGAGGGCCCATGAAGCCTTCTCAGACTTTCTTGCTTATGTTCCAAGGAAAATAAACAGTGGTGGAAAGGGAGTAGAATTAATGAGTTTCAAGATAAGTGACTCTTCCTTCCAAAAGTATTTTTTAAACTTATAATTCTTTTTCACTAGCTCAGAAAACAAGAAAGGTTTAGAAGAGAATTGAAAGAAGAAGAGAAGCATTGAAAAAAGAAGAGAGAGCAATGACAACTTGCTGAAGTTGAACTGAAGAAGACAAAAGCTAATTGTCAGAGTGAAGACGAGACAAAAATAGACCAGAAGTCTAAATGCAGCCCTGGGAATGACAATCATTCAAGAGAAATGAGGCAATAAAGAGAAATTCAAAAGAAGGTAGTTCTACATCCGCAGAAAGATTAAATCTCAGATGCCAGCAAGATTCAAGAGGTGATACCTCAGATGCATGAGGACTCAAGTTCAGGCAAAGGTTTTGGGGTCTGCAACAGGATCTTTCAGTTGCAATTCTAGAAATCTGGAAGTTTCAAAATAGAGAGGAGGAAAATACCAAGAATGAAAAGCAAGTTGCAATACTGAAATATAATACTGCAATACTAAACCAATGGGCAGGAAAAATCAGCAACAGTAGAGAGAGAGGAACATTCAAAAACATTTGTTCATTCCAGTGGTGAAACAAGTAAAAAGATTTTAAAATTAATGTGGTAGTTCTTCTGTATTAAAACAATTTAAGATCTCTTCATTTATCGTTATTGCTGCCTTTTTTTTTTAATGGAAAACCTCATAGACAGCATTATTTTTTGTCAGAAGGTGATAATCAAGGACAGAATAAGCATACTGTAGATAAAACAAGCAGCCAAATTAAAGCTTAGCAAAGTTACATATAACTTCACACAGCATTAATTTTCAGTGTAAAACATCGGTAATGTACTGTGAGCTAAATTATGAATATTCAATTCCATCTTCCTTTAACTTTATTAATAGTATCAATATTTACTATGCCATATGCAAAGATAATTAGAATAATAGCATTGCATTAATATACATGAGATTTTTTCATTTGCGTGGATCATAAATGCTTTATAAAACTTAATATTGGGAACACGTAGGTCAAATTCTGTTTCAATTATTCAATTCAATTTTACATCTGTTGGACTTGCTTGAGTTTCAAGTTATGACAGAGAATATACCTTGTCATGATCCACATGGGAATCACTTTGTTCACAAGTGAAGTGCAACCATCCCTGAGTGAACATCTGCTAGCTTTGATAGCATACTGCAGCAGTACACAAGAAAAGAATCAAACTGTAAATTAACTGTTGAACTAACTTTTGGGTGACCAGGGTGTTTCCAACGGACAAAGTTTACACATCACTTGATATATGTCTCCCAATTGCCTTCTTGGTAACTGGTTGGCATCAAAATTATACCCAGTGGTGTTTAAAGCAGTGTGGTTCTCCCCATGTAAAGAGAACTAAAGTATCATGACACTCATCCCAGACTGAGTTTTAGGTAGCCTGTGTGACTTGAATTTCAATATTTTCAAAATCAAAATTCTAGTGGGAGAAAAACCTATCTATAAATAATGTTTCAGGAGTAAATAACAAATAAGAGAAACACAAGTGAAAGAAAATGTTCATTATGTTCAGCTTGCCCCTGTTTTAAAAGGTATGATCTCATGTACTTAATTTTGACTCCAAATTAAGGAAAAAAAACCAAATATAAAAATCTGCAAAATATTAAAGGTAATGTTGACTGATGGTTACTGCTCATAGGTGTTACAGACACTGAAAATAATGCAGGCCCTGTCACAGTATACATTCACCTCCATGCCAGCTTCCTTTATGAGATAATTTCTTCAGACAGTGATATCCTCTAAGCGTTGGTGGGCAAGCTTTGCTCTGACTGGAATTAATGCAAAAGAAGAACATCATTATGTTCTGAAATTTAAGTTTCTATTTTCAAAGGTGAAAATTGTGCAACAAATTAACCTTCTCACACAAAATATGCAGAATTTATTAATTTTCTTACACCCAGAACCACATTTTACTATTATTTTCCCTGTCACTCTGTGGCTACCATTCTCTATTTTTGAGCTTAACATCAAATTTTAAGAAAACTATATGGACTTACTTTTAAAAACTAGCACAAATTAAATTTCTCCACATCTTAAAATCCTCCCTGTTCTTTTACAACTTTCAGCTGTTTAACCATTCTGAGCTACATAGAAAAAGACTTGATTATGGGCCCTGAGGGAAACATATAGCCGTTCTGCAATCTTCTGTATAAATGGTGTAATATTGATTTGATTATAAGATTATTTATTTTCTAATGCCTAATGAAAGATAGAGCTGTAACAAGATAGCTCATTTTCAACAGTAGATGTTCAGCATCAGATTGGGGGTTTTTAGTTTGTTGGTTTGTGTTTGGGCTTGGTTTTTAGCAAGGAAAGATTTTAACCACAATACTGAGGAATACTGTCACAACAACATTCAGGAAAAAAAAAAGGGATTTAAATGTGACAGTGAAATTCTTAACATGATATTCACATGATAATGGGAAAAAAGTGAACAAATTAATGCATGCATTTACAGAGGAGCCTCGGCAGCAAGAGCTCTCCTGAAATAAATTTGTGCCTGCTCCAGCCACATGTTCAGAGTCTTTCACTTGATAGATTTTTGGAGCTGGTTCCACATTTCATACAGATGCCTTGCTACAGCTTGCAACAATTAAGCACCTGAGGATCTGGGTACTGCTTAACCACCAAATTTGAGTGTTGTAGGAAATTGATACTGAACAGCTGTGCACACAGAGAACCTGCAGCTAGTTTGTGTCCTTTGCAAGAGTGCATGACATGTATGCGTCAGATGATGTCTCCTACACAGAAATAATAATAATAACAAAAAAAAGGTTGAGATTTACAGAATTTCCAGATACATGAGACTTATGAATGCTACCAGAATGTAACCAGGGAGCTGATCAGGGAGCATGGGAGTGTGTTTGGGGTGTCTGCAAGCACACAAAATATCTTCCAGCATCATTTAACGTGAGTGTTTCAATATTGAATTTCTACTTAAAAATCAAACACCCAGTGATATGACCCAAGCCAAGATCCAAAAAGCAGCTCCAAACAAAAAACTTTTTAAAGCAAAACAATGTGTTATTCTTGACATTGAGTTATTTCTGAAATGTTTTGAATTCTAAAAGGCTTGAACAAATCCTGGATCCTAGAAGACGTAAGCATCAAAGTGAGGAAGTTTCAGCTCACCTTGGCAGACTTTGCTTAAAAAAATGTAATCCACACCATCCTTCAGATACTCAAGGAGGGTGAGCAGTGAGGAAAGAATTGTGAGTACAGCACAATCAGACCAGCATGATGGGGCACTCAGTGTCCGTACAGATTGCATAGGGGACAAGCAGACAAAAATCTAACCTTACAGACATGTGTTTAATCTCGTACCTGGGTATATAATTGTATAATTGTATTTCTGTTTGCTTCTCTCACTTCTAAGAAATGAACATGCACCAAAGATCTGGTTTGTTAAGGAGGAGTTAACAAAAGGGAACTCAGAGAGAGTACAAAGATAGGCATTACCGAGGACCGTGTCCAGATTGAGCTCAGAGTTAGGGTAACGCTCAAAGTAATGCATATCCTTCAACTAATTTTTCTCTTCAGAAAACTTTCTAGATTTGTTTCTTTCTGGATCAGGCCAAAATAGCTGAAAACTGGCAAAATGGGAACATTTGCCTTTAGCTAAGAGAGGAATTTTCTTGGGAAAAGGTGTCGGATTTCAAATACCTTTTTACACTAGATGGGTTAGCACTTAGTTAGACAGTACCTTTGGGAGATACTGGCTGCCTAAACTACCGTATGGGCAGTGTGCAGTGTCTGAGGAAACACAGCACGCCTTATGGTAAAAAAAAATGGGTAAACATTTGCATTCTAATGAAAAACACTGCCATCTGTAGCAAAAAAGCGCACTAATAGGAAAAAAAATAAACCAAAAATAAAATAAAAAACCAAAACAAAAATCCCCCCAAAATCCCAAAAATAAACAAACAAAAAAAGCAAAAGTAATAAACCAGTAGAAATAACCTGAGAGCACTGTTAAAAACGTACAGACCATAGTGTGGTTGTAGTTATCATCATAACCATATGCCTTTTAAAGCAGTCCGGAAAAGCACGGAAATGCTGTTTGTGAGAAAAAAAACAAGATTCCTAACTTTATTTTTAACAACTCAGTTTAAAAAAGTAAAAAAGTGAGAGTGCAAAAAATGAAAGATAATCAAGGGACACAGGATGTACCTCAGAAAAACCTCAGTGAGAAACTGATCAAGCTGGTGCGTCCCTTCCTTCCGCCAGGCTCTGAGATATTGCGCAGCAAGCAGTAATAATCAAATTACTCACAAGTACTCATAAGGAGTGGGCTGTCAAGTGTTCTCACAACAGCACAGTCAAAATCATAAGCCTACTTTTTCTCTGCAGTAGGCATGAATAAGACTGAGCATCTTTACTCTGAAAATCAGAAAAGGACTTTCACCTTGAGGGTTATAAACCATGTAGAGGAATCTCTTTTTAGCTGAAACTCTTTATTCACTACCAACAAAGAAGATTATGACTGACAATGTAGAAGTCCCATTCCTTCTACCCTCATCTCCTTGCCCATTATCTTTCCTCAAATCTTGCACTCTAAATAATTACTTTATTCCTTATTAGTCTGTTCATTATCTACATTCTTTAGTTCTGAAAAACAAATTAATTTTGTTCTGAACGGATGCTGAAATAAAGATCATTATATTGGACCTTTTCTTAAGTCGTTGTAGAGGGATGGGGAATTGTGTGGATTTTTTAGTTTGGCTAAGTACCAAAGTCATGTTTAACCCACTTCCTTCAATTTGCTTGTATTCCAAGAAAGAACCAAAGAAAAAACAACAAAAAGGTATTTTTACCCAAAGGTAAAAGACAAAAGATACCCACAACACAAGGCATAATTTGGACATAACTTCATTTTTTAACCAGCTTCACTCATAATTAGTCATGCCTTAGAAAACTCTTTCTACTTATTTCCAGCAGTTGCGTGAGAACATCAGACTGCTGTGGCACGGATAAAGGTCTTTAACAGCCACTAGCCCTTCCATTTCTCCTCCTGCATCTATGCTATAGAAATTTTGAGAATCCCCAAAATAACCTTGATGTTCTTGGGGCTAAAATCACTGTCACAAAAGTTTCACATCTTAGAAGCATTTATGTGTATAATTGTAACACTGCTTTGTTTCACATCTCTGATGCAGAAAGAGAGAAGGGTGTATTTATCATACCAAAAGAAACAACTCAAGTTCCTGTTCTAGTATCCCGTTATGTGACTAATCTGCTAGCAAAGATCAAGTGAGACAAAACAGTCAGTGGGGCAATGAACTGCAGGGCTATGGATGTTACTGCCTCATGGAAGTTTTGAAATACTTAACTGCGGATAGTAAGCACAAAAATCCTATATTTCTATATGAGAACTTTGTATGTAATGCCTCAAAACTCATTAGAAATATGTGTTAGTGGAAACGTAAGGGATTTTTTCAACTCACTGGCCCCCTATCCTTTCATCTGGTTTAAATTCTGTCTCAG
This sequence comes from Callaeas wilsoni, assembly GCA_013398955.1. NCBI lineage: Eukaryota > Metazoa > Chordata > Aves > Passeriformes > Callaeidae > Callaeas > Callaeas wilsoni. Next base: position 103,600 of record VWPU01009966.1, on the reverse strand, counting down.
TAACTCTGCCTCAGTTTGAATTCTCTCTGCAGTGATATTGTTACCCCCTCCTTCTGTTGCGGGCACAAGTTCACCATTCTTCTTTTGCTTTCACTAGCAGTGTCCCTCCTTGCTCTCCAGATCTATTTCAGCACTCTCCGAGGTAATTTAGTTTCTATTCTGTGCCTGTCAAAGGCATCTTAGCTTTGTGCGTTCCAGCTGTAGCTGTCTCACCCTCCACAGGATCAATAATTTATTACCTTGCCTGTTCTCCAGCAGCTGCCCTACCTATATAAACCACCCACTAATTTTAATCTGAAAACCTTGTTTCTCAGCTCCTCTTGGTAGCTGTTCTCTGCCTGTGAATGACCTAGGATGTTCAATTTCTAACACGCCCTGTCTGCGGTGGCAGAGTTTGGCTCCCTCTCGTCATCACCCCTTCTTCCCAGGGAATAAAAAGGGACTTTCACCATTTATTGGTCCAGCTGGCCAGCAACCCGGGCAGACCAACAGCCATGGCACAGTCATACTCTGCGAGTCAGCCATGTTATGTGTATGTGGGGTTCCAGCGTTTCCCAGTCAGCCATGCACTGCTTTCACAGCACGCTGTGGAAGTGCCGCAGCTGTGTCTGGGATTCACCGGGTGCGGCCACAAAGTCACACTGAGCCGAAGGATCAGCTCTGACCGAGGTCAGCACCAGGTACCTGAGGGAGGTATAAGAGGAGGACAAGCTTATAGTGCTATAGGTCCTGCCATACTGTTTCCAGCAATTTGCATTTCACGAACTTCCTGATTTGATTTCTTTTAGTTTGGTTAAATACATTTGAAACTTAGTAACATATGAGTCTCTGTGGAACCCTGTGAATGTGGAAATTATCATGGAATATTAATGTCAGCAAATAATTAACTCACTTACTGCTAAGCACAGCAAGTTGTACTTTTTTCTCCTCTCCCTCAGTTGTGAATGCAGGCCATTTACGAGTTACCTGAGGCTACAACTGCCACATTTTGTCTTGGCTGATATGTTCAATAGCTTGCGATGTACTGTGCTAAACAGATAAAATGTTTTGAAATGAGTGGTTTGGAAAAAAAAACCAAACCCCACATAACAAAGTTACATAAGTGAGAGGGTGGTAAAATTCAATAAATAAAAAGAAAAAAATTGAGAATGTAGGGTTTGCTTAGATTGGACACTTCCATGCTAAACTATCAACATAACAAAAATGTTTTAAACATCATGCAATAAAGAAATAAGGAGGAAAAACTACATACATTACTTTAAATGTCAGTGATATTGGCTTCAAAATTTGAAAAAGTATTAGCCCAAGAAAAGCTGAAAAAGATCCACTTAATAATTTTTCAGAAGAAAATGGAAAGTAAAGGTGATTAAGAAAGATCAAAATCTCACAAATCCCACCAGTTTGTCTTTTTCTTCATGTCTACAGTATCTGTGTTGTGGTAGATTAAACTTTGTACTAAACCAGTGACATTGCATTGCTTACCTCTCGGCTTCAGGGCTTAAGAATGGTCCCACAATGTTCTTTTTCATTCTACTTAAATTAATGGTTTACTTCCTTGGAGAACAAAGCATAGAAGTACATGATACACTGAAATTTTGCATTAAAAAGTTGGGAAGGTCTGTCTCTGAGTACTTCAGCAAACAGATCACTGGCTACGTTGCTCACACTACGTGTTTCTATCTTTGATGTATTTTCTTGTTCAGTAGCAATGTAAATTCGTATAAATGCCTGGAATCTGGAACATCCTGTATGAAGGCCCCAAAGTCCGTGTACTGGTGTTAGATGTGTCACCTTGTGCCTTAACTTGGAACCCTAGCTTTTGTCTTGGAAGAGACAATGACTATTGATACCTATGATCTCTCTGCATCCAAGCCACAGTTTTACAGACCACTTCCATCTCTTCTGCTAGTTCTTCAGAAAACCTTCCTTCTTACCTGTCATTCTTTCAATGGGAGCTATTCCATAGCTTTCAACACTCATTTTGTTCTTCTCTAAACTGTTTCTTATTCTACCGCATAATTTTGAAATTAAGAGGACTATGTCTACACACAGAATTTAGTAGTTTAAAAACAGGAATAGATCACAGAGATACACATTAACACAATCAGGGTGTGGGGTGTGGGGGTGTGTGGTAGGTGTGTGGTAGGTGTGTGGTGGGTGTGTTGGCTTCTTTTCCTCTCATAATTATTCCTACTTCTTACCTTTTCTTTTTCTTTTTTTTTTGTGTTTTAAAACCAGGAATGACCAAACTTCCCTTCTTCCCTTGCATGCGGGTTTTTTTGTCATTGAAAGTTCTGTGATAGCTGCTTGGTGGTCTTTTATTACTGAACTCTAAGCATGTCCCACATGACATACCAAGAATTATGATATGAAAATGTCAACTGGAAAATACTGAATATTGATATAATTGTGATATGGCTTTTTAAAAATCTAGATTCTATGATAAAAGATTTGGCCAGAAATTTTTTTTGTATATACTAGCACACATATACGCACACAAGCACACACATATAAACACACACAGACACTATTGCAGAGCTCATGCCACTCCCATTCTGTACCAATTCACCATTACTGTCAGTTTGATTCTTCACATACCAATCCTGTGGAAAAAATAAGATTTTAAATAAGTGTACGCATCTGTCTATCTGCCTGGACTGGTAGATGGTGGGTGGTAAAATATCACCAGGTATAATTCCTCTGACTCCAATGGTTTGATGCTACACACACAATAGGACATTACAAATATTTAAATGCATCATTTTTAGAAGGTTCTGAACATTTTTAATATTCTGAAAAACTCAGAAGAGAAATAAAGGCAAATAACAAGACAGGCGAGGGAGTGAGGGAACATCCAATTAAGGATGTCAAAAGGATTTAAATGCTCTGCTTTCAACTGCTAGAACTACTTATGTGTTTGGAAACCCTGGCTGAAAACTTGTCTACCCTCCTTTAAAAACCATCATTAAATGTCACTGCTTTCTTTGACTTCACTCAGAATATATCATGTTTTCATTTCTGCTTAGTGGAAATACATTGAAAGCTACTTTTAAAACACATTTCCCAGAAATTGTCTTAACATAAGAAACACAAATTGACATCTAAAAGCAACCCTTTATTTTCTCTCCCTTGGATAATTGTAGTTATTTTCTAGCTTTTTTAGATTTACAGTTTAAAATTATGAACTTATTTTTAAAACACAGCTGACATTATCCCATACTGAATAATGTGACACAGAATAATTTTAAACATAATTGTAAAAGACTTTGATTGACTGCTATATGATTCAATAAGTTCTGGTATCTACAGTGTGTTAAAATACTTCTTTAAATTCTTTGGATTTAAAAACAAGAGAAAATAACACTGTATTATCAGTTCAACAATCTACAGTCTATACAGTGAATTAAATAGACAGACTTTGAAGACGTATCTTCTCTTCTGACATTTCTCCTTGGGTGATCTCCTGATGTTTGCAATGCCTTGAGTCTTCTTCCCACTTGTAAAGTATGGATAATGATTCTTTTATATGGTGTGACATGCTCTAAGATCTGCATAGCAACAATAAATTTAAAGAGATTTATCTCACTTTCAGGTAATTTTCGTGTTCAAAATAAATAACTTTAGTCTTTTATCTGTACAGGATTTTAGGATCCAGGGGTCAATAGCCATGAAATGAGATATCTTCACAGAATATAAAATACCTCCACTCAATTAACAATGAGCAAACAAACAAAGGTTTAGGCAAGCAGAATTTAATAACCAGCCTGGAATTTTGCCAGGACAGAGACTTAGGTATCTGTGTCCGAATTCCTTATTTCTAGCACCAAAGAAGTCGGATCTTTATGTTGGATGTCTTAGAAAAAGACAGCAATTCTGGGTGCAGAGCCATGGCATTGATTCAGAGCTAAACGAGGAGTAAGAATGAATCTGCTGCTACTAGATCACCCTGTGAGATACAAGATATTTCATCCAGGTATTGACTTGGTTTTATCTCATTTTATTGGTTTAGACAGGAAATGTTACAAATCCAAAGCTTTCAGATAAAAATTGTATACCAAAGTAAGACTCTGCAAGCTGTAGAGGTGCTAAGTCCATCAAGACTCTAACAGACAGGTTTCTGACTGAGAAGATAGGCTTATAAAGTTTGTAAATTTGGATTTGGTTAATAATTACTTAAGGAAAGATCATCTTCTGAATGGTTCTAGACACTTGTATAACTTAATATGACAGAAAGAGTAAGAGAGTGAGACTGATCTTTAGAAGATAGGGCCAACTTTTTAATTTTTCCCTATGATTTAATATCAGCAAAATAAAACAAAAATGAGTAGGAATACTCTTTTTTTTTCTATATTCATCTGTGTATGGTAATCACTGACCTAAAAAACCTACACCAATATAAGCTGTAGGGAAAGCTTCAAGCTACTTCAGCATCACCATGCAAATTTCAGTAAAACACCTATTAAGAAAGACTCAGTTATAGAATTGACATGATTGATATGAAACTAATATTAATTTCATAATAAAAAAATATTTCTCAACTTTTTTTTTTAAAATTAAAGTCTGTCAGGTTCTATGTGTTCATTGTCACCAGGCAATTAAAGCCAGTATTTTTAGTTCATTTTATTTGCTTGCTATCCAAGTGTGGCATATGCTAACAATGCAGAATGGAGTGTGCCTCATTGCTATTTAGAGCAGCACACTGATTACAAGTTCGTAAGTATTTGAAGCATCAGCTTTTTTAACTGTAGAATGTTTTCCTCAGACGAATAAGGGGAACCCTCAGAGCAATAAGGGGAAAATAATTTTTTAAAGTATAGTGGTCTCTCATCTCTCATGTGCTCTACTAATTCATGGTTTGGTTTGGTTTGTTTTTTTAAGCAAAGAATGAAGAACTTTGGGTTGGTTTGATATAGTTCTTAGACCATCGGCTCTTCTGCTTACATCCAAGTCTTGTACTTCAACTGCTTCATCAAAAAATTCAGAGGTTGCTCTGTTATATAATTTTTGATGGTTCTACAGAGTAGAGCCATAGCACAGTAAAGACTAGAGATATTAATTCAACAGAGCTACAGTGCAACAGGATGCCAGACTTGTCAGGCATAAAAAATATCCACTTACTTACACGTGTCTTGTGTTACGTTTGATAGTGTTATCCATGCTAGGATAGTTTTGCTTTACAGCACTCCTCTGACACTATTTCACCAGCACAGTATGCTCACTTTCATGCACCAGAATCCTTTATGTTTCCAACATAACCTGTTCTTGCCTTCTACTCTGGCCAAAACTGTGACACAGAATGAAATAGTTCTTGTTCCACCCATCTGCTTTTAATCAGAAGCTCCTGTTGAGATACTTTTCATTCCCGAGTGAGTGGTGTAGAGGCTGGGAATGGTACTGATTTTCTTGTACAGGTATAATCTGCAGCTTCGTAAAAGCTTTACGGAAGAATAACAGGCATGTGTAAATCCCATCAAGGAGGACTTTTGTTCATTTACAAACAGGTACCACAATATTTACTATCATTATTCTTATGTTTAAATGCAGGTTTCAAACTTAAAATATTTATTTTTTCAGAAAAAAAGAAGAAAAAACACTGTTTATGGAGAAACTTTAAAAACTCTGTAATTTAAGGTTAGTTTTGTGTACATACTTAAATTAGATTTTTTAATCCTCCCCTCAGAGTTGTCTACCTACAAACTCTGTGGCTCTACATGAAATTAGAACTGTGTGGTTTTAAAGACTTTGATGATATAGAAGTGTGTAAATGATCCAATATACTTTTTTTCATGACACAGGTTAACCATGAAGTTCATTATCTGGAAACAGCCGTATACTTTCATTCTACATTGAAAATCTGGAAGTTTTCAAATTATCAGGACTTTAAAAGTGACTATTAAAGACAAACAATTAAACTAAAAATTAAAGGAAAGCTAGCTAACATTTGAGCACAAGCATGTGACTTACAAGATGAAGAGGCTGAAATACAGAGTAGTCATGTAAATGCTCCTTCTGTGAGAGTCTTTGATCATTACAGTTCTGACACAGTCGGAATTAAAATAAGAAATTCTCTAAGCCAGGTGACAAAGCTGCATTTTGCTCTTCCTTCTTTCCCAACAGTATTTACAAAAATGACGAAAGACTAACAGGAGGTCTGGAGTAGCTGTGCTACTATAAGAGAGCAGGACTGTTCCCAGAAACCCTGCACAGAAAGCTCAGGACAGATTTCACTCTGTCCTTGTGCTCCCACCAGAACTAATTCTGCAAGAGGCAAAGAAGGAGGGGAGAGTGCAAAGTGCAGGAGATATCTCTCTCCCTTCTCCCATACCATGAGCTCTCTCCTCACCCTCACAGAGTACAAGAGTCTTTTCTGAAGCCCTGCTCTGTGCGTTGCAAGTTCAGGCTGAAGCTCTTTTCTTGGCAAACACCGGGTTCTAGCTCCCCATGAGGCTCTGTAGGTGCAAACTCAAATTATAACACATATAGATTAAAAATACAAATTGCAAAATCCTTCAGTGTATTTTTATGATTAAGTTGTAAACAGACTGTCAACAGTCCTCCCATTCCATACCTATTCCTCTCATCACAGGTATTTTTAATTTCTTTTCTTTCAAGATCAGATGAGCTCCTTGACCTTCCTCTCACAACACACTTGATGCTTTCTGCCCTGCTCCTGCTGCTGTTGCTACACAGCCTAAAGCAACTTCACACGCTTTGGTTACACTGAGCTGCAGCTTTCACCAGCCTTCCTTCATGTCTTACAATACCCTTGCCAACTGGAAGACCTCTCTGAACTTACTCATTATTGCTTTCAGCAAAGATCAGAGAGAAGTGCTGAGAAGGGAAGATGCTGGGAGGTGGTGCTGGCAGTGGTGAGTGGTCACGTTTCTCTCTGCAGGCACTACCATTTAGTTTTCCACATCATAAAAATTCTCATTTAGATAGACAGCCTTTTCCTTCATCCTTTCACTTCATCACTGACATCCATCATGTCCTTAAAAAAATACTTTATTGAAGTCCTCCAGCCAAAATCTCAACCTTAGTTTATCATTAAAAGTAGAACCTGATTAGTTGTGTATCTAAGCAAATTATTCCAAGCTAAATTACAACAAAAAATTAATTACTAGTCTCTGTTCCTTTCTCTAACAGTTTTTTCTATCTCTGTAACTTTTAATATACTTTTTCAGGAAACTATTAAATTGCCCTATTTACTATTTTTTATTTAATTTGGAATAATTTCCCTATGAAACACAGTCTATTTCTCTTTGATATATGTAATTTCCTTTCATTGTGTCGTACTGGCACTACAGGGTCATACTCTACCAGAACAACTCCACGTTTTGAAATAGAGTCTTAGGGGGAAAAAAAAAGACAGTGATTACAAAATTATAGGCTAGCCTTAAGTGGAGAGACAAACGTCTCTTGTTTAAAGACTCTATAAAGTGTTTATGAAGTATTGTTTAATTTTTTAGCTAGTAAACATATTGTTCTAATTAAAATTGTTATTATTAATTTTTTATTACAGACTGTCTATGAATTAAACCAGAATGCATTTCCATTTTCCAAAATGCAAGGTACAAGAAGAGAGATCTCCTCTCACCCAAAAAACCTTTTTCATTTTATGCAGACAAAAGTCTCCAACAACTGTATTCTGACTTTTGAATAGTTCTCAAAGAAAAAAGATGTCAATGATAGAAATATATGAATAAATTAACAGTTTCCCTACCAGAATAATATTATCTGGAAAGAAAGGATTAGACTGTTTAGGTATTCCAGCCTATGTAAATTAGGTTACTGAAAATATATCTATAGAATTTCACTTATGTAAATAATCTTTAAAAGCAAATAAAATTATTTTTTATGAGAGACATACATAAACATGCATTTTAAAGTATTTAGGCATGGTGCTTGAAGCTTTCTTTATAACCATGCCTAAGAGCATTTAACACCAGCTATGACTGCTGGCAAATGCTGAATGTCTTGTAATTTCAAAATGAAGAATATTGATTCACAACGTCATTCTTCAGTCCCTTGAACTATAGATGTTTTCTACTTCCATAACCTAAGCAAAGAAAAGTACCCTCAGCTTTCAAGGTAGAGTATGCTTAGTTTTCCGCAGTCTCTGTAGTCTCCCAAAAATAAAGTCTTAAACCACTGGAGGTTTTAATCATCTTACATACTTGAACTTTTTAATATAAAATTAAGCTATGATGATGAAGTAGCTTCCTGGTGGAGTCTGCCTCTTCCAGCTGTGACAGGATTATAATGATGTCTTAAATTTCCTTCCATATACTCCATGCATCCTCAAAAGAAATTTTCCCTAGTCTCTTGCTTTCAGGGAAAAGAAAATGGAGCTCTTACAGTTATTTTCATGTCAACATATTTTATTACGTTCATTCGTATGCAAAAGCAAAGAAGCAATTTCACAACAGGAACTCAAATACTGGTGAGCTGTTTTCTGGTCTTTTTCAGGATGACTCCCTCTTTTTTATGTCGGTGACTAAAATTCAGTTATAGTAGCATCCTTTGTAAATGACGAATCAAGCAGATAACATAACCCACTGTTCAAGCACATGAATAAATCAGATGATGTCAGATCTCATGTTACAACACTTGCTCCTACCTCCATCACCCTCACCCCAAGAGGACTATATGCTAACTGTGAAAGATTTGTAATAACAAATGCTGTAACCTTTAGTCAGTTTTCATGTTGGTTTTAATATTACATTCCAGTAATAACTGGAGTTCCTCTGATACGTTCTGTATAAAAGCACTTGCCTGTCTGAGAACTATTCTGTTCTACAGCATGTAACTACCAGACTCGGCACTTGTAACACAGCATGTGTCCTTTCCCAGCAGCCCTCCACTTGGCTGGCCCACAGCAACAGTGGGTTTTATGGCCCACATAAAAAAACCTAAACCATGTTTTATTCTTTCTTGCCTCTTCTGAATCACAAACACTACAGCAACATACCAGTAATATTTTATTTGCATTAGCTCATGTAGTCACAGAAAAGGGATAGTACTTTATCTACCTCTTATTTTTGGCCTTTTGTCTTTTGAAATTTTGGATTATTTCCAACTTAATTCAAATATCCAGTTGCAGCAGCTATTTAGGAATTTAGCCAAGGAACCTTCCACAAGGAATGGAGGCTGCGCACTGACACTCATTTGTTGTGTCCACATATTCACAGTGATCCCTAGTTTGGATTTCTCTGGGGTCACATGTCAAACTTGTGACTGGGACCCTAACCAGACTCTTACCTGGATTCCCTTTATTTTTGGAGAGAAATACGGAGTGAGGCTTTGAATATAAAGCCCATACCTAAACTAAGTATAGGGGACAAGGTGCTACAATAAAGAGCCTATGCTAAATTTTAGACACATGAAAATTTATTCATGGTATCCTTCCTGAGAAGTCAGTTAACCTCTGGGTAGCCTCTCCCAGCAGGAGATAAGGCCTTTATGGGTAAACAGCACTGAAAGAGAGACTACAGGATGGAGTTACATCAACACTGGCATGATTAATTAAGGACTCACCCACAGAAGTTTTCTCACTATACGATTCATATTTCAGCCTCTTAATTACTTAATGCCTGCTAGAATTACTACAATTACTTTATCTAACAAAACTCCCCCATTAATTTTAAATCTCTACTAATATGTTTAAACATTCGAGCTTTTCTAATCAGATTTTGTTTTCTTGATATGATATATTTCTTGTCTCTGATATCTGTCTTGCAATTTAGTGCTTCAAGTAATGTGGGACTCTACAGACTGACATTATTCTGGGGAAAAAACAATACCAAAAAACCCAGCAAACAGAAATACACTAAAATCATCTTTTATATTAAGGAAAAGTATAACTTCTTTCCTCTTGATTGTTTAAATTGAATATTTGACATTGGAAAGAAAAATCTAATTCTATTCTGAGGAAACAGAATGACTTCTTCAGTTAATAAATTACTTATCCTTACTAGTAGTTTCTCCCTTTAGTTTATCAGAAAATAGCTATAAAACATAGTGTAAATGTGATAATTTAATCCTTGAATATGTGGAACAGTTGAAACTGGATCACTTTCAAGGTAACAACAAAGTATACTAATTCTAACATTTGATTGGTAAGGTCAGTGTGTTTGAAAAGATAAAAGTGTGTTACAGAAGATGAATGCCTTTACTACCTGTTTTCTGGGTTTCCAGAGACTTGAAAAGTGCAGCATCACTCCCAAAGGAAACTTCTGCATTATTTTGGGAGCTCTCTCCTTGTTGAGCTCTCACATGAAGGTCAAACCTACAACTATAAGGGGATGAAGCTTGTTTTATAGAGGTTGAGATTACAAGCAATGTGTCCTAGAAGATGACCTGAGTTGAGTGAATAATCCTTGGATAATTGAGATACACTGATAAAGAGGCAGACTTTTTTAAGACTCATTTTTAACCGCTCCGTCATTGTTATTCTAAATATTGAAGGTTCACAGATTTCTGAATTTGTAAGATGTGGAATAAAAATAATTTATCAAATTTAACAGTTTATCAATTCATCAATTTTTAACTTTCAGGCCAAAAGAAGTTTAACCAGCCTAAGAAATATTTTTCATTTTTCTTCATTTTTGTTTTTGTATGTGTATGTGAGGGTTTTGGGATGGTTTTTTTTTGAGGGGGAGGGGAGCATGGTTTGGAGATTTTTGGTATAAGGACTGAATTTGAGAATAAGATGGAAAGAATTCTAAATTGTAGGACAATCCCATGCAAAAAAAAAAAAAAAAAAAAAATTCAAGAAGCTTACAATAACATGAAGAAAACACTATGCTGGTTTCTGTATGTTCATATGATCTTCAAGAAAAGTATTTGTATAAAAACAAATAAAAAGTACACTTTGAAAAACAGACACAATGTTTAAAAATTGAAGGAAATAAAAGGAATATACAATGAAGGGAAACATGACATCATTCATAAAACAAATATTTCTGTTTGGAATTGAAATAACGTTGCCTTACAAGCTGAAAAGGCTCACAATGTTATGTAGACTAGAAGTACACTAAATTACTCCAGTCTTAGTCTTCTAAAAACACATGGCTTTGAAAGCCAGTAGAGATTACATCTGTGAAATAATCTTAACTCTGTAAAGAGAAAGACAGGTTTTAAAATAAAAATTATTTCCCCTTCTTAATTCAGCTCTAAGTATATTATACAACCACCAACTGCTATGTATTCTGCAAAAGTTATTTTTTGTGTCAAATACAAATTGGTCTCTGTTTTCAGTGTGGCTTTTTTTTGAGGGAGAAGGGAGGAGGAGAGAAGGGAGATTATTCTTGGATTTTTTTATGAGTTCTGTCTAGAGAATTACTTTTTTTTTTTTAAATGCTCTCATTGACATAACACATTATGAAGCATTGTGCTGTGAAGTGTAACATCAGCTTGTATCAGTCACACTGCATTACTTTACATGCCCAGCCTAATGTGTCACTGCACAGTAACAGCAGAATCATCCTACAAAACTGAAAGCAGCAATAGCTCGCAGATGAAAATATTGTAAAATAATTTCTGTACCCAGATATCCTGCTTGTATAAACAGGTTTCCAATTCTGAGGGGTAACACCACTCACATGCAATTTCCCTGGGACAGCAGGAGGTTATCTGAAATACAAATCCATAAGAGAATAGAACATCTCAAAAGGAATCTCTCTCGTGGGTATTTTAGAACTATCCACATATTGAAAAGCAGACCTTTACTGTTCATACAATTCTCTGTCAGTCAAATATATTGGAGTAAAAGGTTCTGCTTTCACAGACAACTTTCCATCTTTCTTTGAAAACCTTATTTTCATGTAGAAGGAAGTATGCCTTTTCTGTGAATCTGTAGATATAAGGAGTCTATTTTTGGATGGACTAACACTCTCTTCTGCTCATCCTGTCCTCAAAAGCTGAAACAGCTTTTATTTTTAGTTACATTTTTACATCCTGACTCTAGAGGAAAGGACTTCATTTAACCCTTTTGTAGTTACATGTTTTCAGATGAGGAATAATCATTGTCTAGACAATCAAGTTTCAGTATTTTACCTATGTCAAGTTCATAGGCAATACTGTATTTTCGAATATCAATACATGAGATAACAAATTAAGTTTTTAAAACAAAGGTAAGTTATTGTCTTTCATTTTAGGTCTGTGATGCTGTGATTTGAAGTTGGTTTGCTGATTGAAACATTTAGTGATAAATGATGACCCGAGCAATGAAATGCTGTCTAGAGTTTTAAGATAAAAACATCAGACATTTAGGTAAGGGATAATTTTTCAAAATTTCAATTATGTCCTTCACTAAGAAAAATAGTTATAATTTTTCAAAGTTTGTGTTTCATCATGTGAGATCTAAACATTGTTCTATAGAATATTTTTCAATAGTCTAATTAAAGAACTGAGTGATATAGGCCTCTGTTTTGTTTCTCTTTTCTGATCAAGTTATTGCCTATATGTTTGCATTTAATAGTAGTCTCCTTATATATATCTCTTAATTTTAAATCGTAATGAGGATTAAAAACCACCTGTAGGCCCACTAAGTGTTTCTGTGAATGAATGCCTTCTGTATCCTGAATAAACCCAGAATGATCTAAAAAGAAGACAACAGGAGTTGAAAGTTGAACAAGAGCTGAAGGACCGTAAGACCCTTTTTTCCAGTGCACACGCACGCTACACATGGATGGATTTATTCTTGCTCATAACACATTTGAAAAGAAGTAAAATCATTGGGGCCTGAAGAATTTTTCCAGTAACTCAGAAATTTCAAAGTACAGTTGTACTTCAACAGTTAACACTGAGAAAATCTTTTCCATGATTTCGGAGGGGGCTAAAATACACCAACGAAGTAGTAAAAAATGGCAACGCAGTCAGTCCTATACATAAAACTGATGCCTTGGAGAGGCTGACCTGGAACAGAGGCTGGACAGAGTGAAAGGATAAAGGGCAGGTATTTATTGAAAGGCCTTCACAGGGCACACCTTGGGCAGTACAGGAGTCTTGCAGAGATTGCACCCAGGACTGACAACAGTCATACGTTTTTGGGACAGATATAAGTTTTGTCCATTTGCATATCAGAGGTTAATTGTCTAATTACAGCTTCAGGCAGTGGAGTCCCATTCTTTTAGTTTGTTCCCCCCAACTCACTTTTGTTTACATTTCTCGGGGCCTGAGACAGTGAGGTGTCCTTGATGCTCAGGCCTGGAGAGGAATTGTTGCGTCTGACCAACATGGGAAAAGCAGTTGCTAACACTCTATATGGAGCTCAGAGTTATACACTAAAGAATTGCAGGATTACAAACATATGAAAATATAACAGCTAAAATCCTAAGGCATCAATACAGATCACAACAGACTTCTGATATAATATTCTGGCTACTGACAAATTGTATGGACAGATAGGTCATGATACACATATGTTTTGAAATAGAAAGAGACAATAAGCCTGTGCACCATAAACATGTGACACTAAAAATCCAAAAATTAATTGCATTTATCATTCACACTGCTCAAGAACCCACACATGCAAGCCCCTATGGAGAGAGTACCACCTGAATTCACAAGAGGAGAAACTTGGTTTAGATTTTACAGAGCCTTTAGTAGGAAGCTAAGAATTGCTTTTATTTCAGGGGAAAACATAATTTGGTTTGGTTCAGAGTATTTCAAAAGTGTCAAATGACAATTTGACATTATTACTAATTTTGCCTGAGATTATTTCTTCATGGAAAATAAAATGAAAAATGTCAATATAGGCTTCTAAAAATCAGGCATTTCTAAAATTTTGCTTTCTCCACCTATTTACGTAAAAATTTTTATTAGCTCTTATTGGCAAATACCTCTCTTTCTGCCTTTATTTGAATTAAAATAGCCTTTATTTTAAGATTTATGTGGAAAAACATCCTGCCAGGTTCATCCTCATGAAATCTTTATATTTTGAAACAGCAAACTCTAATAATGTATGATGTATGAATATATAAAAATGCATCATTACGTACTGGCAAACATATCCATCTATACAAAATGAATGGAAATAATTAGGTAGTGAAAAACACCAAAAAAAGAGTACTTAACAATTTGTAAATATAATATTTATATGTAGGATAATTTGCAAAGAAATGTAACTGATGCTTTTATAGCGATATGATTTTATTTTACTGGAAAGTAAGACAAATCTTTGTTAAAGAGAACCTTTAAAATGTGTGCCTTTTTAAAGTATTTTGAGGAGACAAAAATGGTATTTTTCAAAACTAATTCCATAGAAACTTGTTGCTTACTGAATAGCAGCTTTGCTCATCTTAACAGCAGCCTTATGATGCAGTAATTTAGCATCACTTGCATGTATAAACATGTATGATCTTCAGCACTTCTAGATGCTGGTTTGAGAGCATGGATGATGCTATTGCTAAATATTCTGTCATTTTTCTGTCCATTTTTCCTGGAGATAAAATTACATTTGCAGCAGCTGGAAATTTAACTGGACAATTCTGTGATTAAAACAAGAGTTGAGGTTGCGGCTGACTTGGAAATACAGACTGTAATTTCTTCGGCTACTTCAGCTGTCTCTTTTCAAGTCACTGCTACTCCGGTGTAATTTGGTATTTCTCTATGCACTAATTAGCAAAAGAGCTCACTGCTGTCATCAGCCCAGCAGAGTTGCTGGCTCGGCTTCCACATGAGTGGAAGAGATGTTGGGCTGTGTTACCTCGCCAGGGCAGCCTTGGCACTGCTGCCACACACTCCAGCATTTGAACATAACCAAAACCAAGTGTGCCTCTGTGTGCATAGCAACATCAGCTCGTACTTTGGGACAGAGATACTTCTCGGCTTTCATTAAACAATAAAAATAATTTTAAAAACCTATAAGTTTATTTTTCTCCATTTTGTTTGTAGTTAATTAGCACTAGATAATAGCCAGTCCTGGTGGGCAGAACACATAGGGTTTTACTTTGTCATTTATTCCAGAACTTGAGATTAGTTCCTCCATAGAGGCAAAATTCCACAAATGAACTATTTTATTTGAGATTTTATTTGACCTCTTTGCTAATTAGTGCATATGAAAATGTCAGTTTACCCAGGGGCAGCAGCAACCCAACTAACAGTTGCTGAATTACCAGAAAATTTTTCCATATTTTTATTCCAGTAATTTGCAGTAAATTGTGGTTTAGTATATTTTTTACTGCATTTTTATTATTCCCTCATTATTTCAGAATTAATTGCTTGCTATATTAATTCCATCAATAGTTCATAAAGAAAGTTATTCCAAACAGTGTGACAGCTACTGTCATCATAAGGGACCATGAAGGTGGTCACTGAGAATAGGATGTTTTTCTTTTATTTCTTTATTTTTCCTGCTTCTCCCTGAAAATATGTTCTGTAGAAGTTTGATAGTAATTCCCCAGACAGAGAAGGAATCTTTTCTATAAAAATTACATAATGGAGAGGTGATGTAAGTAGGGTCTTAGAAATATGTACAGTTTAAATACTTAGAGAAAATACATTGTGCTATAGGGACTTTCTCATTTGTATTACAACAACTTTGCTCAAAAAAGTGATACTCCTGCAGCGTATTGCAGAATAAATGGAAGGCTGCTGCAGAACAGCCACAGACAATATGCTCCATTCTTTCCTAGTAGAAAGTGGCATTGGTAGCATCTGTAATTGTAGCTGTTATTTCAGGAGGTTTCACGCAGTAAGGTGAAGAATGGAAAATACTGTGATAGCAATAACAGTTGCAGCAGATTTTTAACAGGTGACGGAACTCTGCAATGACAAGTGACTACTATAGTCCTGCTGTAGTACTTTTGGTCAAGGCCCATGAGTGATGCCAATAACAGCCAACCCTCAACTCAGGACTGAGAAATGTAGTTAAGTGTGATATGCAAAAGTAATTTTCTGTTATTTGCTATGAAAAATGGAGAGAAATAATTCTGAAAATAAAATTCTAATTCAACGTCATTAGCATTCATGGCATAACACACATCTCAGGGTTATATGTCTTTTTCAGGTATTCTCACATGCGTTCATTCATTTTTTTCAATTGCATGGCAATTCTTTGTTGCTCTTTCCTTCCTCAAATCATTAATATTGATGCTGTTCAATTACCTGAGTCATATTTAATTTTAACTTACACACGAACGCTAAATATTTTACTATGAACTTCTAAGTGGTTTTTGTGTCTGGATTTTGGATTTTTTTTTTTTAAATCACGTGCACAAAACTAATTTCTCTGACTATACCTCTACATTCCAAAATCAGGTACTTGCTGCTTCATCGTCTTTCTATTGCTTGAACAATGGCAAGCATTTTTTCTGCAATTACAAGACTAAATTCTGTAATTTTTAAAAATGAGAATTTCAATGCCATTATAAAACAATAAAGAAGAGTTAGAAAAGTGAGGGGATGCACTATTCAGGATTTATGTCAGGAAACAGGTTAATAACATTTGCTCAATTGTTATTCTGAATTTTTTCTTGATTAAATAGTCTAATTAAAAATCTACCTACATCAGAAGAAAGATAGCAATTGCTAATTGATTTGTTCATCTCTTCTTTTTGACACCCATTAACTCACATGGCATACGGCTATTATTTTGCAGGAGGCCTTTAGAAGTTGTGAGAACTCTTCATTTTGAGGTTCCCAACTAAATGTATTCTCTGGAAATTTTAAATTAAACATGAATCTTAGGAGAAAAGTATTGGCTCAGAATATTGCAGAAATAAGGCTCACTGGTGACTTTTCAATAAGTTATCTTCTTTTGTTCCAGGCCATGTACAAATGCAGAATACAATTGCTTCTGCCCTGAACATCTTTCAGACAACAAAATTTGGTTAAAGAGAATTACATGTCTAAAATAGTGCATGAAGTCAGGCATTGAGCTGAGTACACTGAGTCTTCAAGTGACTCCTTTAATCCCAGGAGTGGCTCAACTACTTTTCCTGCTAAGAAAATGAAACAGACCTTTTTCAGATATCAGAAATCAGTTTATTGTATCCATTATTGCATTGTATTTTCTTTTTGTGTCCTTTCCACATGTATAACTAGATTATTGAAGAGAGAAATATACATCAATTACAGATGTGATGTGCTCATAAGACTTTTTTGTTTTTTCTCTTCAATGTGTTTTCTTAGCAATTCCCAATTATACTACAAGTGTGATTTAGCAATAGGTTGAACTATAGGACCTTTCTGAAATAAATACAGAAAGTCTGGCAAAGCATAGACTGAAGGATTAAAAATCCGCAATATATTCCTTTTCTTTGAACTCTCGTGTGCAATTGGCATGGAAAATAAAACCAAAACCATGACAGCACATATCAAAGTGCATTTCTTCGACTTATGTGTAATAATTTCACACAGCCTCTTAAGTTGGGGGTTTTTCAGTTTTTCTGTTAATAGGTACAGCCCTATATATGAGTCCTAGCAATAAAAATTCAACTTATAGCACATTTTTAATGTAAGCAATATCCATTACAGAGCACAGGGGAAGTGAAAGAATGCACAGGCAGCATACAGTCAGACCAAGGCCATCAGCAGAGCACACATTTGCATAACTGGTGTTTGCAGGGTTTAGTGCCTTGGCCAGGGATAATGTACCAATGTCAGCTCTAATAGTGGTAAAACCAGTAAAAAAGAATAACAGAGAAAAAATGGTTAAGATTGCTACATGATCAGATTTTTAATACAGATGGCAGCTTAGTATCTGTTATGAAATACACAGATGCACTGTATAAATGAAATAGCTAACAAGCCTGCCACGGTACACCTTCCAAATATGACTTTTTTATTTAAACTAAGACCATGAATATTGCTCTCCAGAAAAGGCAACAGAATATTAATTCTGTATGTAGGGTAACTTCACATCATCCTGACATAAATATGTATTTATTTGTTTTACATGTAGCTACAGAATGAAATTTTTCTCAATCAAGAGTAATTTTGCACCAGACTGTCAACAGATTTGAAAACAATAAGGGAGTTTTAGATATCTATTTTGAGTCTCTACACAATGAGAATTCACCTAGTAGCTCTTGCATCAAGTGTAAACCTGTTGAAATAAAGCAAATACTTAAACCCTGATTACGACAGAAACAGCCGTAGCTAGATGGCTGCAGAGGGGTGCAGCCAGGGGCCATGGCCCAGTCCTGTCCTGTCCCTCCTCCAGCACTCAGCCAGAGAGCAGACAGCGTCCTACAGGACAGACGATCCCATATCCTGCTCTGGGCTTGCTGAGAGGCTCCTACAGCCATGGTAAAGTCATGCACCCTTTTTCCCCGGGTCACCAAGGGCTGGGCCACACAGGAGCTACTGGCACCAGACCTAGCTTCCAGACCACAATGTGGAAAACTCTGGTGGTGACTCAGGATGCAGCGGGGCTGGTGACACAGCTGGGCTAGGAATGGTGTCTCCTCTGTGTCAGTGAGACACAGGCTGGACAGCCTTGATGTGAGGCTGGGAGATCCCCAGACAGGGAGGCAGTGCTGCCCCATGACAGCGGGGGATGGCTGCTCTGTTCTTTGCTGCTTCTGTCTTGGACAGGCATGTAGCCAAACAGAGATGTGACAAGATCATGGCGCGCACCTGTCCCCTCCTTCCTCTATCACTCACCTGGAAATGTTGCAACCTTCTTCAAGGACATTGACCTAGTTATAAGCAAACACACACAGCCCTCATCTGTACCCCACCATGGTCCTACAGGCAGCTGGAAGCTCTCCAGATCTGTGGACAGAGGGAGATCCGCACCATCCCCCATCTCTGTGTGAAGTCTCCAAAGAAATTTGATATTCATCATTTTTTCCTGGGGAAAGGGCTGGAAGGAATATCCCATAAGGAGCAGCTGAGGACTTTGGGTTTTTCTAGATTGGAGGAAAGGAGGCTGAGGATTGAAACCATTGCTCTCTACAGCTTCCCATGTGTTTTATTCCTCTCTCTCTCTCTCTCCCCTTTTCATTAATAATTTTATTATTATTATTAATCATTTTTTATGTTTGTATTTTTATTATCTATTTTTATTAATATATTTTAATTTTTTCAATTATTAAACTGTTCTTACCACATTTCACAAGCTTTACTTTTGTTTTCTCCTGGTGCCACCACACACAGGGAGCGAGTGGGTGGCTTTGCAGTTTTTAGTTGCCATCTGGGGGTAAACCACGACAGGAAGAGGTGTGGAGAGGGAAGTGCTGATCTCTTCTCCATGGTATCCAGTGATAGGATGCGTGGGAATGGTTCAGAACTGTGCCAGGAGATGTTTAGAGTGGACATTAGGAAGCATGTCTGAGAAGGTGGTCAGACACTGGAACAGGCTTCCTAGAGAGATGGTTGATGCCCCAAGCCTGTTAGTGTTTAGGAGGCATTTGGACAGTGCCTTTAGTAATTTAAATTTTAAGTCAGCCCCGAAGTGCTCAGGCAGTTAGACAACGATTGTTGCAGGTCCCTTCCAAATGAAGTATTCCGTTCAATTAGTTCAGTCTTAAAGCTGAGCTGTACACATTATGTTCAGTTTTAGATCAGACAGGATAAACCGCCTCATAATAAATATGTGCAAAAAATACTAGACCAGACCATCTATGGGGGAAGGTTCTTAAAAACACAACATCAAAATTAAACTGAGGGCAGCTTGTAGGTTATTCTTCAGCACTGTATTCCTGTAGCTGAACTCCAGCAGACACTTAAAAATACAGATTTAAGATATAGCATGAAATTGCTGAAGAATTCACATGCTATCCAACCTTCATGTCAAGATGGCATTTTCTTGAATGCTCTTGGTTACTAAAGCTGAGTTTTGCACTTCTGTCTATATGCAAATTAAATAAAATGTCAACAAAAGAAACCTGTATCATTTACTAAGGAAAGCAATGAAGCATCACGAGAGGGAAAGACCGCCAAAAGGAAGATGTAGTGCCCACCACTGCAGCCTATGGATGCAACTCCTGCCCCTGGAAGCAGACAGGATGCCTCCAGCTGGCATGCCACAGTGGCATCCAGACAGCTCGTGCCATGTGGAGTTCAGCTTTTGCAAATTCAGCCCTGAGAACCTGATATAGCAAATCAAGGAATAGTTTTTGTGTTGATTCTAGTGGAGTCCACACAGGCTCTCATTTCCATTTGAAAAGTTAATTTTGCAGTATTTAGTCAACCAAGATATGTCAGATAGAAAACCAATTTCAAGGGAACATGTGAGGAGATAAAGATCTCCAGTAAAAAATCAAACCCGTCAGAAGTTATTTAGATATTATGAAACAAGAGGAAGTGTTCACACACATACAATATCCTAATTGTATTTCTTTTAGCATGCATCCCTCAAGATATAAAAACAATAATATAGAATTGATGAAGGTGAAAATATTAAAAAATGACAGCTCCCTTCTGACTAGGTATGTATTACTAGTTCCAAATGATTGCAATACGCAAGATAAATACTTTTCCTTTAATACTATATGGAAAAAATATAGGCAGCAAGAAGAATAAAACCAGTCAGCTGCATAATTTTTCATTTTTTTGTTTTAAGTCAGCCCAAGACTGAACATGAAAAGCTAAGCACTGTTTTCATTAGCTTCAATGGGAATTTCATTTCTTATTTATCACTGGATTTTAACTGATGCCAAAGTTATTTCTACAAAAAAAGAGGAGCAATATGTAATTATCTAAGTGCATAACACACACATATAGAGATATCAACAGTGTAGTTTTCCAATTTCTTCTGAAGGCATTACAGATTTTTGTTCCATTCTATCAACAGGCCTTGTCCTTCAGAGGAAGACAAAACTGTCTTCCATCAAATAAACCCAGTCTTTTGTGACAACGGTTTTTAAATATATTAGTGGTAAAGTTAGCATAATTTACAGAATTGTTTCAGGTGAAGATCTGTGCCTAAGGAAAATGGAACTTTCCAATATTTTTCTAAACATGACTTTTCACACACAAACAATGAGGGTGCCACTTACTAATTAAAAAATGAGCCCTTACATGAAAACCTGCAAATTTCAGAGGTCCTAAATCCATAGAAATAAACAATAAAAATTCATTAAATAAAATTCATAAAATATTGGTCAAACCAGAACATAGTTTTACAATTTTTGTAACTGAACATATAAGAAGGTTTGCAACTAGTTTTACTCATTTGTAGTATCATAAAGCAATTAATTTACTGTTTTACAAGAATATATGTTAGTATAAATACATGAATTATATAAATAGACTACAATCAGTTTGAATTTCCCAGAAGTTTTTGTTGCTATATATTGCTGGTAAGTTTATGTTCTGTGCCTATTTACATTCAATTAAAAAATAAATAAATAAAATAAGAAAGTCTGTTTAAATATACTTGTAAATGTTGCAGTTTCTATGTGTATTCTTTTTCCTTCAAAAGAAAATTCTGTCCTATTGTGTGTTGAAAGTTGTTTACCCATCCATGAACAACAATAGCAAAAAAAAATGTAGGCAGATATTGGTACGTTTCATATAGTTTCATCACACTAGTTATCTTGGATATGTGCTCTGAGAGCTTGGGATGATTCCCTTTCAAATTGTTCATAAGTGTGCCCTGGAAAACATCTGTAACCTTTCCTATGTGTCATACTGACTCCTGAAAAGGCACTGGCAGATTTGAGAATACTCTTTTATTCTCCTTAACTTTTTAATCTTTATCTCTGGTGTCTGCAGTTAAGGCCAAGAGTGGAACTCATGGAGATTACGGATTCTCTCAGAAATTAGATGGATAAGAGTCATCAGATACTGTTAAATATACTAATATTTGTTAGCTAACAGTTTCTTTGTTCTGAGTCATTGCAATGACATAAACAAATTGGAATAGGAATAGATTAGGAAAGTAAAGAAATTTGCCTAACACTGGAAAAAACATCTTGAGAGGAAAATAAATATTGTTTCTGCTATCATAAGCATATGGAAAAAAATTTTCAGGTCTGTTATATAGGTGAATGGAATTCTGGGGAAGAAAAATAAAGATAAATTTGCAAATGCCATCACTTTGTCAATTGTGGTGAAATTCTATTTCTCTTTGACTTTCCATTAGGTACAGCCACGTTTAATACGATAACTAGCAACACCAGGCCTAATTGTAACTGTGATGATTGCCTTACATTTTATCCTCTAGCATATGCTATTTTCTTGCTTCATACCACAATTGTGGCTTATCATGCATTGTGTCATCTGGAAAGTGGTTGCAGGCACTTACTCTAATGAAATGCTTTAATTTTTAAGCAGTGCTTCCATTATGTCAACCTTCTGTAATATGAGATAACTATCTTCATGCAGGTCCACTTTCTACAGGGAGAAGCAAAAGATTTATTACTGGGTGACAATTATATGATGACTTCAACAAAACGTTTCCACAGATTAACATCAATGGAAGATTTTCTCAGACCCAGATGAGAAATAAAAAGCATGGAGGAACAAATTTGAGTAAATGCAGAATAACAGGAGAACTCTAATTTTTTACCCAAGAATACAGGTTGCATTGTGGCAGACTTTGAGAAAAAATGGAATCTGTGAATTCAGGTAAATTGTGAAATCGCAAGTATCAGGAAGTTTTCATTGTGGCATTAGCAAGCTCAAACTCTCATATATTCTAGCAATGCACAGGAAAATTTGATGTAGCCACAGGCAAGGGAGTTTCTCTCACATCCTCAGCCTGCCTGAGCGCCTACTGTCTGTGGAAACAGACAGTAATGATTAGGAAAATTGTGCATCTAAATAATGTATTTTCTTATGTAATTTCAATATGATCAACAAAAGTCAATTCAAAGTGCCCTATACTACTAGCTAATGTTTTTATGGTGGCATATTTTATTCATTAACTTATTACCTATTTTACAGAGTATGACAATTTAAAGCTCCAACTGGGATCATTTAAGATAATTTAAGCCTGAATAACTATAACATAAACCAATTAATTTTCTAGGGCACTTGGAAAACAAAAAAGCACCCCAAATCAGGACATTGGGGGTTTTATCTTATTACAAAAAGTTTGAACAACGCCCAATAAAAAAATCACAACTCTTTAAAGATTGTATTATTCATATCCAACACTTTTTCTACTTTACACTTTTCATTGAATCTATGAATTTAGGGGTACACCTTTTTTCTTTTGCAAGAAACAACCTCCTCCAAACCAAACCTCTTGGAGAAATGCCTTAGTTACCTCACTAAATTTCTGCAGTATCTTACAGAAAAATAATAATTCACAAAGTATTTTATTGGAAACTCTTTTTGAGTGATTATTGCAATATTTTTGCATTTCAGCATTTGATTCCTCCAAACAAATCTTCAGTCAGTGAAAGAAATCTGCTCTCTTTCACTTTTAACTTTTCTGTCTGCTTCACAGCAGAAGTACCAGCAGCCAGCATTTCCAAGTTTTAAATCTATCCCCTCTTCACTTTTTTTTTAAGTTATTTTTCACAGAGCAGTATTTCACAAAACTTTGTAAGTGTGTTTAGGGGTTTCAGTGTGTTAAGCAGTCGCAGTGAGGTATTCTCAGTTCTCGTGATTAACAGACGGAAAAACAGACGGACCACAGTATTGCAATGGCCAAGTTTCCTTGTGTATTTAACCACCAGTGCATGTTTCACACTTGCAATGTAGCAGAGTCTCTGCCCATACCTGTAGCCTGTACTGCTTTCCCAGACTTGGAGAGACTGATCTTTGGTGTCCTGCTGAGGGCAACGAAGATGATTAAGGGACTGGAGCATTTCTCTTACGAGGAAAGGCTGAGGGAGCTGGGCCTGTTCAGCCTTGAGAAGGGACAACTGAGAAGGGACCTCATCAATGTCTGTCAGTGTCTGAAGAGAGGGTGCCAACAGGGTGGATCCAGGCCCGGTTTGGTGGTGCCAAGCAATAGGACAAGAGGCAAAGGGCAGAAACTGATGCACAGGAAGTTCCACCTGACCATGAGGAAGAACTTCTCTGTAATGTAAGTGACCAAGCACTGGAACAGATGGTCCAGAGAGGTTGTGGAGTCTCCCTCACTGGAGATGTTGAAGAATGGTCTGATCACAACCCTGTGCAATGTACTCTAGGATGATTTTGCTTGAGCAGGGAGGCTGGATCAGATGACCCACTGTGGTCCCTGCCAGCATCACCCATTCTGTGATTCTTGGATTAGAAGACAAAGCAACTGGGAGTGATGGCAGCTCACCACAACTCTCCGTGTTGCCTTCTCGAGGAGACAGGTACTGGTGACCTGACCATCAGGAGAGTCATAAGAAGGGTGAACATGACACCATTTTTATAGAGGTATATATTAATAAATTTCTCACTAAAAATTTACACTTATATTCCTAATGTGTTCTGTTTTGTGTTAATCAGATAATTTGGACAGCGAATATTAGCACTTGGACTGTCCACAATAAATTTTTGCTGTGTTTTAATTAACTTTTAAGGTTTTTAATTAGACTAACAACATTATTTGACTTTCTGTGTGAGATGTAATCCCACAATAATCTGTTAAGTATAAAAAAAGACATTTTGTACTTAAAAAAATTATCGGTAAAGATTTTCTTTTTAAAAAAATCCCCACATCAGTTAACACAACAGAGTAAGCTTTTGTTTTGTTTTCCAGAGGAGTGGCTATAATACATTAAAGGGAAATGCTGTTTCATGCATAGTTGCTTTCATTGAGAATCAAAGTTTAACTTATGATTATTACTTAGTCAAAATATATATTTCAAATCAGTTGGTTGTACCTCATGATTATGACATTCTTAGAACTTATAAATTGTGATTTTATGTAGCAGAGAAGGAAAGACATTTTGTCTATATCATACATGGAGGGCAAGGCAGAACCAACGATTAAACTTAGAATTACCTATTTTCTGGTCCATTGCCCTAATCACAAGATCATCTTTCTATGTTCAGTTTTGGATAAGAAGATATAATATGGATTTTTCAAGCTTAATTTCTGATGACTTGTCTGCAACCAGGGTGCAATATTTTTTGTGTCTTGGGCAACATTCTTTATTTCAATTTGTTTTGAAGTTAATGGATCTTTTGTATGCAGTGAGTACTCAATCCAATGAGTTTTGAGGATTGAATACTTTGACATTACGTGCAAGTCATTGCCTTGGCTATGAGATGTCATTTATGCTTATGAGGTAAACCATCTTGTTCCAAGATTATTTTGCCTGTGCTTCTACAACCCATATAAATATTTATCATTAGGCTTCAATTGGTTTGTTTATGGCTTAAGGTATAATATTAAAGCTTTTCATATTGACTAACCATCAGTTATTTATACAAAGTTTCAATTAAACTTTTTTTTATGATAAATTACAATTCATAGTTAGCTTGTTGATTCAGTAGTGATGTGATCAATATTAATTATACAAAGATAATTAAAATTGTTTTTTAATCATAAAATGGGTGAGTTTTTCTAGTTTTTAAGTACGATCTTTTTGCATAGTTAATGGTAATAGCAAGCAACCTTATTTTTCTGAATTAGCTTCAGACTGAAAAAGCTACATTTCAGGCAAAAATATTTTGAAGGCAGAACTATGTATACTTAAAGAAAATATTTCCCAGTTAGATTAATTTTGCATCACGTTGTTATTAGACTGTCTCTGAATACTTTACAGGTATTTTGAAAGGCATGTCTTAATTTCTTAGTTTCTCTCAAAAGTCTGTTTGAACAAGAAAATTTTTTGTTACTTTCAGGAGGAGCAAGAAAAGTGAACCTTATACTGGCAGTTTAGAATTTTTAATTACTCTTTGAAATTTTAAATTGTTATACTAGTCACTCAGGAAAGACTAACTTTGGTTTGGCTTAGTTTTCCCAGACAGGTGAGAAAAACTTTTCTATGATGTTTTAATTTTATATATGTTCATGGCTTCACGTCTAAACTTGATTCATAAAATCTTTCCCAAACAGGTGGCAAAAGCACATTCATTTAGATTCTGCTGTCTTACAACTATCCTTATTTTATGTCAAAATGAAACCTGTACAGTGAAAATATGTATTTTGGAAATCAATTTCTTAGCTCACTAGAGATATGTGGTAATACAAGGGAGATTGTGTAAAGAGAAGAGAGGGAAGTGAATTTGTATTCCTGAAATTTCACACAGTTATGCATCTTTTTATCTGTGATGGACTAGGTGAGAATACTGTTCTGTAGTCCTCGACTGGGAAACTATTTTTTTGAGTCAAAACTACAAGATCAGGCTTGCCGAATACATTCCAGACACATCAGATTGTACTCAGTTTAAAATTTACTCTCATTTAACTTCATGTTCAGATGACTGCTTAGTACATCTGACCCTCATCTTTTCCTGTCTTTTGGAGTTTTGAGTGCAGAAGAACTTCCAGCTAAGAAGTTCTTACGTGTGCTGTCCAAAAATGCTACAAAGCAGTGCTGGATTCATTTGACCAAGAGAGATGGTGGTGAAAAACCAAGAAGGTGCCCATGGAGAGGCAGCACTGCGTTAATGACGAAACACCTTCAACCTTGGTGAGTGCATTTTCTAACATGAGTCAATAGGAAATCACGTTTTCATATCCTTTTTTGCTTTGTAAAAGTAATTAGTCTCTACCTAGTGTTATTATTCATTTTATTACTAATCAAGTAAATAGGCCTGTCTCTCTTTTGTTTTTTTTTCTGACATTCCCTTCAATTAATTTTTTTCCAAGTTAGCAGAGTAATCTGGAACACAGAATATCAGAAGCCACAAGGTAAAATTACAGAATAATATGTATTTTTTCACTCTCTTGTTCAGCACATAATATTGAGAAAATGCACTCATTAAATTATCAATTATGACAATATCTCTCTCTTAAGTGATGACAGTAAATTTAGTACTCACCACAGTACCTGCAAAATTCAAAGGATTTCAAGAAAAAAAACCCAACAAATTACAACACCTGTTTCAGAGGCATTGTCTAGGGCCAAAGAGTATAAAATTGAACTTTTTATAACTTTAACATAATGTACAAGTAGGTTTATGTGGGGAATACTATATTTTCAGTGGTAACATAGCAACTATTGACAACCTGCATTCCAGTCCCAGTTCACTCACAGGCCCAAGCAGTCAGCTACTTGATGAAATGTCTCTAAATGCAACTGATCTCCATGTGAAAATTCAGCCCTGAACAGTTTAAATTTGGCAAATTCAGCTCTATCCCTGCTATGCTGCTAGAAGACACCTGTAATAAGTCATATATATTAGATGCAACAATCTTGTAGATTCTGAGGATTCCCTTATATTGTTAAGATAGGAAAATGTGAATAATTTCTAATCTCTGCACTCTGACAGCTCACTTTGAGAGAGAATATTAAAAATGAAACATGTAAATACTTGTCTTGTGGAATTATATTTTTCTCTAAGAAAAGAAGAGATCTTGTTTCAATATTTTATCAGCGTTAAACTGGTAGCAATAGCTTTTATTAGTAGAACCATGATAAAACTGGACTTCAGAAGGCCTCACAATGTAGATTAACATTCCTTCTTGTAGTAGTTAAAAATACAGTTCTACCTGGCCTACGATTTCATGATAGGACCTTGCCACTATTTTCCAATATTTTTTTCTCACTCATGCCCTTAGCTGATAAATTCAAAACACAACTAATGTATCTTAAAATTAATTATTCCTGTATGATAAATGTCTAAATGAAGGACAAGCTTTATCATTAGAGATAGTGAACAGCCCTTTCACTTTATGCTTTGTGACCAGTGAGTATATTCTAGTATATTCTATATTTCCCAACACTGTATTTCTCTTCCCATATACATGTAAAATATTGTCCAAAAATCTACATTTATTTGTCCCCCATAAAAAAAGAACAAAAAGGTTTTACCAAAAGCTGTAAGAAAAGAAGCTCACTTGCAGCTGAAGCTCTCTGATAAATGTACAGCCCAGTTCTCAATTCTCTCCTCCCTTAACAAAAGCAACTTTCTCACCATCTCCAAAAGGACTAAATGTGTCTATTGTGTCTCTAATAAGAGGTAGCACAAAAGTAAATCTCATGTCACTGAAACAAGCACTGGTTTGTTTTTCCAGCACCTCCCTGCAACAAGAACAGATTACAGCCTTAGTGTACTGCTGAGGGTTAAAGGTGGTTTGAAATATGAGATTATTTCAAAGAACAACAAAAACAAAGAAAAATTTAGGAATCAGAAATGCAAAAATCTTGCTGCATCTCTTTGGTAGCAATTGCTTTATAATTACCCATTTTATGTTAACTGTGTTTTTTTCTCATAAAGGTCCATTTGGCTTTCTACCTTCTTTCATTAAGATCATTTCAACATATTTCATTTATGTTACAGTTTCTTATTTACTAAGTTTTGTCACTTTTCTTAGTGGAAATACAGAGAAAAAAATTCAACTGGTTCCAGAAGGACTATTTCATTTTTCTAATATTGAGTTTGCTGCAAATATTGGGAATGGAATCTTCATAATCAAAAACAATAGTTTTTACTTATGCCAGCAAACACATTGATATAGGCCAGTGAAATATCAGAATAGCCTTGGAGTCCTGCTAAGGATGAGATCAGTGAAAAGAGTAAGAGCTGCTTCTCTGTAGCAGCTTGTAATTTCTTCTCCTCTGTCTTTTCTCATTTCATTATAGTTTACATGAATTCTTAATTTTTTATGTCAATGCACTTAAAATTTTAATACTTCATAAATTAAATAATTACATAAAGAAAAAGTGAAAATATTATCACTGTAATAGGAGTTGGGTTTTCAAAGACTAATCACTGTGAAAGTTCTTACTTTCCTGACATGCCATATTTTCTTTAATCAATGACAAAACAATACATAGTAGACCTTCCTAAAAAGCAGAAATAATGCCTCATTTTCTCAGGAGCTGGAAATGGTATTGCTTCTAATGAGGATGAGCACGGATGAGTGAATAATATCAGAGATTCATAGCTACTGCTGTCATCGACACTCATGAAACATAAGCCATGATTCAGCTGTCAAGTCCTACTATTCCTGAACCTTCATCCACAATTTGGGGTACTTTTACAGGTAGCATAATTAATCAAAAATCCCTAGCTCCAAGTCATTCTTTAATGACATATTGGAATAGTCATGCAATTTCTCTAAGCGACACAACTAAATGCTGCATACATGGAAAAAATGTCATCTGAAATGTCAGTTTGCACACACAGGTGTTAGACCTCATTTAGATTCTTCTTCCATCTAACACAGATAAAGCACATCTGGCAGTTAATATTTTGTTTGAGAAAGTCTTGCTGAGCCTCATCACAACCAAGTGTGTCCAATTTTCTCCCACTGCACGAAGCATGAAGTAGCATTGTGCATCAAAACTTATTGCGTGTTTTTTCAGCTCATGAGTTTATCCTTTTGCATTGGCTGCTGTGTTTGAAATAGAAATGGTTTAAACAGCACAGTAGACAGGTGTTTGAAAGCTATTGCCAGCACTGGAAGGAAGCATCTTTTCCTTTTCAAACTAAAAACTGTTTAGTTTTTCGTCATATGTAACCACAGAAACCACTTCAAACTGGCAAATACCTTCTAGAGACATACACAACCCCATTTGTGTGGTTCATGGGAGCAACGCCATCTCTGTCCTGTTTCAGCTGGCCTTCCAACCCATCCGAAAAGTAAACTAGAAATTCCCTGAGACTGAAACAAGTATTTTGAGTCAAGAAAAATCTTTTAGCGCTGACCACAGAAGAAACCACAACTCCAAGAGAAAACAAAATCCTCTTCTATATCAAATCCATCCTATGTTTATAGAGCTCCCAGGACAATTTTATCATGCTGATCTTTTATTTAAGATGTTAAGAGTGTTTCTATTATTTACAGGCACCTCTTTTAATCTCCATTTCCCCACTGCTGTTTCCTCTCTTCCTCTGTTCTTTTCCCAGATTACTACTGCCTGCAAACATGTATAAATGTATATGCACAGAACATGTGAAATGACAGATTAAAGAAAGCTAAACATTTGATTTCTACAGCTTTTTTTACCTTCAATCTGACTACACCTTTTCTGACTTTGTTTAACATTTGTATTTTATTTGTTCGCTTAAGTGCAAACCAACAAGGCTTTTATTATCAAGAAAAGGAATCAGAACCGAAACAAAATACTTTTACCATTATAAAAGTTCCGACCATATATATATAGCTAAAGTGGGTATCAATTCTATGCCGGACACTTCATATGCTATGGCATTCTCTATGATGTTGTGAAAATAGGATTACTCCTCTTTGTCACAAAGCAGGCTGACAAAAAGAGAAAATCATTAAAAGTTTTGATAAAAATTCAGAATAAACCCCCATTTCCTGGTTTTAAATTCTATTCCAAACTTGGAATTCACTCCAGCTTTTCCTAAAGGTTGAAATCAGAAATTCTCCTTTTTCCCTTGTACTGGTCTGGATTTTTTTTTCATTTGGAGTTATCTTTGCTTCTTGTTCTCCTGATAGTGATATTTTTTCTAAGCCTTCCATGGATCTTTTCTGATTTTATGCTTCCATGTTTTAAATTTTATTTTTTCTCTGAGATTGAGGAATGCTTTATGGCAGATTGAGTCAGTCAATGTGTTTTGGAACACAATGAGAAATCATTTATGCCAAATAAAAAGGTTCAAAGTACATTGTCCCAGAAGATAAAAAATGCAGACATATTTCTAAAAGAAATTGCTGAGTAATCTGCAATAAGGTTATCCATAAGCTTTTCTTCCTTTCAAAGAGAGAAGGAAAAAATAAGTAGTTTAGTAGGAAAAGCAAAAGCTTTTGCTTTGCACTCAAGCAAAGCAAGAACCTCATTCACTAATTCCCATCAACAGGGAATCAGGACTACATCATGCATCCTTTGGTAAGAAAATTATTATGGTATATATTGTGATTGAACTAAAGCGATCCTTCAAAAAGGAAAAGAAAAAAATGTATGGAATTGTGGCTGCTTCTATAAGAAAGGAAGAAAGAAAAGAGTATAGTTTCCTGCTTTAATCTGTACAGTTTCACGTGGAATGTAAGACACTAGTAATTTTGTTTGCAATAAAGAGCAGAAGGGAATGCTGTTTATGTCAAAGTTGCTTAGATCCATAGCCCTACTTAAATCAGTATGAATTAAGCTTCTAAAAACATTTGTAATCTGGGCCTATGGTGCTTGTACATCAAAATAACCAGGAGAGATTTAGTATGCATGGATTTTTTTCCCCTGAAGGTTGAGCAAGAGTTGTGGTCAGCCAGCATTAGAAATGACTCAAGATGAATGGATAAATAAGTTTCACAGATTTGAGCTTCTGTTGCCGACTGAGGCATTTGGACAGAAGGACAACCCTTCTGTACTGATCAGTGATCCTCACCTATTCCAATGGTGACAGGCTTCCTATGGGATTTATTGTTTTATTGCATTGCCATCTGTGCTGGTGTTATGTTGTGGATGGGTCTGAAAGCATAGATAGGAATTATGCTGACACTAATTTTAATATGCAATATTGCCTGGCTAATAGAATTTGGCCATACTCTCATTCCTCCACAGTTTCAACTGCTCTAAAGATCAAGGAATAACCACACTAATATAAATTGACTTTATGGTACTGTCATGGACAATGAATTCTCTCAAAGTTAAGAAAGGCAAGATATGGTAATCAAAGAAACAAAGGCTTTGCTTAATTGTTGGCTGTTTGCAGTTGGGGGTTAGTTTTTGCTTGTTTGTTTGTTTTCCTTATTATTTTGTCACCTATTTATTGAGTAATCCATTTGGGATTGGGAGGGATGATGATGACAATAAAATATGGTGATTTTGACATCTTGTGGTAATAGAAAGTGCAATTCTGGAATCATTTTGCGCAATTCCACATAGTTTAACTTTTTCTTTGATTAGTCTGTGCTCTCTAATATTGAGGACAAGGTTTCAACAGCTCATCATTAACCAATCATTCCAAATTCCAGAAACACCACAGGAAAAGAAGATGAATAATTCTTATTTTGTAATTGTATGTATTTGCAGCAAATTTATTTCACTTGTGATGGCATTTTAAGAGAGATGGTGCTTCATTTTGATTCCCATGAGGAATTGTGATAATTCCAATTTGACACACAAAGAAAGATAGAAAAAAGAGAAAGAAAAAGAGGAAGAAAAGGAACACTGAAAAGAACAGAGTAGAATTCTTATCCCAGAAAATACAACTGCAAGAATTTAAGAGAGTCAGAACTTGAAAGAAGATTCCTGGAGGGGGGCAGGGGAAGCCAAAAAGATAGTCTATAAAGGAATAGATTTTTAAACAGATCTTTAAAAAATAAAAATGGAAAGTTACACATAAATACTAGAGAAGCGAAGGACAGAAAGAAAAAGTATAGTGAAAGCACCACTGCAGAAAGTCAGTCGGAACAGCACTCTGGACTCACCAGACAGTTCACAGCAGCAGGAATGTCTAACAGTTTTCTGAACTGTAAATATTGAATATTTCCTTTAGTGCCTTGTTTTTTTCTTACATTCACTCCATTCTCAGAATGTACCTTGCTGTCAACAATCTGAAGCAGGAGGAGAGCTTGGAAAAGAACAGGTGTTCTAGGTTTCTTAACTACTCCAAATGACTGAAATTATAGAGCCACAACTGTGCTGAAGGCAGAGAGATGAAGCTTTCTTCGCTTCTGCAAAGCCATCTGCCATACCCTGGTCTGCAGAACCATTCCAGGTGGTGCACAACCTGGTTAATCCAGCCTCTGTCCAGTTGGATACGCAAATGAGATGTTTATGCTAGGAGGGATTTTCAAGATTCTTTACAGACAGCAGTTCAGCTGGCATGTTCTGCCTCACTGCTGCTGGAGCAGAGACTGAGGCCACCATAGCCGAGACTCTGTCTTCCCAACCAGTGCTGCTCAGTTGTATTCATTGATACGTTAACATGGGTTCAGCTGCCATCTGCAAGATGTACCTACATTTTATAACTAAGACGTATTAAAAGTACTGCTCTTATCTTCACCCAAGAGTTAGAAAACCTGTAGCAAGACTACATGACTGGTTTGGATGTATCTCAAGTGCTCAACAGCCAAATGAAAAAAGTCCCCAAGAAAATCTATGATGGACGTTCAAACAATCAGATTGCTGATCGAACCATCAATGTGGGACAGAAGAAGGAAAAAAGGAAGTCTTGGATGAAAGTGTGGCTAAAACATGCAATGTGACTCTTTGTCTTAGAACTGAGCCTCTATGATAAATAGTGTCTTCAGCGAGATATGTAGCCTGCTAATATGGTGGGATCTGGCGCAGCTCTATAACAGAGTATTCTATGCCAGGCGGTCTAATACTATTATAATAAAACAAGAATAAATTATGGAGTGTTCCAAATTTTTGTTATTTTATTATAGTGGCACAAAATTGAGCTATTCCTAATATAATAAATGTAGAATGCCAAGCAACATGTAAAACGAACAAAATATATGAAAAAACAGGAAAATAAATCAAAAGAGAAGCCTAAAAAAGTTTGAAGGCAGAGAGGGACAAAAAAATTTTATTATTCTCCAAGCATTTATTCTTAGCTTTAATGTTGCTGAATAATATTTAGATCAGTATTTTTTATTTCATTATATGCCCTGAAAATGCATGAAAGTAACATTCTTTTGAGTTTTGGTACATAGAAACACAGAATGGTTTTGAATAATAGTAGGCTCTTAAAAATTATTATGCCAATAATGATAATTCATTAGCAGATGAATTGTTCTGATAAAAGTCGCCAGAATGTTTTAAGACTTCTGCATTTAAGTCTTTGTAAGTTTTAAATAAATTTCAACTGGCAGAACTATGTATGCCTGGTGTCAACTATTTTTTTGAGAAATAAGCAGCAGGGTTGGAACCCAACTCTGTACCCTTTGCCCCCTCTAAAACAACATAAACTTTCAAGAGGCTTGAAACTAGTGACTTTCGTCTAAGATTATGGACTACTGGCAATATTCTTATGCATAGTATGGAACCAACCTCAGTTTGATTTCAGATTTCCAGAGTTTGCTACCAAGTTAAAAGATTGAGTACAAAATTTACGATTGTTGTTCTCTTTCAAGTGATTTATAAGACTACTGGAGACAGAATGCGGTGTCAGTGTCAGATTAATCTTCTTTCTGATATCTAAAGGTAATATTGATTGATAAGACTAACTGTAAATCCACCCAAATAAAATCTTCAGGAAACACATCACATACAATAAACTTTAAGACCCTTCAAGGCCACATCTTCAGATGAAGGTTTGCCCAAAAAGACATCAGATTTTGCTGTCACTTTTTACTCCAGGTATATTAAGTATTTCCAGTTCCTTCCCATCATCCTTTTTTTTTTTTTTTTTGAGACTTCACACGTAAAACCTCCAAAGATATCTATTAGCATGCAGCAGATAATAGCAATTGCAAACAACCACTATCATTTTTCATTGTATTACTTTTGCAAATGTGATTGTTAACTTCTAAACACAGATTTCCAAATAAGCAATGGCAAACAATCTGAAACCCCAACATGCACTGCTTCCTTTTATGGAAGTAAAACACATTCTTGAGCAAATCATGTTGCTTCTAGCATTATTTCAGTATTGCTAACTGCCAAAAAAAGTCTAAAGAATTATGCAAGAAAAGCTATTGCCAAAGCCAAATAATTCTTTCGGTCATATACTGGACTTAAGAGTTTAGAGCTAATTTCTGAGAATTTTGTTTTTACTAAAATAGTGCCATTCTGAATGGAATCACAACAAAAATGATGCTTTTTGTGAACTCTAAAACATGGTGGATATAACTCTCAAGCAGTGCCAGCTGTCCCAAACAGACTGCAATTTAACACGCTTCGGTAGGCAGAAATCAAGTATCTAAATTAGCCAGTACCAGTGTAGATTTTTTCAATTTGAGAGACTAAAAATAATAACAAAATATATTTTGTTACACTGTAGCACGTTCCCATATAAGTACTCAATTCCTGGATAATACACAAATAAGAGCAAAGACATTATAAAACAACCAATAGAAATCTGAATAGAAATTTTTTTTCAAAAGTACCTCAAACAGATGGGCACAACTACCACAGTCTTGCCATTAAATAAAACTGTTTTGCAAACATCTTCAATATCTGCTCCTTTTTGTATCCTTTCTTGCCTTTTCTTTTTGTTTGTTTGTTTTTTGTTCTCTTTCTTTATATGCACATGCTAAAATCTGAATTTTAAATCAGGCAATACATAATATTTTCTCCATATCCTGAAAAAATTTAAAGCAATCATAATCAAAATGGTAGGATATTAGCTGTAGTTTTCAGAATCTGGAGTCACAAAGTGAAACCTTTAAATATTCATGAGAAAGATCTGCTAAGAAAATAACATTTCAAGAAGGGTTTTATTAATTTCCTTAATGGTATTTTTCACCAAATATTTTTTTTTTGTTTTCCTTCTTGAATTGCTACTGCCACCTTTCCCATATTACACACCTGTTTAGATACCCGGATATTCATTTCTGCATTTATTATTCTGCCACCTTAGACCATTCTATAACCTTGTGTTGCAGGGCTATAAATCTCATGGGCGTGGCAGAGGCATGGTGGAGCAGCTCAGCAACATAGAGTGCTGCCATAGGCAGAGAACATCAGGGACGGAGGGAGGTGATTCTTCCCCACTGCTCAGCCCTGGTGAGATGCCTTAGCCATTCTATATCCAGTTCTGTGCTCCCCTGGGCAACAAAGACACACTGGAAGAGCAGGAAGTTGATCAGTGTCTGCTGAGGGGTGGTAAAGGAGAAAGAGAAAGACTCGTCTCAGGAATTCCTAGACACAGGACAAGAGGCAATGAGCTGAAACCGGAATTCCAGAAACTCTGTTTTAACATTAGAAAAAAAAAATTATTTCTATGAGGGTGATAAAACACTGACGCTGGTTGCCCATGGAAGTTGTAGAGTCTCCCTCTTTGGAAATATTCAAAAGCCATTTGAGCAGAGCCCAAACAAATCACTCCACATGCCCTTGCTTTGAGCATGGAGATTGCACAAGTTTCCAGACATTGCTTCTTACCTCGACCGTTTTGAGATTCTATGGTATTTATTTCAGAAAGATAACCACAGAAAAAATTTTGGATACTACTATGGTAAACAGTCTGACACCTTGGCAAGTTTTAGATTCATCTGTTTCCGTGTTGTACTGCATCATCTGAACTCAATTTAAATGAGCTCTTTAACCAATGTATGCAAGCAGCCCGTTCCTAAACATTATGTCAATAACTTGTTATAGAATTAATGAACATGCAGTTACTGTGCCTTTTAACAACACAGAATGACTATTGTTCAGGAAAGGGCATGGCAACTAAGTGGCAGCTGCCTCCTTCTTGGTCAGCTTTAATGACAAGTTGTTTCTAATCCACTATTAAGTAAAAAGACTTTTCAATATAGATTAACATTCTTCTAAGGGCAACAGTCTCTCACTTTTTTTGTCCTTGCACCAGACTCGAAATGAATGAAGCTCTTATATTTACAAACAAAACCAAAACAGCTTGAGAAATCTTTAGACTGAGGGACAGAAGTATCTTTAGATTCAGCTGCAACTGTCTCGATATTAGAAAACATACGTAAAACAGTATTCTGCATCTTCTGATGTTTCCGTCCTCTTTCCTGATACATTTTCCTTTCTACAAGACTCATAAGACATTTATTTTTAATAACATCTTACTATAGGCCGCAACACAATAACTATACTCTGCTATCTAATTTTATGTGTTATAGGGATAAATCATAGAATCATTTAGGTTGGGAAACACCTTTAAGATCATCAAGTCAAATTGTAAATCTAACACTGCCAAGCCCACCACTAAACCGTGTCCCTAGGCTCCACGTCTAAACATCTTTTCAGTATCTCTAGGGATGATGATTGTCTCAGTTTCAAACTGTACAGGTCACACTTGCACCACAATTCATCTTAAAGTCAGATTATCTGTAAAAATTAGCTGGTATTTTTGGAGACAGGTGGAGAGAAGAGACATTTCAGATGAAGATCCTAAAACTGATGTCCACAATAGGTAAAATCAATCACTTTTCAGAAGAGTTATTCTCTATTGCCTAGAAAAGCAATCTGAAACTAGTTTCCACATTCACCATTTTATTTTCTAGCCAGTGTCAGTCAGATAAGGTGACTCCTGTCTGCATTCTCAAATTCACTTTTGTTTCTTAAATAATGAATTTAAATCTCAATATTAAAATTAGATATTACTCATTATTTCAAATTTTAACCTTTTAGACTCAGTCACATTTGAACAATTGCAGAAATATTAAAAGGTATATTTCACAGGTTTTTGTGGTCTGCAAATGTTATACTATAACTTACAATCTACAGAAGTCTGGAACACAATTTTTGACAAAAATTAGTGAATGTATATGCATGGGAACAAGTACCAGCTGGATGAACTGAATAGATACTTCTCAAATTAACGGCAATGTGGAGTTTAAGCATGATGGCTGATGCCCTTAAAATGGGGAGGGGAAAAAACCCAAGCCCCCCCTTAAAAAGAAAAAATACCCCAACCAACCAACCAAAAACTCCTCCTGGAAAGCTGCTTTTATTTCCATCAGATACAATCAGGTCAACTCACAGATAACCAGCAACTCGGAGAAGATAAGAGAAGATAAATAAAGAGAAAAAGATAAAAGCTAGGTTCTATAAAAATCAGAATAAAAGACTGCAAAGTAGAGGAATAGGAATAGACTAAAAGCATTCAAAGTGGAAAAATTTAAGCTGTCTCTGTAAAAATATCTTTAATTTATTCTTGCAAAGGACTAAAGTAAAACTTGCCAGGTCAGCCAAGTCAAATACTCAAGGAAGGTCCAGCAGTGAGTTATTGATAGTAATTCAGATACCAAAGGAAATCAGAAGATTTTATTCCTTTTCTGCCACCAAACCTTAAACTTGGGTATTAATCAAAAAGCATATGATATGCCCACTTCAGTGTAAGTCTGGTTTAGAAGCCTAGTAATGGAAGGTAACTTGCATAATTTTGCAGAAGAGCTGTATCAGAATCAAAAAAGTCTATGATCTTTCAAGATATTGACATCAATTACTGCAGAAGTGAAAATTTATTCTGTATCTTATATTTAATATTTATGTAATGAGTATATGTACTTGGGAATTGCTGAAAATTGAAGCATCTTTAATGAAAACAAATTTTGTAATACCTTAATCAAAAACATGAAATATATGTAAACATAAAACTGATACATTTTTTACTACGGAATGGTTTTGCTTAAAAATGCTAGGTACCCAAACATTCCATTAACCCTAGAAACCATCAGTTATGAAACAACATACAGTGTCTCAGAAAAAGGAGGGGTTGGGCTTCAGGGCTTATCTAGTTCAGGTTACTTGGACAGAGTATGTGCATGGAGCCTGCTGCAGTAAGGTGTGGTAAAGACTTAAAGAATGAAGTTGTCTGTCCCAAAACCCAATAAACCCCATAAGATAAGCCACAGCAATGGAACTTAAGATGAACACAGACAGCACAGCAGAAGGAGCTAATTCCAGGCCTAACACAGAAAAATGGTTGGTTAGCATCTCAAAAAAAAAATTCTCTCTGTGGCAAACTGTGGGAAAGGAAGCAAGTGCTTAGACACGTACCATCTCAAGTTGTAGGAATGGCATCTACACCCCTGTGGATACCTGGGATTTGGACTGTATAAAATTGGAGCCTCCAGAGGAATGACTCAGGACCCCAACACCAAAGACCAGGGTGAAGAAGGACCAGCAGAACACTGCAGGAATCCACATTGTGGTGATTTCTTTGTACTTAACCTCTCTTTCTCTCCCTCTCTCTTTCTCTTCTCTCCTCACCCTTCCCTTCCCATCCCATTTCTTTCTCTCTCTCTACCTCACATTTACTGTTAAATAAAATCCATACTATTGACTTTGGCATATGGTCTTGTTTTCCCCTAATTTGGGCAGAAGCATCTCTTATAATTGGATCATAACAGGTACAGAACTGAACTCTAGTAGATTTGTGGGACGAATTCACTTATGAACATATGTAAACAAGCATTTAAGGGTAAAATCTGATTTGTTTTTATTTAAAATTACCTCTTCCATTTTTTCTTTTTCTATAGTTTTCCAAAAATAATTATTTCAGTCACATTCAGTTGCTTTTTAAGCTGCAAAAGTTTAAGCTATTAAAAGACACATAAGCACTAGAGAAGAATTCCCTCTTTGGAATCACACTCTTAATTTGTACTTGTAACTCAGTTGCTCTTTAAGAAAATACTTTAGCAATCAACATTTAGTATTCCACAGTGTTTGGTGTTGAAACATTTGCATGTAAGCAGAGAGAAAATGAAAATGGTTATCACACAAATTATTGGAGCTTAACACTGATACATGAGCTTCTTTTCCTTCTATAAACAGGTTGGCTTTCATTGTTTGCTAGTGTTTTCCTTTAAAACATCTCTGTGTCACAAATGCTGCAATATGGATCTTCCTGTTTAATTCAGAAATCATGAACATAGTTTAACCACATGGGTTAATTATGAGTTAACAGCAGCAGAGAAGACCTAACATAGAGCTGGTGTTCATAGTACTTTGACGCAGGATGAGCCAGTTCTACATATTTTGTGCTTACATTTTATGAATTGTTGGTTGAGTACCAAATATAGTACCAACAGGAATTCATAACCAGGTATTGTGGGGGAAATTTCACCTTTTAAAGTTTGGGTTTTTGCCTTCTACAATCAAAAGCAAAAGGTTTTCAATCCAAGGAGACAGATGGTCTATGTTTTCAGACGTTCTTTTTAAAAAGACATCTGATAGTCATGTCAGTAACGCATGCTCGAAATACACCACTTGTCACTCTTTTTCCTCTTTTTTTTATTCTAGATCATTTGTGAGACAGAATGTGTCTCCTATCTGCCTCTTAATGAAGAGCAGCCTATTTTCTATAGAACATGGGAGTACAGTGCATTGGTGAGAGTACAAGAGCACATTGTCATAGCTTAAATGTCTGCAGTGCTTCCAGACATGAATATTTCTTCATGTAGCCATGGAATTTCAGGGTATATCTAAAAATTTTAAAATTAATTGTTAATACTAATAAAGATGGATGGATGGAAGGATGGATGGATGGATGGATAGATAGATAGATAGATAGATGGATGTAATTAATTTTTAGCTTTTCAATGTGTTTCAATTACTTTTCAGAGGAATAAAAAATTATTTTTTAAATTTATCTTGGCAAGCTAAATAAATAAGAAAAATTGCCCAAATATTTGTCAGCCATATGGAGGTATATTCATTTATTCTAGTCTTTGTGCAGCTGAAACAGTTCAATAGATTACATATATCACCATGACAAAGATCACATATAGCAACCTGAAAAATAACATCAGCTTGCATTAATCAATCAGAAGAGGGATGTTCCCACATGTTTCTAAGCTCTTTTGAAAAATTCAGTTCATAGAACTGGTAGTTCTGAGTTAAATTTTCAATAAAGTATAAAACCATAGCAGATTAAAACCCCAACCACCCACAAAGAGAACAAGAAAACCCATCAATGAAGATTTCAAATGTCTTCATAATCAATATTAAAAAAAAGGGCACTACATAATACTAAGGTGTATGCACTTGCATATTTTTGTGAATATTTTCCATAAACAAAGTAGGTATCTACTTTTGAACTTTTTGCAGAAAGTAAAATGCTTTTTCTCAAATAGGTAAACATTTCTTCTGAAATCTGTTCAGTGACATATAATATTTCTAGACCATGTCAACATAGAAACAAGAGGTTCTAGTATGATTTATTACTAAACTGTTGTGTAAAAATAAGAGTTTTAATTTTAATTATTTCTTTTTCATGGCATAGCAGATCAATGTTTGTTCTATGAGCTGTTAGATTTTGTGGACAGGATTGTAACTCATGATAAACAAATTATACTGCCTAGAGAATACAGAAAGCTGCAACTTTTTTTCACTAAAATAAAAGAACATTTGAAGGATCTTCTGTGACAAGTAAAGAGATTTTTGAGGTAAGACCATATAATAGTACACTTTCTCATGCATAATCTTAGCAGTTAACAATAAATATTGTCAGATTTAGAAATTTAACCTTATCCATTAAAACTTTTCCCACATTTTCTTCTGCTTACCTTAATGTTAGAACCAAGCCAGCCTAAGGACCCATTCTGGAACACTGTAAGGAGCCATTTGATATTCAGTTTCAAGAAGGGTTGACACAGTAAGTCTAAGCCTTGACAGGTAAACATAGAAAAGTAATGCTTATGAAATATTTAAGGTCATCACACAATTGCGAGACTATACTGTCACATCTCCAAAGCATACAACATTCAGACTGAAAAATAGCATTGCTATCATCTGTTCTAATCTTATTGTACTGGCGCCAAACACACTTTTCTGATTTCTTCAATGGGGGAAATTAGTCATCCATCTTTGCCAGTTCCTACAGCTGGCAATGTTCAGCCTAATTCAGTACATATAAGAGCCTACTAGACAACAGAAGGGAAATATCCCACACTTTATCATCCTTATCCATCCCCCTCCCCGTTCCTTTGCATCCTTTACTCAGCCCTAGCGCACCCCAACACAAATGCCTCAGTCACACTTTTCTTCAACCAGAGGTCAAACATCCACTGTTTTTTCCCAGCTTCACATCCAGCCTTGTTCCACAGGCCCAGTATATTTTGTCCAAAGTTTATGACTGGCCTTGCAGGCACTTGGAGCCCACCATTCTGCTCCAGCCCTGTGAGTCATTGCTCCGGCACTTGCTGCTGGCTGTTAACACAAGGCTGTCCGGCAGCAGAGCATGGGTGTTCCTGCCAGGGCTCTCCCTGGAACAGCCTGTCACGCAGGAGCACCAAGGAGTTTCACATGCCCGTCTGTCCCATGCTGTGCAAAGCCGCAGCGACGTTGGAAGAGCAATTTCATGATCTACATGGTTCAAAAGCACTGCTAAACAGCTTGAATATCGTTAGCAGTTTCAAGAAAAGTAATCAGTGGTTTGAAGAGAAGTAAACATACTTAATGGCCCTGCGCTGTTTCCCATTGCAATCAATGTCAATGCTTCCAGACCAGAGGTCTATTAAAATCATTGAAAAATATCTTTCTGTCTGAGCCAACCCTACTTTTCTTTGGGAACAGCTAGGTTGTTTAGGGGTTTTGTATTTTTCTGGTTTTACCTATTTTTTTCTTTTTCATTAAAGATATGTCTTTGAATAAATAAGAAAGAGAAACTGTTTTAAAAATAATTAGTTTAAAAAAAGTCTTCTACAAAAAAAGTCATGAAAATAATTATGTAGGTCTTGTAAGATTTTAATACTGCCTGTAATAGAAAATAAACAAAATCTTGTGTATACAAGGTTTCATGCTAACAGTTTCTCTGATGACGTTGTCTTCTTCTGGCCCATCCTTTTTTTATCATGATATTATAATTATTCAGACACTATAAACCTGTTTTCCTCCTTTGAAAAAACAATACCAAAACTAAAATAAAACAAATAAAACCACACAAGCCCCCCCACAAACCACCTCAGCCTCAAGCCCAAAACAAAAATGTGACAAAAAAGCTGCCACAAATTAGACTTGACATCTAGTTAGCTCAGAAGTTTGCCTCTGCCTCCAAAAAGTGGATGCCTAGGATGAAGAATGGGATAATGTTTTGAGTACTCTCTCATCCTTCATCTATTTCTAAACTCAGCTTGATTTGTAGCTGTCTAGCATGCTCAGGGAATGCATTGTCTAGCAGTTACCCAGTCTCCTCCTGAAGTTAATGCAAAGTTCCCATCCACAACAAACTGACAAAGAATTTCTCCAATATGATATGTTGGAGAGAAATGGATGCATTACTTCTGTTGAACGTGCTTACTGTTACCTTAATTTGATTTCTCAAGATCTTTTTGCACAGAAGAGAATATTAGTTTTTCCCTCACTTTCCTCTCTACTCTAGTTTTGTGTTCCTTTTCACTTTTAGTTTATTTCCTGCTCATCTGTTTCTGACAGTTACTCTTTGCACAAAGGCTGTTCCAAGGCCTTTTTATTCATCCTTATGCTTCTCTGAACTGCTTTTCATTCCACCACTTCCATTTTGAGATGAGGGGTGGAAACTATAGAAGTGGCTAAATTCTTCTCTTCCTTTTTTTTCTTCTAAAAACAATTGCTTTTTATTTTGTTCTCCCATAACTATTGAGTGTATGTTTGTTTGTAAATGA
This sequence comes from Callaeas wilsoni, assembly GCA_013398955.1. Classification (NCBI taxonomy): domain Eukaryota; kingdom Metazoa; phylum Chordata; class Aves; order Passeriformes; family Callaeidae; genus Callaeas; species Callaeas wilsoni. Next base: position 60,468 of record VWPU01009966.1, on the reverse strand, counting down.
AATTATATCAGCATCCAGAGAGCTTTAGCTTAAGTGGTAATGGTCTGCTGTGCACTCATGGACAGACACTTTTCCTAATATTTTTTGTTGTTTGTTTGTATATCAGTGCTGCTTAAATACACAGTCCCTGCATTTCCTAAGCTTGTTCATCTCTTCTTGGTCTTCTCTCATCTTTACTGTTCAGGTATTTCCTTGCCTTTTCTTAGAGTGAGCTGAAAGAACATCAGCCAAGTACCATCTGACAATAAAATGAACGCAATTAAACTATTTACTCTGTTCTTACAAAAGTACTACAGAGATACAAAATCAAGTTTTTACCTTTTATAATCCTCCATAAGATAAGTATCTACTGATTTTCAATACAGTTGGCAAAAGCACTAACGGCATTTTGGATGAACTGGCTGGGCTTTTTTACAAGTGGCTTAGCAAGAAACTGAATATACATCACTCACTTGTAAAAGCAAGTTAAGCGCTCATGATGGCAGCCAGAAGCAGGAATAAAAGCATGAAATCCCATGGCTAAGGAGAGCTATTTCTATTTTGATGCACAAAAAGAAGTTGTTCACTTGACAATTTTGTATGTTCCCATGGGCAGCAAAATCCTGCAAATGCCTCAATGACTGTGGGAGAGATGTGAATGCACATTGGCAAACATGCTGAACAAGGAATACATTTCAAGTGAGACTATACACCATTCAACGTGCTGAGGAGAGCTTCACGTGCGAGCAAGTCTGAACGAGTGGCCAAAAACCCCATCCCCTCGACAGAACTGAGCCAAGAAGTCAAATAGAGTAATTCAAATTCTGTTTCTTAGACATCTTGTTGCAAAGAGACTTCTATCTCTGGATGTTGTTTTTGTACATTTTATGCAAAACACATCCCAGTTCTGTCAGTGCTCAGCTAGCTACTAGATGACCTCAAGCCTTCCAAACTTCTGGCATAAATATATGCTTTCATGCAAATACAGGCTATAACTGTCAGGATTACACAGTCATATTTTAAGAAAAAGAAAAAAAGAAAAAGTTTTCAGGACTGGTTTCTATTCCTGCCTAAGAGTCAAAAAAATGAGAAACTTTGGCTTAAACCACTGCAGTGTCAAAAAGTACATTAAAACCATGACACTCAACTTTGGGAAAAAAAAAAACCCTGAAAAGTAATTGGAGGTGTCTACTGGTTTCACCTGGAAAAGAAATAATTTTCTTCATAGAACTTTTCATGGTGCTATGTTTTGTATTTGTGACCAAAACAGTGTTGATTACACAGGAGTGCTTTAGAAAAGGTTCTATTTATGGCAACATTTATAATAAAAAAGCAAGTCAAGTCGTACTAGTTTTATCCATGTCACTTTTATGTGAATGGCTGTACTGATTTTGGCAGTCATAAACGTAGTTTTCACTGCAGTAACTTGTATGGGCCTCTGTTTTGGATTTGTGACCAAAATAGAGTTTACAATGCAAAGATATTTCAGCTATTGCAGAACAGTGCTGAAAGAGAATTGAGGAATTTTCTGCTTCTCCTACCATTCTGCCAGGGAGGAGGAAGGGGGTGCAAGAGAAATTGGGAGGGGATGAGGCTATAACAGCTGGCCCTGACTGATCAAGGGGATATCCCATGCCACATAACATTTTTGTTCAGCAATAAGAGCTGGGGGAAGGAGGAAGAGGAGTGTTCGGGGTTAAGGTGTATGTATTCTCAAGAAACAATTACATTTGATGGAGACCCACTGTTCATGACTGAACAGCCCAGAACATGCATATCCATGGGTAGTTAATTAATTGGATGTGCAGCTTTTGCTTTCCATATTGCACTTTTATCCCAACCCATGAGTTTTCTAGCTTTTACTCTTCTGATTCTCTCCACTATCACAATGCTGGGGAGTGAACAAGAAGCTGTGTGGGGCTTAGCTGCCTACAGAGGTTAGACCACGACAGAAGTCTCATAATGTTTTATTGACTTATATTATTTCACATTTTAAAGTCATAAAAATATATACATTAGATAAAGTACTCAATTTTTAAGAATTCATGTAAAATTATGAATACTTCATAATATGCATAATGAAGTAGAAAATTAAATATAAAAGCTCAAATACAAATCAAACTAAAAGATTGCTTTCACATTCAGTTTTGGGAGGACAGGAAACTTTCCAAAGTACTTGGATCTTTTAATTTAATGATATTTCCTCAAAATGTTGAGATTTCTATAGCTTTCTTTTGGTTAAAAAACAATAATAAAAATACCTACTCCAAGTGTTTTTAGAGTAATTTAAGCTATCATACTCATTATACTAAGGATTTTGGGGGAAGTATTCAACTCCCTTTACACATTAGATTCCCTCATGCACTCACAACATCAACATGTATACAGGCAGCCTTTCGATCAGCAAGATAATCTTCAATACCCCCTGAGCAATGCTGGCCCTATTTTCTAAAACTATTCATGTCCAGCCAAACTGTATTATTAAACAAAGAATTTAGTTGAAATAGAGCAGGACAAACTCATTGTCAGTGATCTTTCTGAGCCTAAACTTATTTCCAGAAAAAGAGAGAGCACTATTTCAACCTTTTATATATATATATATATATATATGTATGTATATATTGCATCTTTATGACACTGAAGGACTATGTTCTGGATATGATTTCAAATACAAACAGTGGATTATTTTTCTTTTTTTTCCCCAAATAGCTTACAAATGTGTATTTTATTGCCATATTAAAACATCACTGTATTAAATGTGACAAGTCATTATAAAGACTAAACACAATTTCAAAGTTCCCTTAGTGACTCAAACCTTTCTGCATTTTTAAGAATCATTATGCCATAAAAAGGAAGCATCAGCCCTCCAAAGTGTTAGATCTGAACAAGACTCCTGACTACTGTGCAGAGATATTGCCCACCAGCAGTGGCAAATTAAGGCTGACATTGTTTGTTAACTTAGGAAAATACAGCAAACTCCAACTGCCATTATGCTTTTCCTCTAACAATCCTTGCTGGAAAGATATTCAGGGCAGGAATGAGAGGGAAGAAGAGAGAATGTTATACTGACCAGGACTAAATTTAGGTTCCCATGTCTCAGTTAATTCCTGTTCCTTTTTAATCATCTCTTCTGCCTTGAGAAGAGCAGATACTATCCCTTTCCACTGAGGTCAATAGTAGTTTTACATATACAGCACTTGGCCCCCAGAGATCATTACTCAATTAAGGTACAAAATAAAAGTGCTGTGGTGATGTTCATTAATCCAAGGGATGGGAGTAGGTCAGTGTTTAAACTAACACAGCCATAACAATGGATTTTGTAGTCATGTCAGTACAGCATATTTAAACCTCAGGGAAGGACTGTCATGGTCTACTTGTCCAACCACAAGAGCTGGCCTCCTCGAGCTATGTTTTGAATAACTGTCACAGGACAGCAGAAGCTTCTTCTTCAGAGCCTCAGGCTCCCAGACTGTTTAGTCTATCATGATGGTAAAAACTCTGAGGAGGTATTCTTTTATGTGAAACACATTTTTAAAGTTATGCCTACATGTTTTTTCATAAATGTAGTTCAATTTTTATCTTTGTGTCAGCAAAGTGCATTGCTGAATTACATATTTCAAACAAAACTTCAACTATCTGAAGGGATAAAAACAAACATCACAAAGATATGACCTACATAAAGGTAATCGTGTTTTATGTTTGACATTAAAAAACATTTCCAGATGCTACATGCTTGGAAACGTACAAGGCCAGGTTGGATGCAGCTTTGAGAAACCTGGTCTAGTGCAAGATATCCCTGGCCATGGCAGGTGGATTAAAACTACATGGTTTTTGGGATCCCTTTCAACCCAAACTGTTCTATGATCCTATAATTCTATACATTAATGATATATATAATTTAAGTTACTAAACAAATTAATGTAAATGTGATTTACCAATTTTCAAATAGTCTTTTTATATCAAGACACCTCTAAAATATTTATCTTCAGTACCAGAAAAAAGTGTTGAAAATATGCCACTATTTAATAAGATTTTGATTGAATGCTCATTTACAGGCCAGAATTTTGCTCCATAGGGTAAAATAAAATATGCATGTATTTCATGATAAAAAATGAAATTAACTACCCTATACACAAAGGCTCAAGATTGGGTTCTTCCTAGAAATGCAGTAAGACCTCAGACAGTGAAAACCAGAAGCAAGATCTGAACCTGTTGCTTTGCCTCTTAGTGTTTTGGTTTGCAATCGGCAGCTACCTTTTAATGCATGATGCCAGCAGCTTGTCCCTCTGGCCTTCCCATATTCCTGTTCCTTAGGCAGCAACCAGGCAGAGACAGAAACACAACTGAAAAGGTTCAGTGCAGTTCGGGGAAAACCCTCAGCATTCACTCCAGGGCAGAACACAAATCTGGTGGCTTTTGAAAACAGAGAATTGAAATAAAGAAACGACAAGTATTTAAATCAGACCATATTACTTTACAGCAAATCAATCCTTTTCTGCTTCTCAGAAAGCATTTACATCCCTTTCCTCTTAATAATCACTACCATACCTTATGGTAAAAGAAATAATATTTTGAGCAAAACATTCAACATTTAAATAAACAAACAAAATTTTAAAAAGTATAATCAGTGTTCTGGCATCTCTAGATAACCATTAAAATCTTTTCATAAACCTAATCTTTGACCAAGAGACGAAATACAGCTGTTCAAATGTTACTGGAAATGGCCAAGGCAAGTTAGGAAGTGCTGGACCAGCCCAAGCAGTTGCAACCTGACCATCTGTAGGACTTTGCTACATAACCAGATAAAGCATGAAAGTATACCAGGTGTAAGTCACATGGGTCAGAACCCAGCACAAACACAGGAATAAGAAATGTAACCAAAAAGTAGACAAACTCGGGGTAAAAAAGTCATGAAGTAATGAGGTACCAAACAAAACAAAAACTGTCAAAGACTAGTGGACCACACAAAATCACTTGTTTTTGCAAATCTGAATTTATTCTGCTCTTAATCAATAAATCACTGAGCTAGAGGGATGTTTAGAAAAACCACACTGGCAAATTCTGGGACAGAAAACATCTCAATACCTAAGAAAATTCAGAAATAAGAGATAAAAAAAGTTAAGGCAGGAAAAAGTAGGAAACTTGAGGCACTCTTTAATATCTACAGATCTTTTATTGTAGAGAGAGATTTTGAACATACTACGTACATGTGAAATGTAGAAAAATACACAAAAGTCAGTACATTTTTAAACTACATACATACACATGATTCAGATAATTAATGTAATAGAAATAAAGCAAACTGAAGTTTTAGAGTAAGACATGAAGCTTCTGTTAGTCCAAACCTAGACTCTGTAGGCTATTTAACACTTATGTCAGTAATTTTTCTACTAAAAGTGCAAAATATGAAAGATTGACAGTAAAATGGACAGCTCTTTCAGAGCACTTCCAGCACTTCCAGATCATCCAGGAAACAAACTGAAACACTTTTAGATGCTATGAAACTGATACACAGGAGGGCTGTGCTGCCGTTCAGTAGGACCTTGACATGCTGGAGAGTTGGGAATTTTGTTGCATTGGTGTGGCACCAAGGTAGAGTTTCCCTTCCTGATGGGCAGAACACATCATTGCATTCAATCCCTCACTGTTGTCGTTACATACCTTCAAACTGGCTTAGAAGCTCTACAAAGCAAATTAAAGCTTGTTTTTCCATCTGCAGAATAATGTATTTTTTTTCAACTGTTTGTACTTGGACATATCCCTTAGAGTGCTATGAGTCAGATTGTCATCAAGAGTAAAATTTACTTTCCTCCGCTTCGAGTGTGGACTCACAGTGGTACATCTAGTTGTTAAGATTTGCACTGTGAGCATGAGACCATGATTGGCCTCCCAACGGCAATTTCAAAATCAAGAATTCCCATCCCCTGCTTCCTTTCTTCCCTGACCTCCCAAAAAAGTTATCCATATTTGGAAAGAGCTCTCTCTCCCTCTACCATCACTATTTTCTATGTCAACATCTATCAACACGTATAATTATCTCTTTCCTAGCCTGATAACATTAAAAACATACACTTTAGCATCTTCTTGATTCACAGTTTGCTTATGTCTCCAAAACGAGTCATAAATTTTATTATTTGAAAGTAGTGTGAATTTAAGATATATAAATGGTCTGTTAGGTTCAAGAGAATAGTCCTTTTCTTTTGTAATAAAAAAAAAGCAGTGAGATGTGTGGTCTAGAGACACCTAATATCCATTTACAGGAGTTAGACACCAATAAAAAGAATTTCATCCTTTATCACAGATTTCTACCTACTATTAATAAAAAATGCATTCTTTCATTATGAAGTCTGGAACTATAAATAAAGGCAGAAGTGAAAACCTGTTAGCAACTGGTAAAATAAAGTCAGCTTATTGACAAAAGGAGAACGGTGGGGTTACATGAAATTTAGTAAGCTTTAATAGACTTCTTAATAGGTTTCACAAGGCTGCAATATTCACTGAAACTCAAGAAAAATGAATTAAATTATTTTTATATAGATAAAATAAATATAATTCTGCAGGAAGATACAAGAGACAAGAAAAATTATTAGGAATTCATTTTTACCAACATTCACTAAGAGAAAATGCACAAAGAAAAATCAATACAAAAGAACGTGACAAAAAAATATAATCACATCTTGTGGAACTATTTAAGAGTATGTAAAGCCATTATTTTGGACAACTAAGCCTACAAAATAGCAAAAAATCTTCACCAAACCCCAGTACAAAACCAACAGATAAAATCTGCTGCTCTACAAATATCTTTTCTGGAAGAATGATTTAAAAACAAAAGTTCAACTGCTAAAGCATGAAAATACAGATGAATAAAATGCATCACTTCAGACAAGCTCAGGAAATCCTAATGCTTTATTTTCCTTCTGTTCATAATTTTACTCTCACAGCAGTGACTCAGTATCTTATCTAACCACCTTTTAAGCATCTAAGAAAAAAAAAATCAAATAAACAAAGTGCCGCCCCAAAAAACCCAAAATATCACCCCAACAGTCTCCAGAAAGTAGATCATTCTATCACATTTCTTAGAATTTTATGCTATTATAAACAGAATCAATCAAACAAACAAACAAATCTATAACTGAAGAATAGAATTTGTTTTTCTCCAGAATCAGTAATAATTAAGCCCATTCAAATTCAATTTAACCATACTCTTCAAGGTTTTTTCAATGTTTATTACAGTATTGAAATAGCCTTATAAATGTACTACCCACATGCATAACTGTTCTTTAGACTGCATATCATATTTAAGCAAAGTATATGTTTAAACAGAGAAAACGTTTTTGAATTAGTAGATAGACTGAGAAATGTATTAGTAGAATGGCAATGAGGAGTGGGACTTTTTCCAGAACTCTATTCTGGAAATAATTTTTTTTTTTTTCTTTTTCTCCTACAACTGCCTTCAGTGGCCCAAAAAGTCTCTCATGTATCTCATCATTGTGAGGACATGATGGAAAGAAAAAAAAAATAATGAACTCAGAAAGCTCATTTATTGTAAGAAATTTTATGCATAAAAAATATTGCAACATGGATTGTTTTATTACTCAAGTAATAGGATATTAATTACCTATATTCAGTCTTTAATGAGATATTCATGCTGTTTTGCATGGATGGGTAAACATTACAATAGGCACAGCAAAAAGCTCTGTCTATGAACATTATTGGAAATTAGCTTAGTGCAGAAGTGTTCTGCAAAAGCATCATTGATCCTGAAAATTGGTGATCAGTGAAGGATGTGAAATATTAACAAACTCAAGCTTTCAAGCTTTTTTTCCAATAATGTTGAAGAAATTGATGTATTTTGAATATATGTATATGCAAATTTTCTATACAGGGACATGCAGATAATTTGCAACTGAGTTAAACAGGAATTATTTGAATTTGCATAATCTCAATGAATGTTTCTTTTATAATCTAATGACTAAATCAATGAAACCATAGATGGTTTCATTTCAGTGTAATTATGTCAATAATTGAAGATCTAGAAGGACAACGTAGATTACAAAAAAAATGTGAGGACATCTCTCTGATGTAGACTTTTTCCCAAAATAATTCTCTATGACACTGACCATTAGGAGATCAAGCTGTGACCTCAATTCTGCCTATTTTCACCAGGTTCGAGATGTAGACATGATTTATTTTATTTTAGTCACCCCTTCACAATCTTCTAGCAAGGAAAGAAGACAAAAACAACGTCTCCTTCTAGAATAAATTTTGTAAACATGAAGCATAAAACAAAGTGTGGAAAAGAAGAGAGAGCAGCAACGATGCTGGAGTGAGACTAGCACTTGGCTGGTACTGGTCTGGGTTATCCACCAAAAAAGACTCAAGGCAGGTCTTGTCCTCGCATATGCAGGCCTGGGAACTTAGATGTCCTGCTGTGCCACCTGGTGTAGAAAGTTCATGTTAGTTGTGTTTCAGGTGGTTCTGTAATCAGTGCAAGCACACAAACCAAGGGTGAGCGTGCAGTCATTCACTTGCCAAGTACAGCTTTGCCATTGCACAGAACCCACACAACCACTAGGACTAAGCACCATGACTTTACCTAGCAAAGAATAGTTTGCTCTTAATTTTTCTCATATATGTTCCCTAATAATGCTCTCAGAAAAATGAAAATGTACACTCACAAACAATAAATGCTAACATTAAGTTGCTTAAGTCAGAGGTAACAACTGAGGACCTCATGGTGAACGGACATGGTTCTTACTACAGTGAATGGTACAGAGGCCATATGGTCCCTTTGGACATATTATCAGCCAAAAACAGGTTGGTGCCCAAAAAGGAAAAACTAACATGAAAGGTCATATTGAATAAAAACACATTTGTGTCACAGAGTGTCAAAATCATAGCCCAGACCCAGAAAATGTCAAGTCAAATCAAGTCACAATGCCTCCAGTACAAGGTCCTGTGTCTGATTGTACTTCCTAGCAGACATTTCAGAAGATTTTCAAGTAGTTGTGTATGAAGACTTGGTTAATACACGCTCTACAAGGCACACACAACTATCTCATCACCCCTACCTGCTTCTTATGCCCTATACTCAACATCAGCTTTCCAAGCTTATGGTAAAATCCAGAACAAATAATTGCACAATGAAGTTTTTATATTGTGACCAGGAACCTCTGTACATCTTTCCCTACTCCTGAACTGCTTTCAGCTATGCTCTTCTGTGCTGGAAGACACCTATTTCATTTGAATCCCCTTAACTGAGCAGAAAATCCTGTTAAGTGTCTGCTGTAACTGAACTTTTTGCACTGCATCCATCTCATCCGAATTTAATTATTTATAAATGGAGTGCCTACTGTAAGTTAGGCAAATAGTGGAAAAATACTGAAATTCCTCAGTTCAATTTTTCACAGCCTAATAGTCTTTATGGGAAGTTAGCCTTATGGAAGTGCCTGTCCTTTCCACAATTATTGTCTAAAATACAAGCTTTGATAAAATGTTTACGATTTTTTGATGGTTAACATTAGTGAAAATTAATTCTTATACCCACTACTTGTAGCAACCTTTTTCATCCATATTTTTTCAGTGTGAAGAAGGGAAACTTTCAAGATTACATAGACGTTTGGAGCAACAGACGTGTAAGGATTCTAAGAAAACAAGTGTAATTAAGTATAGCAATTCAATTTTCCTAGCAAATCCCCCTAAATAAGGATTTTTGTTCAGCAGAAATAAATCTGCTAAGTAAGCATGCAATGAGAAATCTCTTCAATTAATTTATTTATCTATTTAGGTTTGTTGTTTGTCACTAGGACATGATGGCTTATTAAGAACTTCCATTTTTTACTGAACTTATTTCCAGTGTGAAATACTGGACACAAATAATTTGCAGTAGTCTTTTTTTAAAAGGTGGTTATAGGAAACTGGCTCTGAGACATGGCCTGGACAGTCTATGCTTCTTGGCAAGGTCACATTGAATCCACTGCCTCAGTGCAGTAATTTTTCCTATAATTTTGAGATGAGTTACCAACGTGTTACCACACAAGTAAGGGCATAAAACTGTAGAACTGCAGTGGTGACTACAGTTCACCTACCGGTTTCCAGGATACCTCTATACTTCTATTCTAACAATTATCTGTCCATTCTACTTACACTTGTTTCTTAGTAAAGTTTCTTAGTAAACCTAAAATAAAGATATATTTCGAAATAGATAATGGCTGTTGTGATTGGAAATTGTAAATTTCTGGCATGGCACATAAAAAATAGTTGGAAAAGTGAGACAATCTTAGCAACATATTTATCAGGGCAGCTTGTCTTAGTGTTCGGTTTCCCTTTCCCTGGCTTTGTATGGGATATATATGAGGCTTTGTCACTAATACTGCACTCATCATTTCAATGCTAAGCAGAGACAGAATATTTCAGAGGAGTTACTTGTTGGGTGAACAGACCTAAATCATGCTCATCACTGCTAATAAGACTGTGCGGGATGAGGTCATGGTCTCAGCATATCTGATGCGACATGAAAACATTTTGTTCCCTGGTGCAATCAGCAGACGCAGCATCCATTCTCATGCTGCAATAACCTAGCAACAGCAGGATGTGCCCGCATGACCAAAACGTGCAATTAACTCCCACTTCACACGGTTTACAGCTCAGAAGCTCTACTACCTGTGGCTTATTTCAAATATCACAACATGTTTTCCAAGTGATTTGAGAAACTGATTTTCTATGCAGACCCACACACTTTCTTTTTTTTCTTTTAATATAAAGCATTTCAATAAGATTAATCAGCTCTCACTGTATGAGCAGTTACCATAAATAAATCAGATTTTTTTTAATGAATAGGCTGAGTAATTTTTTATTTTTAAGAGTCTTCATTATCGCAGGTCATTAGCTGTTTTTAGGTCATACTTGAAGTGCACAATCATACCTTTTCTCAAAAGTAAAATTGTTGGCTATTCTGTAATGTTTGCAAAATGGTGCATTTTTCATGACATGACAGGGAAAAGGCCAAATCCACCACTGAGAGGCGAAGCTTGAATTAGCCAAATTTATCTCACAGAAGGTGTAAAAATAGTCTTTTTATATCATGAGCCATTCACAACTCCCCATAGGACGCTCCCCCTGTTCTACCTGCCAAATGTGGTCCCACATGTCCCTGAAGCAAGCCAGTCTTTGTGTCCACAGTCCGCTGCTATTCCTGCCCAGATTACTCATGTGCCCTAACAGAGGGCAAAGACAACTGTTGAACTCCTCATGACTCATACCAAACCAGGAAAGAATTTTTGGCATGATAAATTAAATGTTTCTCAATTTTGTGCCCAAGAGGAAAGCTGAACATTCAGGATAGGTTCAACTCTCTGATTTTTCAGGAGGGGAGGAAGACTATATTAACAAACCTTTTGAGAAAAACCAACAGCAAAGAGAGAAATAATAAACCTTAAGTCTTTACTTATTCTAGTGCAACAAGATAGATGGGTAAACATTTTTCTGTACCTGAGATGATAGTTACATTTTCCAACAGTTTTTGAAGCAATATCATTTGTGTGCATGGTAAAGAAACACAATAACTAATTGTGAAAAATTAGTCATAAGCAAGAGTGAGATAAATTTGTTTACATTTAATTTAGTATTTATAAATAGCAAACCATTTTAACTGTCAGAGCATATTACAGATGGATGACAAACAAGTGATTCCCATGGTAGATGAAATGAAAACCATTTGTCCTATGTGTCTAGAGCCCAAAAGAAATATACAGTAAAGATAATTCCAGCAGGGGGAGATTGCTAGCACCGACTCATGGCCCACTGACCCAAGAAACCACTGACTCAAAGAGAAAGACAGCATGCAGACTAATAAGCTTTAGACAACTGTGCAGTTGATAACATTAATTCCTGTGTTTGCTAAAATGTATAAATAGTGAAAAGTTTTGAACAACATCGAGTTTCCCACTACTGAGAAGCCTAGGGTGAAGAACAACCAAAGGGATGCTGCTGGATCCATGGATGTTAACTATCTTCCGCTTGATTTCTCTCTCTCTTTTCTATTTCTTTCTATCTCTGTACTTCAAATTAATTGTTTAATAAAATCCGTATTATTGACTTTGACATGCAGTGTCATTTGCACATTAATTCAGGTGGAAACATCTCTGATCAGATCTTAACATGGGCTCATAGTCACCTGGTGCTGTTAATGTTAGCTGACTTCTTTTTCTCAAATAAAATAAATTCAAATAGCAGATTTTCTTAAAAGATATTAAAATTATTGCTCTTTAACTATATCTAAGAGTTTTCAAGAGGTTTCCTTCACTCTTTGCGAAAAAAAGTCTTTTATAAGACCCATCCCCCCCCCAAAAAAGAGGGAAAAAAAAAAGTCAGCTAGGCATCATTAATTTTCTTTTTTTAAACAACACTATGTGATCCTTACATAGAAAATGCCACTAGACTAGTGGCTATAGTACTAGCCTGGCACAAGGAGACTGGCTTCAAGATTCCGGCTTGGCATAAGCAGGGTGGAATTTCTATGAGCACTTTCACATCTCTCAAAAGTGCTCTGGTTTTCAGGCTACTGTCTGCTCTTGATATGGTTATCTAGCCCATTTTTATAAATCAACTTCTCACCTGTTTTTTAAGAAATGGCTTCAGGCATACTTTGTTCAGTGATATTCACATTTACATTCTTTGCTGGATGAAAATCAGTTCTAGAGTATTCAAAAAACCTTTGTAGGAAAAAAAAAAGCTCCAAGTTTTAAACTATAAGATGAATTCTTACCCTAACCTTATGAAAATTAAATTATATTCTAATTGTGATTCCTTTCAGATCCATAGCATTCTAAGCAATTACTCGGTATTGGCATTGTCCAGTCACAACTGTCAAATTTCAAAACTAGTGAACTATAGACTTATATCAGCAGTGTTTAACCTCTCTGTTGTACTTTTCTCCAAATGTAGCTCATTTTGGTCTCAAGGGAACATAAATGCTATTTTTTTCTTTAGTCATTCATTTTTTTTCTTTAGTCACTTGTCTTTCTTCATGCCCATTGCACCATTATTATTTTTTTCTTCCCTATAAGAAAATTTTATCAAAAAACCACTCAAGGCATCCCAAATTGTCTCTCTTCATGCCCATTGCACCATTATTATTTTTTTCTTCCCTATAAGAAAATTTTATCAAAAAAACACTCAAGGCATCCCAAATGAGAGCCTAATCAAGTGGCCTGTTTATAGGCCAGAGAGTGAGAACAGAAATAGTACAATCAAATCATATCACCTTGAAAGAGAGAAGGATCACCTACACCTACAGTTAAGAAATGAGACGTTACAGGCAAAAAATAAATTTGCTCGCTTGATTCAGAGATCTGTGTTTCTGAAAGAAACACAGATTTTGAAAAGGCAGCTAGCTGTCTTAAGATGTTATATTTTTCCCCCCTCCCCCTCCCAATTTTTTTTCTTCTCTCTTTAGAGTGAAAGGAAATGTAAATTTTATAATTTAAACATCCAGTACTCCTCTTTGGTTTTCCTCCTCTAAACTGGAAATTAGTATAAATTTGAAAGAAAATAGCAATTTAGCATTACACATGGTTTTTTGACCCTATTTTGGCTCCTAATTACTTAATAAAATGCTAATTTGAAGAGCAAGATGGTTTAGATCCTACTGTTCATTTTCAACTTAGTGACACTTTTGAACTTATGAACTTTATGTGTAGAGTCAACTTACCCTTTTTTATTTTTACACATCAACAAAATCTCTTTTAGAGTTTGGCAGCTGCTATGGTTTTAGCATTGAGCAAATCTGATAAATATATTCAGTGATATTCACGTAATTACTAGCTACAGTAACTGCAAAGAAACACTTTTAGGTATTTATACAGCCTACTCGACCCAATCTGGATTAAGTTATTCACATTGGCCAGTAACATTAGTACAAGATGTATGCTTCTGCAAGATTATAAGGATATGAGGCATACAGAAATTTTACAATTTATGTGTAACATCACAGAAATTTAACACTTGCTTAAAGCAGTTTTTACATTTCTACTTGACTGAAGATTCCCTGTTCAAGTCCTAGTCGCAAAATTTTAAATAGCAAAATAAGTGTTGCCTTTTAGCTACTTAAACAATTCCATTTTTAAAATTGAATATTTATTTTATTGAATTAGGTCATTTGTGACAAATATCTAAGGTAAGAAAACTTAAATGTTTTGTCTACCACCTGAATTTCTATGAAACTCTAACCCATAAAACACAAGTTGTCATTGCTGTGCTGGGGCTGGCTGGCGAAGGCAAAGCAGCTGTTCCACCGTCACAAAGTAAAACCCTGCACCTATAGTGCCCAATTTTTTAATATATTAATTCAAAGAAAAAAAAATGCAGCTTTACATTAGGAAGGCTTTTTCACCCAAAGGGTAAGAAATGAAAATGAATGCTAACAGATTTTTATTTATATTGCTACCTTGAATCCACTTGTGACCTTCAGTACATTTTGTTCCTGAAGATCAGTTTCTTCATGTCTAAAAACAAACCAACGGCATTAATTTTACTTTATACACTTCCTGATATCCACTGAAATCACCTGAAATGAACTAAAGTCCTCAGAAATAATGACGGCCATTATGATCAGTTGTTAGCTTCAGAGAAAGCAGTAGTTGAAAGCAGCCCATGAAAAGTTCCTTATTTACTATCAGTTAATTATAAATCTCTCTCATAAATATCTGCTTCCCTAAGAAAGGAAGACTCATTAATCCCTCTATAACATCTCAACCACTTGCAGTCTATTAGCATGTAAAAAATAAATTGGAAAAGATAAAAACTGACAAGTAAGCCATAGAATTTTTTTAAGCCCAAGAACTCATAGGGAAATTGAGTTACTGGAAAGGAAATTATTTTTTCCTATAAAAAGTTATTCTGATTACAGAATTGTGTTATCTTAGACAATGAAGAAAAAAACTCAAAATAAGAACAGTCTCTCTGATAGTACAAGAAATTATTGGGGCTTGGGGTTTTTTTCCCCTTGGCCTTTCTCGTGATTCTCATGGTCTTTTAGGTAGTCTAATATTCAAATTTTTATGGTCATAACGAAGACTGAACAAGGATGAAGACAGTTTATTATTACGGTAATTTTTGCAAAGAATATCAAAGAAACAGAGAATCATAGAATTAACTAAATTGAAAAAGACCTTTGAGATCATGAAATCCAAATTATGACCTAACATCACCTTCTCAACAAAAGCATGGCACTTAGTGCCACATCCAGTCATTTTTAAACACCTCCAGGGTCGGTGACTCCACCACCTCCCTGAGCAGCCCGTTCCAATGCCCAATTACTCTTTCTATGAAGAATTTTTTTCTAATGTCCAGCCTAAACTTCCCCTGGCTCAGCTTAAGACTGTCCTCTTGTCCTGTCACTGGTTGCCTGGGAGAAGAGACTGACTCCCACCTGAGTACAACCTCCTTTCAGGAGTACCTTGACCCTTCTTCGGATTGTTTTAAATTATCTTCCAGTTCATACCATTGTAATTTGTAACAATGTCTTTGCATGAGACAGCCTAAAATCAACAGAAGATTTTTTGTTAAATTCTATAGGATGCAGCTAGCCTAGAACGATAGAGGGTATTAATAACTCACATTTGGTATCTTGCAAAATTTTCAAAAATTTATCAACTCTCATCTAATTAATACAGTTTTTTTTCATTTGAGAATTTGAAACATTGCTTCCTAACACTCAAATGGAGTTGGATTTTTCTACAGCAATACTCTTAAAGTCCTATTAACATATTTCTTTACAAGCTTTTGACATCTCAGTTACAGAAAAAAAGCAACACAATTTAACTCAAAAATATTATCCCTCTAACAAATATCCTTCCAATCCAGTGGAAGATTCAAGTTATATAACCACAGTGTGAATAAATATTTGCATATTTCCCCAAACTGGACTTAATAAAAACAATAAGAATTTTATACTTTGGTTTTACTTTTTAATATAAAATTTATCTTGCAATTTCTATAACAAATATATTTAAGTAATAGAAAATAAGTATTTGTTTTTCTTAAAATCTGATAATTTATTTTGAAGATTTCATTTTTTATGAGTTCAAAGAACTAGTTAAACCATAATTCAAAATGCTTTGTCACGTTAATGAAATAATAGATAGAGCAGATGGCACAAATTAACTTTCATTTTACAAGCAAGGTGAAGAAATATAGTTGATTTATTTTGGAACCTGGATCTATAAAAATAATTCTCCTTAAGAGGCAGCCTACATATAATGTGTGGCAATTGACGTGAAGAACCAACTTCTTTCAGGATGTGCTTTCGTACACACGACCTTTGCAGTTCCTCAATTGCAGCTC
The DNA here is from genome assembly GCA_013398955.1 of Callaeas wilsoni. Taxonomy (NCBI): domain Eukaryota; kingdom Metazoa; phylum Chordata; class Aves; order Passeriformes; family Callaeidae; genus Callaeas; species Callaeas wilsoni. Next base: position 44,145 of record VWPU01009966.1, on the reverse strand, counting down.
TTCTGTGATACCAAACAAGCAAAGTCAAATTCTGGAAAGTCCCTCAAGTCATTTTATCTACAACTGAACTATAGGGTATTTAACCAAATAGGCTCAGTTGTCATTGTTGACTTGACTTGTCAAATAGAGGGAGGCTTATATGGTGAAGTAAGCTGACTTTGCCAAAAGCAAGATCAGAGATTGGACCTCAGAGAAGGGTTCATTGTTTCTTTTGAAATAGCATTGATGCTTATGAAAATAGATTCTAAATGGCATTGCTACTTTATAAACTGTTTAATCAAAAGCAAAATATTGTCCTATCTTCTGACAGAATTTGGTCCAAATCACAGAATGGATAAGGTTGGAAGGTTCCACAGTGGGTCATCTGATCCTACTGCCCTGCTCAAAAGCAGGGTCATTCTACAGCACAGGGCACAGCATTGCATTCAGATGTTCTTGAATATCTCCACTGGGGGAGACTCCACCACCTCTCTGGACAATCTCTTCAAATGTGCTTGATCATCTTCACACTAAAAGTCTTCTTTGTCATGTACAGGTGGAACTTCCCGTGCATCAATTTCTGCCCGTTGCCTCTTGTCCTATTGCTCAGCACCACTGAGCAGAGCCTGGCTCCATCCTCTTGCACCCTCCCTTCAGATACTGACAGACATTGATGAGGTCCCCTCTCAGTTTTCCCTTCTCAAGGCTGAACATGCCCCCTCAGTCTTNCCTTTCCTCGTGAGAGGAATGCTGCAGTCCCTTAATCATCTTCGTTGCCCTCCACTGGACCCTCTCCAGGAGCTCCATGTCTCTCTTGTCCTGAGGAGCCCAGAATTGGACACAGCACTCCAGGTGTGCCCTCACCAGGGCTGAGCAGAGGTGCAGGATCACCTCCCTTGACCTACTGGAATGCCCTTCCTAATGCATCCAAGGACACCACTGGCCTTCTTGGCCACAAGGGCAGTGCTGGCTCATGGACAGCTTGGTGTCCACCAGGACCCCCAGGTCCTTCGCCACAGGCTGCTTCCCAGCAGCTCAGCCCCCAGCCTGTAGGAGAGCATGGGATTACTACTCCCCAGCTGCAGGACCCTGCATTTGCCTTTGTTGAGCTTGTGTTATTGATTTATTTGGAGAAGCCCTTTTTCTTGTCCTTGACATCCTTGGCCAGTTTTATTTCTGGTTAGGCCTTGGCCTTCTCCTTGTCTCATTTCTACTTACTCTGCCAACTTCCCTATATTTATTCCAACTGGCCTGAGTCTGCTTCCATCTCCTGTGTATTTCCTGTTTACATGTATGTTACATGTGCTTCCAAACAGAGATTAAGCAAAAAAATATGGTTTTGGGCTCTGATCAGTCTCTTTTTATTTATACAGTAGTCAAAGGAAGGAGGTAGATTAGAAATCACAAAATACATAATATGTATTAGTAGTACTGTAACATAAAAGTAACTTCAACCATATTAAGCTCCAATCATATATTCTAATCTAGCTCTTTGAAACTGGAACAGAATTAGCATGGAAACATGGTTTTACAAATTTAGAGGATATTGCAGCACAGAGCAATATACATTTTAAATACTTTTCTAATGGGTATTAAAACTATATGAGTCATTGTCTACAAGGATTCTACAGAATAGTGGAGAGAATATATTTGCATATTTCTTGTAATTTCTGATATTTAAAATTATAAGTAATTATAAAGTAATTTTATTAATTTATTTTAATTATACAAAATCTTTACAAGAATTCAATTTGCTGATTTACTAATTTTTTCTCTCATATTGGGAAGCAGTATAACTGAAGATAAAAATTATTCTACATGAAATAGCATTTCAAGAATGCGGAGCCAATTCTACTTTTCTGTAGAGGTTATTTTGTTGCTACAAGTGCTTAGGAGTTTTAAGAAGATAAGAATAGAAGGCTCAAACTATTTCAAATAACAACACTTTCAAACAGAATGCAAATTGATTTCTTTCTGTCCAAATTTCATTCTTTGTCAGCTGTGAATCTTAGCATTGTTTGTTTGCTTATCATCTCCAGCTGTGAAGAAAGAAATGAAAAGACAACAACTCCATACCATTCAGAATTTTTCTGAAGAGTGGGCAGGATATTTGACCTTGCTTTCAATCTGTTTGATATTCAGACAGACAGTAAATGGGTATTTTTACAGAAAAGTAATGAAGAAAAGAACGCACTAGTAAAAAAACCCTGATAGCGACACTTCAGTTTCTGGAATCAGAAATTTGAACTTTTCCCCACAAAACATTACAGTCTGCTTTCTGAAAAAAATATTTTTTAAAGGAGTAAAATTTTAAATTTAGATATACACACCCACAACCACCCCCCACTCCCCACACTTCTTTATTAAAAAATTGGGTTTGAGAAACAAAATTACTTTATTCTTCAAATGACACCTCCAGAGGCCTTTTATGAGATTCAGATTTTTCATGGCAGTCAGACTCTCAAACACTGGACTGTGAAGTTGACACTTCTTTAAAGCCTGGAACAAAAAGTCCCAGAGCCTCATTTATCATCGTTGAAGTCACTAGGTCTAAAAGGAACTATCAGGTTGTTTCCCACACTTTGTTTCAGAGACTTCTGCACTGGGAGTGATGATAGAGCACAAGAGTGAACTAACTGAAATGAACAAAAGAGAGAGTGCTTATGAATTGGGAGAAACATTCATTCAATTAAAATTTGGCTTGAAGGGTCTACAATTGATGTCTACAATTTCACAATGGAACTTCTGAAAAAAGGAAAACTGCTAGGTTAAATTCATTTTAATGCTGTAATGAAAATTTGACTTTATGTTTGGGATGTGTTACCAAGTTTATATCAATGCTATTTAACTAATAAACTTGAGATTTATTCTTGCAATTGACAAAAAAATAGTCCCATAGATTAAAAAAACTTTTAAATTATTAAGTACAGTGAGATCAAGGTCTTTGAGAGTAAGTAGTGAGATATTTTCATCAGATAGAAATATAAAAGGCATTAAATTGTCCTAAGTACTATCATGCATATTATTAACTTGTAGAACTAAGTACTATTTTGTACATTGTTAACTTGTAGATCTATATTTTCATCTCTAACCCTTTTTAACTCTTGGGGACATTACAATTCGGAGCTAAAGTCTACATAATTGGATGCTGCAAACATCTTCCCAGCTGGAGTAAGCTGCTTTCTGTGCTTTATGCAGTATGCAATCTGATGGAATTTGTTGCAGCTGGAAAAACAGATGCCAGATGTGTTTAAGCAGTCCTATAAATATCAATGGGTTTGCTTTCACTGATTACATTAACCTATGGTCTCAGGGAAGGGATAAATGTTTTACAAATAAAATATTATTTCATCATCATTATTTCACAAGGACACATAGAATAGTCTGCATTCCTCCACTGAAGCCATTAAGCTCCAGAAAGCTTAACTCAAAGTTTGATGTCACCTTTCTGGCTGAGTAGAAAATTTCACTGCTTATTAATTATTTAAAAAAAAAACCATAGATAATTAGGTGAATTCTTTGCATGGAAAAAACAACAAAACCTCCTCCCAAAAAATCAATATTTGGCCACAGCTGTAGCTCAGTCAACCAGTGTATATTTTGAAATAATCACTGAGCTGTGAAATTAACAATTGAAGCAATAAATTGGAATTTTTATCGTCTTAGTTTCAAGAATATTTCTTACAAAGCTTTATCAGTAGGACAATCCAAAGTAGCTAAGTGTAAAAGGAAACCAAAGTTTCTGTGACAACATTCAAAAGCAATGATTGCCTAGGAAAATAAATGATGTTAGATTTCATTTAATCTATCATCAATTGGATTCTGTAGAATTGCTAAGTGCAATTATTTTTTTTGTAAAAAAAGTCTTTCTAGTGATAGTAAAGCTTCTGCTAATAACCCTTTAAAAATAAATACTGTGCATTTATGGGCTACTAGAAGGAGAGATACAAGAGTGAAAGAAACAATCATTAACAGCACTCTTTTGCAGGTTTTTAAGAAAGGGTAAACTGATTAATTTTGGTAGGTGCACTACACACCTATTTTGATTAAGGCATCAGTCTTTTCAATATGATGGTAAGCACGTTCACAGATGGCAATCTTTCATTAAAACAAAACAAAACAAAACAAAACACAACTTCCCCCCCACCAAACTCAATGCCACAACTCTTATCTGTCAAAGGTATTCTCCATCCTTAGTGACAAATTACAAACCTTTTTACTACCACAAATCTCTTCAGCTGTAGACTCCAATATAACTAAAGCTATGATTTTAATATTTGCCCAAATATAGAGACCGCTTTTGTACCTGATTAGAAAAAAAAACCCTCAAAATCTAGTCTACCCATATAGGAGGTAGCAAGTATCTGAAAATTGACCAGCCAGGCACCAACATCACCAGATAAAAATCTCAGTTTCTTTGTAAGCTGCAGCCTTTCCACTTTTGCATTACACAAAAACCCACTGCATAACCCCATTCCCACCTGAGTCACATACCTTTCTGGGGATGGGGCCATATGCACCAGGAATTGCAGGCGAAAAAAAAGTGATTCTTTCCTTAAAATATTGTAATATTTATTGGACTCTTGTCCCTATAAGTTATTGTTGCATCCAGCTAGACTAAGAATTCCAAACACATGATTCGAAGCACACCACAGCTTGCCTTGACAATTTGTTAGACTGTGATTGTCCTGTTTATATCTACAATCCATGATTAGCCTTTTCATTTAACTCCTTGCCAGTGGTCCTAACCACGATGCAAGAAAGCTCTTATTTATTATTTAGTTTCCAGATTATTAAAACAGAAGACAAATCAAATTCCTTCTGTTACTGCAATAGAGCTCCCTTTGTTAACACTTGAAATCTTAAAATTTTCATTGTAGAGGGCAGTAAAAATTAGTAGTTCTTACTTTTTAAAGGGCAACCTAGATGAAACAGAGCTTTAAATCTGACCTCTTCTGAATACAAGTGAGAGATCTCATTATCAGACATCATGTCAGGGCTATTAATGTCAAGGTCACCTCACCTTGACCGAGATCTTTGTGGGATTGTCAGAGCAATATCTTGTTGGTGCTTGGCTGGCCTATTTAGTCAAAAGACTCAGTGGCCTATGTGTTAGGTAACAGTATGTTCTTTTAATAGCTGCTGTCATACAATAGGAAATGCTCCTTTCATCACATCCACCTATTACAAGGCATTATTTCCACTTGAAATGCTGTTGAGAAAGACTATACTAGCCTAAGGTAACACAAATGTATTATCTCACAGTAATATGAAGATAAATGCGTGACACTTCAGAGCAATACTTCTTTGCAACCAGACCATAAAAACAAGAACTGTGAGCTAATTTCTTTCAATAGCCCAGGAGCTGCTGCAGTCTAGGAGAAATAGCGTGTGGAAGGTGGAAGCAAAGAGCTAAATATATTGAATTTGAAGGGGAAGGAGACAGGAAGGCAGAGGGAAGAGAGGTGTACAAATAGTGAGCTCTTTAGAGAGGGTAAAGCTCAGTAAATTCTGAGTAAAACCAACAGTCTTCATGAATCTAAATTCATAGAAAATCTGTTGTGTAAGACTGCTACCAAATGGAAGAGCAGAAGCAGAGATTATTTCTCTCAGGTGCCATAATATAGAGGACCCTCTCCATTTCTCACAGGTATGTTGACTTCAGAAAGACATAGCTTTGGAAAAGCAAAATCAACATTTTGCAATCAGCTTTGAAAGCAATAAACACAGGATGAATGAGAACGCACAATACCACTGATAGTGAATTACTTGAGTTCTGAAACAGCATAGAGAGCCCAGACTCCTCTCTGAAATCTTTGCAATGTTCATGACTTTCCTGGTCAGCAGAGCAGGAGTCCTCTCACTGCTCCTCTGAGGTTCTGAGCGCTCATGCAGATGCTAGAGGTCTTTGGAGGTCTTTGTCTTCTCTCCAGATCACATTACCTCACCAACTTGTCAGAATCACACTGCTCTGCACTTGTACCAGTTCTGACCAGCTGCAGGCCTAAGTAGTTTTCTCACAAATGTTTTCTGAAGCTCCCCTTGCCTTCTGAAGCTCCCCATAGCATTCAGACCAGCAACATTCTCCTTCTTTTAGTCCTGTATAAAAGCAACCCCTTTCTTTCTCAGAGCTTTTTGTGATATTAAGGGATAAAATGTCAATTTGTCTCATCGTTGATAGGAAAAAACATTTGTTCTGGATCATGAATGAAAGAATTCTCTACACTTTAAATACAACTGGAAAAATATTTTATTTAAATGTTCTTTTCTTTTCTTTAAAGATAACACAATTATAAATTAATTTTTCTGTTCTCAAACAAATAGAAGAAGGGAAGACTGTCTTTTGAGCTATTGAACAAGGGGTAGAGGTCACAATTAAAAACTGGAAAGGTCCAGAGTCTAAGGGTACTCTTTCCCGCAAGTGGCTCAAAATGTCACAGCCTAGAACCTCATTCTCTCTTCTCAGTTTTCCAATTTTAAAGAATTTCCTGAAAGACTAGAATGTATAGAAAGCTAGAGCAGAATCCCACACAAAACAAACAAACAAACAATATTGGAAGAGATGAATCTTGGAAGGCCTGACAGCCTGATAATTATGAAAATTCCTGATAAAACTGGACAAAGTTGATTTATTCAATACAAAGTTCTAAACCTTTAGGCCATTTCAACTTACACCCAAGATTCAAATGTTTGAACACATCCTGAAAACATAATAGCTACAATCGAGTTTAATAAAAAAAACCTGACCATCATTTAAGTCTCTTATTTTTGATCTTCATATGATACAGTTCTGCAGGAAAGAAATAATTGTTTTGCTTCCTAAAAAATTCTGGTACAGGGCTAGAGTTTTTACTTGGTTTAGATTCAATATTTGAAGAATCAGTTATACATTCATAGAATGATTTTTCCTGGGAAGGACCTTAAAGATCATCTAGTTCCAACACTCCTGCTAGGGGCAGAGACATCTTCCAGGCTCAAAGTCCCATCCAAACTGGCCTTCAACACTTCCAGAGATGGAGCATAGTTTTTTTGTCACACTAAGTTTCCTGACTGTGATTTTAGTTAAAAGAGATATGTCATGGAAAAGGACTATCCAATCTACAACTCTTATTGCTTTCCAAACCCTAAAACATTCAGTGAAAGATGCTAAAACATAGGCACTTATTTAAAAAAAAAAAAAAAATTAAAAAATCAAGACATAGAAAACAGAAGAATATTTATATCAATGTCTCACTTACCCTCCAGCCCCTAAGAAATACATTGATGAAAATAATGCAAGTAGTCATCTTGACTCTAACAAGTATTTGAGTAATTTTGTACTGCTGTAAGAGATTCTCTATTCTAGACTTCTTAATGCATGTACAGCTCCAAAATGTGACTTTCAACATACATTAAATAAATTAAAATTCCTGAGAAAATATGGAATGATATCATTCACAATACAAATATCAGCAATTTTCACTCCAAGCCAACAATGCTAGTAATACAATCAAATCACTGATGGACATAAAGAATTTCTTTTTTTTAAGATTATCCATGAGTTTTTCTACTTTTAATTTGGTTTACAGATGAGATCAATTTTTAGAATTTCTGTTCTGCAGGAGAACCAATTTCAGTCATGTGTATTTGGGTGCAGTCTCTTTCTTTGTGATTGAAATCAAATTGCATGTCTTTAATAAACCATATGTCTTTAATAAAAGAAATAAAACTTATATTGTGTCCAGTAGCATTTTGTCTTGTTATTGATATAAATTGAAATTTTGTTTTGGCAATGTCCATTAATTTAAATATTAGAGTAGAAGTCAATTGGAAAGTTCTTGCCCAAGAATTCACTAAAATATCAGCTTACTGAAATAAGAAAATTTGATTTTAATAAACTTTTGATTAAATAGGCAGGTTTTCATTATAAGCAGCCTAATGGTTTCCTGTCCAAGAATCTGGGAAAGCACCAGAAAATCCAAGCAACAGAAGTTCACCACTGCCCACTGGTGGAAAGCAGGAATCTCTTCCAGCTCATGTAGTTAATTTTAAAATAAGCCATTAATAGAGATGAGGACATGCAAGCATAGGACTTCCACAGAGAGTATATGCTATTACTTGCAGAAACTGTCAATTAGCCAAAGCAGAACCAAAAAATACATTAAAGACACTACACTGTTTACACCTAAAATTCAAATATGTTAATTTTGCACTTCAAATGGTCACCTCATCAGTGTTGGAAGGAAGGCAATTCTTTCTTGGACCAAAATATTAAAACATTGGAAATGGAGGCTGGGGTAACAGGTATAATCCTGCTCAAATCATCTTTATTTGCATATACCATGGATCTAATTTAAGACTGTATTTGAATGCAGGTCAGACAAAACCTATAGAAATTCTGAGGTACAAATAAATATATTATCAGAGGCCATAATAAAATATTTAAATTGACCTAGCAATACATATTCACTTCAAAAGTACTTACAAAACAGGGCTAAAATCATCTGAAGTTCAATAAAGTGGCTGTTCCAACTTGAACACTAATTTATTAAAAAAAGTAGAAATACCAACAAAAAAGTCACAGTAGAATATATATGATCAACTGCAGATTTTTCTTCTATAATCCATAGCAGAGATTTACAATGTATTTCATACGATCTTGGCAGGGTCTCTGTTCTTACATTTAAATGTCACAAAAAACAGCTAGAAAAAAAGAAGATTTCTACTTCCTAAAAGAAAATCCTCTAAGAACTTAAAATACAAGGTGGTATTGAGAACTTTCGATGGGCTGACCCCGAATGGACACCAGGTGCCCAGCAAAACCACTCTGTCACTCCCCTCCTTACGTGGACAGGGGAAAAAAAATATAATGAATGTCCCTTGAGTTGAGATAAGGGTAGGAAGATATCACTCACTAATTTTGTCACAGACAAAAAAAAGGCTCAGCTTTGGAAAAATTAATCACCAATCAAATCAAAATAGGATAATGAGAAATAAAACCCAAATCTTAAAAGCACCTCTTCTCTACTTCTCCCTTCTTCCCAGGCTGAACTTCACTCCCAGTCTCCTGTACCATCATCCCAGCAGTATATGGGGGCAGCAAAGGAGGGTTGCCATCAGTTCATCATACGTTGTTTCTGCTAGTTCTTCCTCCTCAGGAGAGACTTCTCACACTCCTCCTCTGCTCCGGTGTGGGGTCCCTCTCATGGGAGACAGTCCTCCACTAACTTCTCTAAAGTGAGTCCTTCCCTCTGGCTGGAGTTCTTCACAAACTGCTCCACTGTGGGTCCCCTGTGAGGTCACAAGTCCTGCCAGCAACGCTGCTGCAGCATAGGCTTTTCTCTCTCCATGTGTCCACTGGTCCTTCCAGGAGCCTTCTCCAGTACCAGCTTCCCACAGGGTCACACACCTCCTCTGAGTACCCACCTGCTGCAGCACGGAGTACTCCAGGGGCTGCAGGTGGGTCTCTGCTCTGCTGTGGACTACAGGGGGAGAGTTGACCCACCGTAGTCTTCAGGTGAAGGGGAATCTCTGATACGCCCCTTTCTACTCAATAATTCTAAGCACAATTTACATTTATGGTGGTATGTCAGTGCCCTATTATCAAAGTGTTGCAGAAAAAAAAATAATTTTTTAATTTCACATCTTTGTAAATAGTCATACCAGCACGGGTTTTTCTTTCTATTAGAAAATAATGTGATAGAACTCTTGTCTATTTTCTAGAATACATATTTTATATTCAAAATTCCTGAAAGTATACTGAAGAAAATCTATTTACAAATGCATAATAGGATTTGAGGACCTGTTATGAAAATAATGTCGTATAATAACATCTGTCAATAATATCTGTGTTAACAAAATTAAGCCGAATTTATGTTCTCAAATACTTCATGGAGACAAGGAAAAAAAATACTCTGCTTTTGGCTTAGCACTGTGGGACTCAGTGTCACAGCCAGACTAGCCAACAGCAAGGCAGGAATGCTGGGCCATCTTTGCTCCAGGCATGTGGCGGATAGGGCAAGGCGGTGCTGCTTGCACGGAGTCTACAGCTCCTTTGCCTTCAAAACCACAAAAATAAGTTTGACTAGGAAGGGAGAGACTCAAATCCTTACCCTTAAATGATACTTTAATTTTCATTTAGGATTCGTATAGACAAGATTTATGAAACAAAAGGTCAGTTTAGAAGTAAAACATCGAAAAATCAAAGAGTACTGATCATATATTTTTTTAATACAGACCATGGATTTTCACTCTATCACATGTATAACTGAAGTATTTTAAACTTTTACATTGCTTTTACTTATACTTCAGACTATTTTTTCTCATGTTTTACTCAGAAAGACTGTGCCAACTGAAGCTCCAAACCAGTGGGAAGGAAAAACAAACAAATGTGACTATCCAGAGAATACCATAGCTGAAGTGAGCCAACTGAAAGCCCAGAGTGAGCAAGATAAAAGCCAAAGATGAGGCAGGAAGCAAACTCTTCTCTTCCTGAACAGTCAAAAAACACATATAGTTGTAAAGTTCATAATCTCTTTTTGAGGTCTATTCAGTTATTTATACAGTTCTGCTATTACATCCAGCGCAGGGATGTAAAGACGGAAGGTTAAAAAAAAAAGCTATTTAAGACATTCTTCTATTTAGAAATTTGTAGACCTGAAGATCATTGTCCAAGAAGGTCTGCAGAAAAAAAAAAAAATCTCCACAGAAATAAGAAAGAGAAAACATTAATCTTAAGATGTCAGATCGTTCAAAGGCTTCTAGAAGAATCTTAGCTAGTACACACTGACACTAACCTTGTGGTCTCACCCTCAGTTCAAAAGATTCTGAGCTCAAGTAACTGGAAATCAGATCAAGTTTCCAAGTATACACCTAGAGGTATTTGAAAGTCATAATAACAACATCATCAACAACAACAAAATCCAGGGTATTCAGTTAAGCTAGAGTCAAATTTTGGGGTTTAGTATTACCTGTGAGCAAAGGTTCAAGTTTTAACTGTGTAGCACCATCTGCAAGCATTGAAGCCCCTAATATTGCATCAGCCTTCACATGCTGCCAGGGTGCAGAACCTCTCTTAAGTGTTATTTCAGGTTACTAATATTGCTGTCACATATAGTCATTCCATTTCTAAAACAATCCCTCTCACAGCGTATAAGCACAAAAGGGTACACTCCACAGTAGAAACATAAAAGGTGGATTGAGAAAAGACACCGTAGACCTATACCCAAGACAATGTACAACAGCCTGCCATGCAAGTCCCAAACTACCAGTGAGAAGAAATTTCAGAAAAGCCTACAAGGAATTCTTGCCAGGTAAAAGGATTGGCAAGAGCAAAAATACATCTCCTATTTACCCAGATAGATTCCTTTCCCTCTCCTACTTCCCATATATATTGATTTTTAGGTATGATATACACATGCATCATGTGATATTTCATCAGATATTAAATACACCTTTTTTTCTGCATTGTAAGACTTTTCTTGGAGATACCTTTTTTATGAATTCTATGCTAGGAAATTAGACTTAATTTCCTTCAAATGCCACTCCTAAGAACAAGATAAAAAAGAAGTAATTTTAAAATCTCAAAATGTTCATGCTGAAAGTTACTCCACAAGCCAGAACAGAACCAATATATTTTATTTTTGTTCCATTGTAGTTTTCATTAACTAAGAACCAAGTTGCATGGAGTTGTCTACTTGCAGCTGTCTTGCAAAAAAGGAACATTTCCTTACTGCTGTCATACTTGCTTCCGCTAGTCTCATTCAAAATTAAGTGACTGACATCAAATAAAGGTTGCCACAAACAAATAGAATAAGGCAGAATTAGAGCAAATTTCCTATGTCCCAAGTGATGTTTGTAATCACTGGACAAAGACTAAGGTGGAAGAAGCTCCTATCACTAAAAACCAAAGAAATCGCAAAAAATGAACAAAAATTCCAGAAAGCCCACAACATGCTGCTTATCTCGGAAGAGATTAAGCATTTCTGGGCATTTTTAGAAAACCATAGTATAGTTTTATTGATAGATGCAAACATCATCAGGTGAATTTTTCAAGTCAAAACTTGACCTGAAGAGGAACTTCAGACCCTGAATCCTTTCTGGATCTCATCTCTTATACTCCCAACATACTGAAGGTAAACATTCTCCCCCCAGCCCCAACAGACTACTGGAGTGTTTAACATTTAACTCCCTAATTAAGCTTATTGTGTTTGGTGAAAAACAGCAAAAAGCTTATAAAGAGTTTCAACACTGTCATTTAGAGACACAGTGATGGATTCACAAACAATACAGAGTATCATATTCATTTCAATTACATCTAATATCACTCAGGAGAACAGTGAATAAACCTGAATCATTCTGAATTATTCTAGCACAAGTAGCAATCAAATATGACAGATTCTGCAACTGCATTGTAAAAGGCTGTTATATTTTATGTAATACTGCAAGCCAAAGCTGAACTGATTGCATTAAAATCTTTCAAGCACAGATAAATTCAAGATTTTTATATCTCAATAGAAACTATACACAGTTTACATATATCTGTAAGTGTGAAACTTCAGTTTGTGAATTTTAGTAACAAAAAAGAGTGGCTAATGATTTACCAGTGTTTACAATGCTAGGTGAGATTAACCGCGAAACAGCAAAAGATTTTATTATCAATTACATGCTAAGAACAAAGGCGGGGTATAAAGAATTAAATGAGACTTTTTATGTCTGAACCTATGAATTTTTATAACAGGTTACCTGGATCCTGAAAAGAATCTGGAAAAGTATTTTCAGATGTTCTCCCTTTCTATGCTCTCCCTTTCTCATCAGCTCCTTAAGGTTTAGGGTCAGAATCTTGCAGTGAGAAGAAAGAAGTCTCACTTGAGGAAGGGAAGAGAGAACATCTGTGAACCAGGTATGTAAGTCAAAGTATGTGATTGATTGCTGTCATATACATTCCACTCTTCAACACCAAGGAAAGCCAAATATTCATCTATCCATGTTATCACAAATTCTTACCATTGCACCCAGCATTAAGTAACAATGTAAATAACTTTTCTTTGACTACTTGGGGAAAAGGAGGTTTTTCTTGTTTGTTTCCAGGCTTTATTTGAGCCATTTTTAATGACTCATAATTGCTAGATAACAACCTTGGTAGAAATATTAGCCTGAAAACTATTTCCTTCCTGTTCATAAAGTCTATACACAGAAATTGTTTGTCCTGTTTGTTATTAAGCCACTCATGATTCATCTGCCTTAAAAGGCTCACACTTCCAACTGATAGCTTCTCAAATGCTTCACTAGTCACTGAACATGGAGAAGACTGAGAAAGGATTGATTGTGCAAACATAAAAGTGCATTAAAACCTCATTTTACTACAGATGTTGCATTATTTGTCATAATAAACTTTTGAAACTTGAGAGCACTGTTGACAAATTTAACATCAGCTATTAAGATGTGGTTAAACCATGACTGCTTATAACAATTAATGTGTCTGATCCTTGCATATATTTATTGTTGAGTCTAGCTTTTAGACTAGTGGACTCTACTGAAAGCAGGAAACTGAAAAGTAATCAATTGTTTTCAGCATCTTGTATATTTCTGCACTGCAACATCCAGGACACAGGACCAAAACTGGCTAAAAAAAAATTCACCTAATCCAGTATTTATTCCATGGTATGTGAAATTCAATAAAAGCAAATATAAGCAAAACTATTAGCCAGAATGTGTAACTCTTCCTTGCATATAAAACACTTCAGAAATTCCACACAGAAATGCCTTTTGGAAACAAGTTTAAAATCTTAATTACTTGCAGGACACTGCTGCTTAGCACAGAGCTTTAAAGTGCTGTAAGACTGCCTACATAATGCTAATATTCAGTCTTCAAACCCAGAAATACCTTGGTGCAATATATCTGTCTTAAAATTGAATCATACTAAAACTTTGTCAGGAGCGAGATCAAGCTTGAGAACTCCTCTTCAGAAAGTGTAGTTTGGAGGCCACATGTAGTTTCCTGAAGTATAACAGAGTAGAAAAAAAAAGGGTCTGTTTTTTTTGTGTCAAACGTGAGTGATTTAGTAGAAGTTTATCTCTTAGTAAGAGATTTGGCCTAGTCTCGTAACAAATCAAGTCAGAGTCAACAAAGAACATGACAATGTCAGACTGGCATGATCATTACACTTAATAATCCATACCACAGAAGTTCGCTGGGCTGTTGTTGGCCACTTTAGGTTATTTTGACAAATATGGATAAAATTAAATACAATTAGTGTAATAGTTTTCCTCTTTACTGTAAGGTATAACTTTCTTATTTTATTAATAGTTTCAGGGCCAGTTATTTGCAATGAGTGATGAGGTTTCTATCCAGAAACTTGTTCCCACAAGGAGTTATTGTTACCCTGAAACCATGTAACAGTTAGGAAAAAAATCTGCCAGCTGTTTTTATAGTATTTGCAGTTCTTAAAGGGTATACTCGAAGGTTCTGTTGAGATTAACACTTATTAATAAATACTTTGAATGCTCTATTAATATTTAATAGGAGAAAATATGTGATTAACTATATTTCTGTATTTTATTTTCCTGATGAAATCCAAGACCTATTATTGTATTGCAATAAATAACATTTACTTGGGAGAAAAAACCCAAACAAAACACCCATAACAAACAAACAAAACCAAAAAGTGCTCATCAAAAGGTCAGATTGCAGTTGGCAAGACAAAGTTCTCTCAACCTTACTAACATTGAATATGGTAGCCACAAGAGTTAGTCTTGCATGATCACTGCTGCAAACAATGACAGCCTCAAGGGTTTCAGCATGAATAAAGTTGCCTGTACATATTCGCTGGCAGAGCAAACTCTGGTTTCAGGAACAAGTATCCCTGAACTTTCTTATTAATTTGTTTAGAAATATATTCTGTTTAATTCAAAGTAATAGATCTTATATCCATGTTACAAAATAGGTATTATTCTCTTTTCAACTCTTTTCCGTTCCATTAATTAAAATATCATGAAATTTTAAATATTCTATAAACTTTTCTATCTGTGGGATCATTTTATGACTCATTTCTTGGCTGCTTTCACAATACCTTATGCTTTGGCTCTCTTTGAGATATCTCATTGACTCAGCTGTAATGCCACCCTTGTCTAGATCTTGATCCCATGGGGACAGCACATATTATCACCTCACAAACCCATGAAATCACAAGTAAAATCTCTATTTAAACTTAACATGATTCAAAAAAGCAAGAAGTGTTTAAATGATCTTTTATTTTTAAAAATTTGAAAATAAAAGACATTTTATTCTAAGAAGAAGTTAATTACTGGTGTCTTGGCAACAAGCATTTCATTGTAGGGCTGACAGAATTCTGTACCAAGTTAGTGTTATAAACAAACACCTCATTTACACTAAGATACTGATCTCCAATATTCAATTGTCAGGGGGGTTTTTTTCTAAAAAAATATTAGTGTGTGATTGCATATACTCATGCATGCTCTCTTCTGCAAAAGCACCAATCCCACCAGTATCCAAACGACTTGATTGCAATAACTTGTCCTCCTTTAATTAATAAAAAATTAACTATTCCCCAAAGCATGTATTCAAATTACTCTGAAAGTGGAAATATTTCTATTTCATTCAGAAATACTGATACATTTATTTTGTAATGTCTAGATTCATCTTTGAAAATTTGTCTTGGCAAATCACTATCTGGCAGAAGTACCTCTAACCAGGATTATCTTGGGAAAAGAAGGTAACACAGAGAAGTACTCAGTATACTAAGTTTACATTTATATAAAAGCACAAATAGAATAGAATCTATGTGGAAGTCTGCCAGGAGGAGCCATTTAAGGAAATCAGTACATGCAGCTTTCTCCTATTTCAAAGCTTCCTCTAAAGAAAATATTTATATTTTAGCAAGATAACTCAAGGCCATAAAAAGACACTGAAAATGAAGTTGCCTTTCCTCTAGCAACATAAAAGGGGGAGAAGAAAGGAAAGATTTTCCCCTTGTCAATGTACTCCTTCCAATTATCTAGCACTTTCGTTGAGACAAGAATTGACATCAAGATAAGAACAAATTGTAGAAATGTATTCACTGTGACACAATCACTTAGCTGTTCACAAATCCAAAGGCCCTTGTATCATTTATAACAGGGTGGATGTTTATTTGTTGAAACAACAGTCTGGGAGATTTTAAAAATCAATGTTTCAAATAAAGTCCAAGAATGTTCCATGTTGTGTCACTTGTAGGTCCGCTAGCTGCTCTTGCTCTGTTTGATACCAACATAACTTATTAGTATCTCAAAACAGTAATAGGCTTGTAGGATCATCTAAATCTTACCTCTGTCTATACCTGTTACCAAAGTATATAAACTCGGTTTTGATTCAAAATTTAACACTATTTACTTTTGTGTGTGTGAACTCCTGCAGCCGAGTTAGATACTAAAATGCTTAGTTGGAATATTTTTTTTCATTATCCAATTGTTGATTTTGTAGCCTTTCTTACCAAAAACAAATGTTCATACCCACCAGCAGTAGAAATACCCACAACACTGACAAATAAAGCTATCATAGACCACCTATGTGTGTGCAAATTAACATGCAAATGAAAAATTACTCCAATGTAAAACACTCAGAAAAAGGCGAATATTTCCTGAGGAACATTAACTGAGTACCACATTCAATATAAAGGATTTTCCAGAGAACCCTTACAGAGTAATAAAAACATCATCCAAACAAAGAGCTGCATAAAAACTTTAAAACTCAGTAAGTTCTTAATACACTTGAATTGGGTAAGTTATTTGTCACTGTGGACTTAACAATTCTCAAGAGCCTGGAATAGTTTAACAGCAGAAATACAAAAGATTTCAGCTACCTAGAAACAAGTGTTGCAAAGCAAAACAACTAATGATATATTTCACTGCTGCCACCACAGAAGGAGTTCAGTTTTAAAACAAGAAGCAGAACTTGCATGATATTTAAGCTCCACCAGATTGAACACTGACTGTATTGAACTCATGGATTTCTGAAAACTCTGGGTGTTCTGGAACCACACTACTTTAACAGGTTTACTTTCCATTACTGAACTTTTTAAAGTGTGTTCCCAGCTCTCTTACCTCCCCTCCTCCCTAGTCATTCCTTGTACAAAGGAGACTTGAGCCATAATCTTGTAGCTGGTACTAGGATTCACTCACAAATATATTACGTCAGAGCTTTATGCCTGAATTAAACCAGGAAAATATTAATTGTCCCTGACAATGTGAGTTTATTGGACTATTTCCTCCAGCTAAACCAACACAAATTCCACTGACATTGGAAGCCTGGAATGTTAGTTCTCTTAATAGCAGCCTCCTATGTTTAATGTGCCTGCAAGAAAAAAGTGGTGTTTGCATCTTTCTCTTCATATGCACAGGTAACCGTAGTCACAATAACTTTGTTTGCATTTTTTGACAAATGAGTAAATTCAGATGCCCAAAGGAACAGAGGGGGAGAAACACCTTCCTTTAACATGACTCTTCATCTTGTCACAGGATGTGACACACAGGATGTGTGTTGGTTGGCCTTCTGGGCTGCGAGTGCACGTTGTCTAGTCATATTGAATTCTTCATCAAAGAAACCACTCCCCCAAGGCTTTCTTCCCAGGGCTAGACTTGACCCATTCTCTGCCCAGCCCCACAGACCCACCTCTCAAGCCTGTCTAGGTCCCTCTGGGTGCCATCCCTTTCCTCCAACATGCTGATGGCATGACCACACAGCTCAATGTGGCCAGCAAATGTGCTGCGGGTGCACTCAGTCCCGCTGTCCACATCACCAGCAAAGATGTTAACAAGCACCCATCTGTTGTGAGGAAAGGGTTAAAACTGGAAGAGTGGAGAGGAGGATGGTAGATTCGCTCAAGTGACCTTGCAGCTGGGAATGTTGAGGCATGGAGAATAAGTGTGTGGGAAACTCCATACATAAACCATGTATTATGCCTACTGCTTGTTGCCCTCTGCATGTTTTGAGAAATGGAATCTCTGTCTAGAGATAGCATAGGTGCTTGCAGAGACTTGGAGGCACTCTCATGGACATGCTTGAGCTCCCTGTCTTGGGAGAGAGATCAAAGCTCATAAAAAGCACAGGGAGATCACAGCATGGTGGTAAACCACGGGTGCAGAGAGCAGCCCCGCCGTGTGCTGGGATGGACTGAGCCTGACAGTGCTTCCCTTCCTGCTTGTGTGTCTCCGCTTGGGTGGTGCTTCAGGATCCTCTGGGTAGTGAGGTAATGAAATAAATTTACTCTTGGCATTTCGGCTGCAGCTTTGGGGTTGTTCTGGCTGCCTGCCTGCATTGACTCACATAATATCTCTGAGGAATGCCACTTGTCACTGCTTTTCACTTGGACATTGAGCCGTTGACCGCAAGTCTGAGTACACCCCTCCAGCCAATTCCTTATCCACTGAGTGGTCTGTCCATCAAATCCATGTCTCCCCAGTTTAGAGACAAGGAGGGTGTGTTGGACAGTGTCAAATGCTTTGTGCAAGTCCAGATAGATGACATCTGTTGCCCTTCCCTTATCCACCACTGCTATAATTCCATGATAGAAGGCCACCAAATTTGTCAGGCATGATTTGCCCTTAGAGAAGACATGTTGCTCTCACCAATCACCTCCTTGTTTTTCACATGCCTTAGCATTGTTTTTAGGAGGATCCACTTCATGATCTTGCCAGACACTGGGGTGAGACCTGTATTTCACTGAGTCTTTCCTATTTCTCTTTCTAAAAATGAGATTTATGTTTTCCCTTTTCTAGTCACTGAGGACTTTACCAGACTGCCATGACTTTTCAAATACGATGGATAATGGTTAAGCTACTTCTGCAGCCAGTAATCTCAGGACCTATGGATGTATCCCATCAGGTCACATGGACTTGTGTACCTTCAGGTTCCTTAGATGGTCTCAAACTAGGTCTTCTACAGTGAGTGGTGCTTCATTCTCACAATCCTCACTTTCAATTTCTGCAGCTTGGGTGCTGCGGCTTGAAAACTTGCTGGTGGAGACCAAGGTAAAAAAAGTAATTCCCTACCTCGGCCTTCTCCATGTCCTGGGTAACCAGGACTTCTGTGTCCTTCCTGAGAGAACTTGTATTTTTCCTAGTATTTCTTTTATTGTTGGTGTACCTAAAGAAGCTTTTTTTTTGGTACCTTGTTTGTCCTTGGCCAGTTTTACTTCTGTCAGTTTTGCTAACAGGATCCCTGGCTGTTTGGACAATTTCTCTGTATTCCTCCCAGGCTACCTTTCACTGGTTCCACACTCTAAGCTACCTTTCATCCACGCAGGTGGCCTGGTATTCTTCACTGATTTACTCTTTGTAGGGATGCATTTTTCTTCAGACTGGAGGATACAATCCTGGAGTGTCATCCAGGTCTCTTGGGCCCTCCTCTGCCTGTCCTTCCTAAAGATCCTGTATCCTTTCATTTCAGCACTCCAGTCATAGGAGCCATTCCACAGTGTTTCCATGATGCCAGTAAGCTTTCAGCCCTGCAGGCATGTGGGCACCTCATTTCTCCTGTTTATTCCCCACGCTGCATGTGATAGCATAGAGGCATTTAAGCTGGGACACCAGCGAAGCTGGCTTTCTCACTGAAGTGGCTGGTATTCCTTGGTGCAGTCCTAATGACCTGTGTAGCCTCAACAAGCTCTGGGCATCTCTTGCTGGCTCTGTCATCTAAAATATGAAATTAATTGGTTTAAACTGCATGCCGTACAACTTGATTACTCTTATCTGAAGTGCATGGTCCCTGACTATATATAATCCTCAGTGTTAGTGCTCAGATTACATCCCTCATCTTGCTGCAGGAAAAGTGTGCTACCATTGCTCCAGTCTGCTGCACTCTACTATTTACCTCCTTGATACAATAACAAAAGAGATAAAAGGAGGCCATGAGGCCAGACAGCTCATCTAACTCTATGGGTTGCTGTTATTCTTTTTTCCTGAAATTTGTTGTTGGTTTGGGGATTTTTTTTTTAATTTTCAAATAATTAGGTCAGTATTCAAGACCATGTGTCTCCATAAAGAGAAGTAAGTCTTCCCAATGTTTGATCTAATGCAAATAGTGTAGGTACTATTCTCTCCCTGCTCCCCTTTCCACACCAAAGGGACACATCACCACCACTTAGCCTTAGAGCGGGCTATGCCGAGGAGAAGGACGTCTCATGTTCCTCTTCCAGTACTGCAGCTACAACAGAGAAAAGCATTGCTAAAATGATGACAGCATATCAAAGACAATTCCCCTTCATGGCAAAGAGGCACAGGAAGCAACATTACTGCACTGACTCCCATAGGGAACAAAAGATCCATCCTACAGTTAAAACTTGCGTATATTTAGACTATTTTCCTTAATACAGATCAGACCATCCTGAGGCATATTTTCCACAATCCTGATCCACCTCTCCTATATCACGTATTTTTCAGCCTTTTTGAAAATGTAGTTGCAGCTCCTTAGTGCCCTGCCTTTTCCTCACAAGTTTCATATAGAGGGAAAAAGTGAGAAAAGAAGTCTGATGTGAAGACAGACTTCAGTTCAGTAGGTTTATAACAGTTTTACTGTTATAAACCTCTCCCTTTACATGGTTTGTAAGACAGAGACATTTAAATACCTCACAACATCCTTCTGAGAAATTACTATTGATGCATATTTTCTAATAAGCAATATTTACAAAGGCTGGGTCCAGCAAGCAAGATACTATTGTTCTGTTTCAGTACCATTTAAAATATTCACATGTTAAGCAAGTGTGTTAGTGGGAGGAAAAAAAAATAGTATTTACATCTGTTCAAATAAAGACTAAAAATCTGTTTTCCATTGTGCTGTTCACATAATTTTTTGTGTGGTCAAGAGGGAGTGCTGGTCATTACAGTTCAAGTCTAAAATCAGCAATAGATTGCACACTGGTAGGCATTATCATCTATGAAATTGCCTGTGGCTGGGTTACCTCACTTCAGCACTAGGCAAGCTCAGTTTAAGGTCACTTGCAAAGCTTGGTAGGGAGCTTTGTACACGAAGACTGTGGCTTAAAACACCCAAACAGATCCCTAAATCATAGTTTAGTAAGTTCTACATAGAAGATGTACTAAAAATAAGTACTTTCCCTTTATCAATCCCCACAGGCCTTGTTCTGGGTTAGAACTGGTTGCACTTATTACTCCAAAAATGCCATCAGTTGCAAGGTAGTGCACATTAGGCTGAACAGGTAGCAATTTCTGTTGCCAAAGCAAAGGGGAAAGAAAAAAACCCAGTATTAACCCCTCCTCCATACACATTTCTTCCCTGGTTTACTGTGGACTCAAACTCCCTCTTCTTTCTCCTGAGCCTTCTCCTTGTTAAATATCTGTGATTGTTATCAATCTTAAGAATCCTCAAATGTGTGTGGGAGTTTGTATTTTTTAATTAGGCCTTGCAGTTACTAAGCAGCAAAGCAAACTTCTACAGAAAAAGGAAAGAATGTTGCAACAAAACTTTTTTCAGTCCTATTACCAAAAAGGGAAAAAAAAAAAAAATCCATGCATCTTCCAATAAGATTCTAAAATGCTCTTCCATTAATCTCATCACTATCCTTGCAAGTAAAACACTCTGCTTATTTGTTAGACTAGTATCTCTCAGGGAAGAAAAGCTTTAAAGAAGCACGAAAACAAAAGGAAAACACAAACATAGTCACAAGATGCATTTTCACTGGCTGTGAAAGACACTCCAAAATGATCTGTCTGGTCATGAAATGAAATTTCCTCTTTGAAATTCATTAAGTCAGACACTATCAGCCCAATCCTGCAATTCTGATTCAGGCAAAACTGTCATTGACATCCGTGAAAGCTTTGCCTTTATGAAAAAGCAAGAACGGATTTCAGGACTGGAACCTAGTTGTGTTTCATTTCATTACCATCTTATTTCACAAACAAAAACACCATTAAAATCAGAATGATATTCTAATCTAAAGGAAAAACTGCATATCCACAGAACACAAACCAAGCATGGTATGAATTGCAGTGAAATTTTATTGTGGCCTTTATTTTAACTTTCCGTTAGATGTCAGGACTGTGCAAAAATCAACATACATTTTCTTTATGAGTGTTGGCTTCTCTCAAAGTGATTTATGAAAACAGATCTGCTGCTAGAAGTGCTGTAGGGTAGACAGAAGGTTGTAGGGAAAATGCCAGCACACTAAAGAGACTAAAGAAAAATAGTCAAGAAAAAAGCATAAAACAAAACAGTATAGGAATATTCAAGTATTTAATATTTTCTTAAGCTATTACAGAAACTAAAGAAGCTATCCCATATATGCTTGAGGAAAGAAAATAAACCAAACATCAGAGGGACTTTCTTTCAGAACGCCACTAAATTTAGGAATAGAGACCTTTATTTTTCTCTTGCTTTTCATGTATCTTGCACATGAGTGGAACTAGCAGCTAAGCCTGATTACAGCAAAATTAGCATAGATGATAGACAGAGATGCAAAAGCATACTCTGTGATACTCTGGAAGAATGTTTTGTTAAAAAGATTTTGCAAAACTAACTGGTCAAAGACAAATATCAATAGCTTAATTTTTAAACCTAAGAGTACAAGTTTCTGAAATACATTTATCTTCAAGAAACTGTTGGACGTTTCAGTTTCTATCTTAAAACTACTGAATCCTCTCTCAATTTTAATATACTAAAGCACCTCTCTTGTTAAGAACAAATATGAAAATTTTAATACTACGGTTCGAAAGTAGACCACATACAAGACTAGAATTATAAATCCCCAAATTTGAGACTTCTCATTGCCTGATCAGGAACAGTTACATTTTCCATTCATAAATTTATAGAATATCTCAAGTTGGGAGGGACTCATAAACATCATCCAGTCCAACTCCCTCCTCCTCACATTTGGTGATATTTAAGTAGTAACACAACCAGTCCAAAACCTAAAGAAAAAGTGGCATAATTGACACTAATTTAAGGATTCGCTAACTCTTGCAATGAAATGGATCAAGCACATCTATATTATCTACAACTGCATGGTTATATCAACCTCAAGAAAGCAGTCTACCTCAGAGTTAAATACATGGGTACACTCAAGGGGGCTGACATGCTCCTCCAGTGCATATTCAATGTAGTGCTCACAAAGTCAGCTGGACCCACACAGTGAATTATGCCCAGAACCCGCAGAGCCTGGCAGACGTCACTTTATTGTCACATAGAGAACCTGAGTGTTTACCAAAAAATTAGTCAAGTCATTCTTCCTCCTCAAATGTTCCTCAGACATAAGCTTTCACAGATATTCTGCCATGCTGCTTTTTAGTATTTGTTTTACTGTTAATAGAATAATGTAAGCAAATATTTGAAGACAGAAAATTCACATTCACTTTTCCTAATTGAATTGTTCCCAGATCAGCATAAAGTGCAATACTATTGAGATACTTAATAACACTTGCAGAGTAAGCTCAAAAATGGTTGTGGCTGTATTTCAGACCTCCTGTGTCTGAAAGCAATCACTATATATGCCTCATTTTTTGTTTAAACTTTGCCTCCAAGGCCATTGTCCTAGCCATGAAGCAAAAAATGCCAAAAAAGCCATCTGTACCACAAGTGGACTTCAACCAGAATGAGGAGTCATAAGAAAATTCTACAAATGTATCTGCCCAAACAGCTTCACCACACAGAATCATAAAATTGTTTAGATAGGAAAAAGATCCCTATCGTCATCAAGTGCAATCATAGTAGTCAACAGCCTGTCCACTTCCACAGGATGCCAAGCATTCACAGCTGAGGTTTTTTCTTATACCCCAGAGCCACAAACTTATCTACGGCATAGATATGGCCATCAACTCAATGTTTTTGCTCTAAAATTAAAGTTACTATGCCTAGATCTTCAAGATCTGGTCAAGCACTGGGGAAACTATATTGGTATTGGAAAGACACCTGGAAATACTCTGAATTGTTGACTCTATTAAAAGACAAGGTAACACAAGAAGACAGAGAATGTTGCTTCCAACTACAGGAGTCATTACAGCTTATTATTACAGAATATCTTAGTATAACGTTTAAGATTCATGTTACTTTACTGAATGTGCAAGACAGTTTAAAATATGAACACAACAAAATATGCAGTGCATATTAAAAAATATAAATCTAAAGAAAACATCTGCACGTGTATCTTAGTTATTCTATATACAAAACCAGTTTTCCAGGAGGATTCTTTAAAACAAAAAATAAATTTAAAACAAAAAAAGTCTGAGGGGATAGAATAAAGTTTAAAGGTTAGCAAGTAACTTTTGCTAAATATATGTTTGGAAATCTGCTTATTACAACAGAAAACTTCATTAATTTAAAGAAAGCATTTGCTTGGTAATTTCAGGAAAAAAAATGTGTTCAAATTATCTCTTGGAGACAATTCTGTTTGGACAGTCTTCTAAGTAAACATTTCAGTCCTTAGTCTTGTTTGATGTTCAATTTTTATTATTTTTTAGATGTATGTGTTTTCACCATGTATTTTTCACTATTTGCTTTAGGAGGGGGCAGAAATAGGGCTTAAGAGCAGTCTGATATTTTAAGTAGTTATCTCAACATGTATAAGTGGATTGCATTGAGATTCAGTACATAAGAACACCAAATAATGATTTTTTAAATATTTTAAATAATATCTTGCATATCAAACATTTTTTTTATTGAAAGGTAAATTGGGGCAGTTTACATGTTGGAGATACAGCTTACCCTCTCTGATTTCATTGCTCAGATATGCTATAAAGGGTGTGATCTCCCAGGCTATTCTTCTAAAATATACTGTAAAGCAGTCCCATGTTAAGGAAATAGCATTAGAAAAACAAAAAACCCTGACTTCTCTCAGTTCTAAGCAACGTTGTTACTGGGCAAATAGAACCTTCAATAAAATGTTTTCTATGCAACTCATAGAAGTCATCTCCACGTGGAGCTGTGTGACTTTCAGCACCGGTTCTGTCAAGGAGTACCTAAAAGGCATTTAGGTGTAGCAGTGTGTCCTGGGTTGCAGTGTATTCTATTACCATCTTCAGGAGCTGTTAAAACCAGGTGGGGCTGTGTCCCCTGCCTCCTCTCTCTGGACTATCTTCTGTTAATAGGCCAGCTGTCAAAACCGGGTGGGGCAGCGTTCCTTATCTCTCCCATGACCCATCCTCCCTCTAGGGGGGATATCTCCTGTTAATGGGCCATCTAGTCTCACCACATGACTGATAAAATTACATCCTCCCATTGTGAGATGCTCTGCCCAGAGGGAGGAACCCAGCATCCCATCCTGGATATAAGCTAAGACTTCGAACACCAGAAGCAGCCCTTACCTACTGGATTCCCAGAGGACAAGAGCTACCACTGGACCTTCAGGTGAAGACCAGACCTTTTCTACAGGATCACTGCTTCAACAGAACCATCTTCAGCAGAACTCTGGAGGACTGCAGCCACCATTTTATTGGACTGCTACCAACACCCTGACTGACAGGGTGTCAGGTTGTATCCTGACTCTGTCAGTGGTTTCTTTTTTTTTACTATTGCATTTATTTTAGTTTTTCCTATTAAATTGTACTTCTGACTTGGAGTTTCTCACTGGTTTTGCTTTCAAACCAGCACACAGTGATCCTGCCTGTGGGCAAGACAGTCGGACCTAGATGATCTTCAAGGTCCTTTTCAACTCAAACCATTCTATGACTCTCTGAACTGCATGACCAACATACTATTAATTCTTGAAGTCGTGGTCAGTNGCCACCATTTTATTGGACTGCTACCAACACCGTGACTGACAGGGTGTCAGGTTGTATCCTGACTCTGTCAGTGGTTTCTTTTTTTGTACTATTGCATTTATTTTAGTTTTTCCTATTAAATTGTACTTCTGACTTGGAGTTTCTCACTGGTTTTGCTTTCAAACCAGCACACAGTGATCCTGCCTGTGGGCAAGACAGTCGGACCTAGATGATCTTCAAGGTCCTTTTCAACTCAAACAATTCTATGACTCTCTGAACTGCATGACCAACATGATACTATTAATTCTTGAAGTTGTGGTCAGCCAGTTTCTATTTGGCCTGTTCAGCCAAATTAAAACCTGCCTTTGTGTATTATATTAAAAAACTGCAAAGAAATTTCTTATGGGAAGCATAAATCCAGGAAGTCAAAGGACATCACTACAAATCAGCCCAATATTTCACTGTACAGTTTACTGTTACAATTAGATCCAATAATGGTCACTCCCACTAACTTATGTTCAATAAGCTTCACAGCCCTGGGAATTCATTGTGTTTTGCTAAGGCAGCAGAGCAGTGTTCCGATTCTGGAAGCAGGAAGGCAGAGATTTCAGTCACCCAGATGAAAATTCGCTTTGTCATGTCACAGTCTCAGAACTGGGAACTGCAGTACCACCTGCAGCAGGTAAAGATCTGCCAGCCTTGGTCATTTTGTAAGTCTGACACCATTTGTCTGTCAGTGATAAGCAATGATTTCATGCAGATGTAATGCTAAAAACCTGCTGTTTCTACTCGGACAGCTTAGATGCTGCTCAACCAACACCCTTGACCTGGCATCCTGCTAAACCGCATCGGACGTCCCATCTTTTTTAAAGGATTTTACAAATTCATAGCACATTAACAGCTTTCCCTGTTACATACTACTTGGAAACCGGCAGTTAGGCAACACAGTGTCAGTAATCTCAAATGCAACACCATATGTCAGATCTGTTAGAATTAGCAATAACAACAGATAAACACTTACAGTTTCCAACATGCACATGCTCCTTAGCACACAGGGAGTCAGTAAACATGAATTTTTACAGGCTGTGAAGAAGGCTCTCTAAGGCCTTAGTGAAATAATACATTAAAGCTCATTTATAGTATCCATGAAAAGAAAAAAAGTGAGGGCATTTAGAGTTGCTTGCATTTGCCTCCCTCTATCCCTCCACTGAAAACCCAATGTAAATGGGAACTTGCTTCATAAGATCTTATAAGCCATGAAAAATTGCAGCATTGTTTCCTCCTTGGGTAAGAAAGTTTTGTGAATCTGATAGATTTTTGGTTATGTTGGCAAATTTCAGTAGTGAGAGGGTATCAACAAAGAACATAACTTAGTCCGTTAAAGAGCAGTTTTCCCAGATTAAATAAAACACTATCAGCAGCTGAAAATTAAATTCAGCAGTGTCCAGTTGCTGTTAAGCTTTTCCATTAGATTTTTTTCTACTGTTTAAGTGGATGCTAGATAGAGCTAAGAAAGGACTTGGCCTACATTTATGCAAAGCACAGTCATATCTCTTCTTTCTGAAGATTTAATTAGACACATATACAAATAGTTATGTTTCTTCAACAGAGTAGGTGGTACTATTTTCATGTTTAACAGAAATATATATATACACACTCATCTCCTAAAACAGGAAGCTGAAAAGAAGTCATTATGTATTCAACTTCTGGTTTCCACTGGACAGAAACATCTCAAATGAGAAAAACTATAGAAAAAGCAAGATATTTTCCTGATCAGTTCACAAATGCAGGGACAATTATGTGTCTATTTAGTGTCCTTCAGAGTTTGGTGAAAGAACAATACAGTATAAATTAATTTTCATAAAGTAAAGGATAAAAATAATCTGGAAAATGATCTGGTACTGAAGGCTAAACTGAGCCCATGCTTGAATGTTTTGTAAATTTCACATGCTGTTTTTGTATGCCACTTTCATGCTTTATCTGTATGCACTTCAAATCAAGAAGAGTTTGTAAAAATCTCAGTTATTTTTATGACCTGGCAAGTTCTAGACAACATTTTCTTGGCAGAATGGCCCTGTCTTAGAGCTAATCAGTTAAGGGTAATAGTACAAGCTTTTCCATAAACAAATAGATCCAATTCACAATGGGTAGTTTGCTGTTCGTTTCACTGTCTGGAAAGCAAATGATCTCAGATAAGGCATATCAGGCACTACTGGTCATAAATTACTGTTGACTTTGACAAGTTATCAGTGAAAAAACAAACAGTCATATTTCAAAATTGTTATCTTAAGGAAAAATTCCTTCAGCCCCAGCAGCAAACACAAACCCTTCAGAAGTCTCAGACAAGCATCTCCACCTGAAAATGAGACCCAATTCAACACAAATCTTGTAAAAGCTATCTATTCCGTAGGAATAAGAACAGTCCAGGTTGGAAGGGGCCTTGATAGACCATCTGGTCCAGCCTTCGCTGGGAAAGGGAGCCTAGATGAGATTATTTAGCAAAGACAAATTACATCTTGAAAATCTTCAGTTATGACGACAGATGATTCAGTTATGAAGACAGATGATGATCCTCCCTGAGGAAGCTGCCCCCAGTATCCTAGCATTTTATAAGATATTTGCAGCATTCTCAAATTCCTCCCATTTGCCTTCATTCAATAAATAACAGATTTCAGAAAGACATTCAGAGTTTGTAGCATATTTACACAAAATAGTTGTATCTTAAAAATTTTTCTGAATGCTATGCTGAAAAGGAAAAAAAAAACTGGGGTACACTAAGCCATCTTCCTTAAGGCATTCTAATGTCTATTGAGATAAGCTCCATGCACATATCTCCTTTCCA
Organism: Callaeas wilsoni; assembly: GCA_013398955.1. Classification (NCBI taxonomy): domain Eukaryota; kingdom Metazoa; phylum Chordata; class Aves; order Passeriformes; family Callaeidae; genus Callaeas; species Callaeas wilsoni. The sequence continues at coordinate 15,641 of VWPU01009966.1, read as the reverse complement.
GAGAAAATATTTCAAAGAACTGAATTTTGCTTGTCTTGTAGCTGGAAAGAAATTACGATTCACTGTAATGCCAGGCTCCAAGCGTCTTATGGTTGCCCAGGGAATTTTGTTTCCTGCCCACTGGCTTTGCAAGATGCCTGCACTGTATTTAACTTCAGAAATTCATTTATATATGCAACCTTACAATAAAGGATATTATGCCTCACTACTGCCAATAGGCATGAAGAAGCTTTGTTATTAACTCTGGTAACTCAACAATTTTTCCATTTTACATTTGTTTCACCTAATGGCCTTCACTTATTCAAAGTGATTCCCCCAGGTATCCAGACATGCATAATAATGAAAAAAACATTTTTCTGAAGTAATAGTCCATAATATACTACCTTTAAAAAAGAGCACTGTGAAAGAAGGATCATGCCGATTGAATTGAAGTTTTTTTCAAAGCATACTCCTTACTCTCAATTTTAAATACAGTCATTTAAATGAAACATAACAGTAAAACACAACTGCCAAGATAAGCCTAAATACATTTCTAAACCCTTCCTCCTCAGGCTGCATGGACTACACCATTATAAGAAAAAATAGTCCATCTCATTTTAATATTGAAAGAAAAATAAACACCACAGTTGAAGTCTGGATTCTTGATAAACACTCAGATGTTTGAAATACAATGTTTTATCTTATTTTTCACTGACATCAGAGTTCACTCCATTCATTGCTAATCTTTGTCAGATACTGAAACAGATTGTAAAAGAAGTAAACAATTGTTGCCTGAGGAAGTAGAGAATTGATATTGATCAGGAACCAATATGAATTAGCTGGAATTTGCTTTATACAGATTTTGTATTACTACTTTTTGATGAATGTAGGACATAGCTTGGTTTTTCAGTGCAAACAGAGCTTCTGAACTATGTCAAAATTTGTCTGTTACTATTGCTGCTGAATCTCATTCAAACTAAGCGGAGATAGCAGTCGTCTTTTTCCTAAATGTGTTTTGCTTTGCTGCCTTGTATGCTGACTATGATGTCTTAAACGCTTCAACCCTTCCACCTTTATTAAAAGCTTCTGATGAAACAGATGTTTTCGTGAAGACGTGTTTATACAGCAAAAATATTTTGGACCTTCCTCTACTTACTTCTAGCTGAAGTATCTTGATATTAATGAAAAAAATTAGTAATATTTCCAGCAGATCAAGTCTGCTCGAAAATCCTATATATTAGTAATGCCTCTCACATGGGATTTCTTCTTTACATCCATCATTGGGGTGGTACTCAATGAGCTGGATGGATCTCACATCTACATTCAGCTGTGCCAAGAAGCAGATAAGAACCTTTACTCCCATTTTAGAGTTTGGAATGAAAAAAGTAATAGCAATACTATAGAACAGATTTTGAAAATAACTGTACACATTTTCAAGATTAGACAACATAACAATCTCCAAAGCATTTGGAGACTCTTCAGTTTGTCAGAGAACTAAAAACACAGTTCTATTTTCTTAAAAGTGGTATGGAGCACTGCCACAGAAACAAAAACAGAACTGTTGACAGCATCAGTTTCTCTCTGTACTCCTGAAGACTGCATCCTAACCCTACTGAGGCCCAGAAAATGCACAGCAGCTTAATTTGCTTTTTGCCATTTCTGCATTCCTGCTCCCTTGATAATAGACCTCATATTGTTAGATATCCTAATTGCTGAACTGACACGCTACATTTGTAATGCAAGGCTATTTACATTTGTATTGCAGTTTTTCATCCAACTTCTTTTATTCCAAGGAAGAGGTCACAAAAATGCACTATAGGATTACTCATCAGCCAGAGACTATTTGAGTTCTGCACATTTATATCTCCAGATTGAAAGTATGAATCACTCTTCAACATCATTTCTGCATGTAGACCACAGCTCCCTATCAGGAAATATGAATGAATTTGAATTTGATCCACCAGGGCCTCATCTGTTCCGAAATCTCACACTCAATACAACTGGCATATTTTTCATCTGTGTCTCTCATTGTCATGGTTTGACACTGGCCCAACACCAGGCACCCATGAGAGTCACTCGCTCACCCTCCCCTGCCACAGCTGGGCAGAGGAGGGAAGGAAAAATAGTTAATGAAGGCTTCATGAGTGAGATAAGGACGGGAAAAAACACTTCAAGGGCAAAACAGGCTCAACTTAAGGTTGCAAAGTGAATTTATTACTAACAGACTCAGAGGAGGATAATGAGAGATAAAATAAGCCCTTAAAACACTTTTTTGCCTCCCAGCCCCTCCCTTGTTCCCACTGACAGAGCAAGGAGACAGGGCATGGGGGTTTTGGTCAGTCCCTCACCGAGATTTTCGTCTGCTGCTCTGGGAGAGGAGTCCATCCTCTGTGAGACCGTGGGGTCCCTCCCACAGGAGACAGTTCTCCATGAACTTCTCCAACGTGGGCCCACTCGCACAAGCAGCAGCCAAACCGCACCTGCTGATGTGACCTCCCCCCACGGGCACACAGTCCTCCCAAAACTGCTGCGACGTGGGTCTCTCTGTCCACGGGGTGCAGTCCTCCAAGGACAGGCTGCTCCAGTCTGGAAGCAGAGGCCCTCTCTCCTCTGGTTCAGCCTCCTCCAGACATCCACCCACTCCGGGATGGGCACCTCCCCCACGGGCTGCGGGTGGATCTCTGCATTCCCCGTGGATCCCCACGGGCTGCGGGTGGATCTCTGCATTCCCCGTGGATCCCCATGGGCTGCAGCGGCACAGCTGCTTCACCATGGTCTTCACCACGGCCTGCAGAGGAACCTCAGCTCCAGCACCTGGAGCACCTCCTGCCCCTCCTTCCTCACTGACCTCGGTGTCTCCATGTCATTTTCCCTCATATGTTCTCACCTCCTCCTCTTCTCTGACTAGAAGCAAAACCCATGACTTTTGTTTTGATTTTCTTCTTAAACCTGTCATCACAGAGGCGTTACCAGCCTCTCTCATTGGGCTAGGTTTAGCCAGCAGCATGTCCATCTTCAGAGCCATCACAGATTGGCTCTGCTGGACATAGGGGAAGCTTCCAGCATCTTCTCACAGGACTCATCTTTGTGGCCCCCCGCTTTCGAAAACCAGGCCATGCCAAACCAATACACTCATCTCCTTAGCTGACATACAGGACCATTTCTTTAAAAAAACCCAAAACATAGTTTGATGACAATTTCAGCAAGAAGCACCCTTACTGAGAATTAAGAATGAAAAATACCATTTATATACAATTGAAACAGCGATGATAAATAGACTTTGTTTATTCTTCCAGTATTTCTGGAGTCGTTCAGGGTTCAAACTGAAACTTCAGTATTAAATACCTACTAATAGTACATGTCTCTTTCACCACAGTTTTATGATTTTAGTTGAATTTGAATTTTCTTGTCTATATTTGTGAAATAGACCTGCTTCAAGTTCTGCCTTTCCTCAGGAGAAAACTAAGGTGCAAAAATATACAAGAAACATCATTCAGAATGAAGAAACTTGATACTCCAGGTAAGGTTGTAGTTAACATATGAGCAGAATCAATATATTTTTTAATGAAAGAAGCTTCTTAATTCAGCAAAACCCCTTCTTCATTAATGACTTGGATGCAGGACTCAAAGGAACAGTAAGCAAGTTTGCTGATGATACTAAACTGAGAGGAGCCGTCAACTCCCTTAAAGGCAGAGAGGCCCTGCAGAGAGACCTCACCAAGTTAGAGGGCTGAGCAATCACCAACAATATGTTTAACAAGGGAAAGTGCCAGATTCTGCACCTGGGACGGGGCAGCCCTGGATGTATAGATGGACTGGGGAACGAGAGGCTGGAGAGCAGTGCCACAGAAAGGGACCTGGGGATCCTGGTCGACAGAAAGTTGAACACGAGCCAGCAGTGCCCTGGCAGCCAGGAGGGCCACTCGTGGCCTGGAGTGCATCAGGCACAGCATGACCAGCTGGGCAAGGGAGGGGATTGTCCCGCTCTGCTCTGGACTGGGGCGGCCTCACCTTGAACGTTGTGTGCAGTTTTGGGCACCACAATTATAAGTTATTAAGCTATTAGAGAGCATCCAAAGGAGAGCAATGAGGATGGTGAAGGATCTTGAGGGGAAGCCTTAGGAGGAGTGGCTGACATCAATTGGTCTGTTTAGCCTGGAGAAGAGGAGACTGATGAGACTGAGGGGAGAACTCATTGCAGTCTTTAACAGGGAAAATAGAGGGACAGGCACTGATCTCCTCACTCTCATGATCAGTGACAGGATGCAAGGAAATGTCCTAGAGTTATGTCAGAGGAGGTTTAGGTTGGATATTAGGAAAAGATTCTTCATCCATAGGGTGGCTGGGCACCGGAACAGGCTCCCTCAGGGAACTGGTCACAGCACCAAGCCTGACAGAGCTCAAGAAGTGTTTAGTCAATGCTCTCAGGCACATGGTGTGACTCTTGAGGTGTCCTGTGCAGGGCCAGGAGTTGGACTCGATGACCCTGATGGGTCCCTTCCAACACAGAATATTCTACAGTTCTGTGATTGTCAGTCATCAATAAGGCCAAAACTATGAAATGCATGGGAACTTGCCATCCCACCAAAACACACAGAATTGCCCTTCACTTGTTCTGTTTTTTAGATGTAGAAAGGCTTTTCCCTCTGAGTAACTAGGCTGTTTGACACTACAAGTACTGCAATATGAGCATGTAAAGCTACAGATTTCCACTTCCTTTGACCCCCTTATCTTCATGTCTCAAAGCATCCTCAAGGATATTGTCATTCACAAATTTACAAAAATTAGAAACTGTTAGTTTCCAATTCATTAGCTAGATCATTAAAGCTACAGTAAAATGGAGTATCACTGTTGAAACTGTGCCGTGTAAAAACAACCTCTGAAATACCACTCTGAAAGAACAAACTCCTGTTTTCTTATAGAGCAGGACACATTTTCTTCTCCTTGGGGCAGAACCATAGCGTCCTTCATGTGCCTGTGCTTTGCAAGCACCTACTTAAGGGCAAAGCAGGTATTTTCTGAGTACACAACACACGCATGACCTAAGTGAATGGGAGCCTCTGAGTATAGCACCTCTTCCATTTCCCAGCAGCTATCCTCTTCAAGTGCTTACATTACGTTCCCAAAATAGTTTTATCTACTAACACAAAACCTGTATGAGGGCAATGTCTTTCTTCACATTAAGAGAACATTTGTTTAAGTAAAGCCTTGAAATAAAAATCTATTTTCTGCTGTGATTTAATATTGTTTAATGACTACTACAAGTGAAGAAAGAAATGCACTTCTATAAATTTGGCATGCAGTGCCTGCTTTTTTCTGAAACTCTTAGTTCATATGCTTTCTTTATTAATAAATGAAATAAAGCCTTAATTTCCATATCAATTTTATATCTACACCTGACATAAAATTCATATTTTTTGAACTAAAAATGCAGCCACGGATTTAACACTTGTAACATATACGTCACTAAAATAGAATGTTTTTATGTTTATTATCACTTTATACTTCCCAAGAATCTTTCAGTTTATGTTGTAGTTATATCAAAAAATGGACTTCAAAATTTTAACATTGTCTCCACTCAATGATAACATAACAGAGATAATAAAAAATAAATATTTGAAATTAAGGTATAATTAATGTATAAACATTTTCAATAATTAATTCAAGATGAGGCTTTAATACTTCTTTTGAGCCATATTTCAGACAAAACTTAATGCTGTGTCGTATTTAAGCATGTAGTATATTTACGCATGTGCACTCAAGTCACAAATATACATCTGATTCAGGCCATGTAATAGTTAATAGAACAGAAGAGAAACACAACTCTATCTGCAACTCAGTAGTACAAGCTGTCTGTCTCATCTGTACCCCACCTACAACTTGACAATAATGACAGCAGGATAGTCACTCCAGCCTCCTTTAGGTGTCTGGCCATCACTCTAACCTCCTGCTGTTGAAGCATCTAGGAGCACAGAGTTCAGAATTTCTGTAATTGGATCATCCAGGAACAAAATAATTGCCATACTGGACCAGAAAGCTGGCAAAAATAAGCTAAAATAAAAGCAAGTTTGCTGTTTCAGACTTTTATTATTCACTTAAATAATGCTACAAGTCAGTTCAATGAGATTCAGTTTGTTATAGATGCTTTAAAGATGAGATGCATCATGTGAATGATCAACATATACATATAGAAAATACTGACTGTTGAACAGAGATTTTAAAACAAAATTTACTAGATACAGATTAACATCTATTTCATAAACTGAACAATACCCTGGAAATTTGATGAGCAGCTTTGAAGCAAAACTCTTTGATTACAGCGCATTTGGAGAGGAAACATAGTTTCTCTAACACCTTATATTCCCGTATGTACAAGTTACAGAAGCAGCAGTTAACATTTAAATCTGAGATTTTTTGAGAGAAAAAAAAAGCAAAAAAGTCTCTTTAATAGTGTTTTTTGTTAATAACCTAACCTATAACAGCTAAAACTCCCACCAGAAAGAATATGTAGGAAGTAATATATTAAGGGATGAAACAACATATATTTAATAGGAGCTACTTTGCAGTCAATATCTAAAAGAGACCTAGAACTGAAATAACTTCTTCACTGTGACACTAACATATTCTGTCTTAAAAAAATAATCCACCTTCAGAAACATGTAAGCTGTTCTCTGCAACACTCAACAGTAATTTGCTAAATGCACTAGTCTAATAGTTTTCCTCTGCCCTTCCTCTTAAAGGATTACAGTGAAGTGTATATCTGATGAAGCCAAAGATGAATTATTGGATATGGATACTTGAAGGCAGCATTGCACAGATATTAGATTCACAGATCAGGTTAGGACAATCATCTTCATAGCTCTACGAAGACAGCTGTTGACTTTGAATCATATCCAGCTATGTAGTTTCTTGTCAGTAGATAAGAGGGCTTTTAAATCAATAAGTAAATGCAAATGATCCTCTGGGCACCAAATTTAACTTGAACCCCACATTTTGTATAATTTATAATAAAACACATGCTCAACCAAGTTGAAACTCTAAGTATTTCATAGCATCATTTAGTCATACCATTATCACCCTTAAGAATCTGTCCATAAGCCAGTACTGACCACCACTGAACCACATCCCCAAGTGTCACATCTAAACAGTTTTTAAATACCTCCAGGGATGGTATCTCCACCACTTCCCTAGGCATCCTGTTCCAATGCTTGATAACCCTTTCAGAGATGCAATTTTTCCCAATATCCAAGCTACAACTCCCCTAACACAATTTGAAGCCTTTTCCTCTTGTCCTATCACATGTTACTTGGGTGAAAAGACTGACTTCCACTGGTGGGATAGTTAGGGAGAGAGAGAAGGTCCCCCTGAATCTCCTTTTCCCCAGACAAAACACTCCCATCTCCTTCAGCCAGTCCTCATCAGACCTGTGCTCTCGACCTTCACCAGCTTTGCTGCCCTTTTGTGGGCAGCATCTCCATGTCTTTCTAGTAGTGAGGGGCCCAGACCTGAACACAGGATTTGAGGTGTGGCCTCACCAGTGCTGAGTGCAGGGGGACATTCTCTGCCCTGGTCCTGCTGGCCACACTATCTACTGCAATCTAGTGTGTAATATTCTCAGAACCATGTCCTATATGCACTTCTCTTTAAAGGACACATGCTGAAGAACAGCCCTGTGGGCTGCATGTGCCATTCCTAGAGAAGTGAGCCTCAAAAGGCAGACACGCTTTTCCTAAAATGTAAGTTAAACAGGTCACCTTGAGAAGTCAGTGAATTTCATTTGTTCTCATTTTCTAATATTGAAGAACTCTCTGGGTGCAAAGTGCCTGGCACAGATTTATCATTACTGAAAGTTTATGCTTTCAAGACTTACAAGATATTTTAAGTTATAAACTTGCCCCTTCCTGCTTTCCAGAAGAATGAGGCTAGGAAAAATAAATCATTAAAAGGATGGCCAAATAGTTGCCATTGAATTAACAAAGCAGGAGTAAATGTTTAGAACTACATCTCTCAAAGGTTTCCTAGACCCCCTCCACATATAAAGCAATTTGCCACACACAAATAGAAGCTGGACAGTGAGTGGAGAGTAGCACATCTTCAAAAAAACCCAGTGGTCAATTATTGAAACCATCTTGTCCCACTGTCAAGCTGTTAGGCAAAAAATTACAGTACATCTATACACAGTCCACAGCTTTAATTGTACAGTTGAATTCCAGGGGACATTATGAGTGCTCATGAAAAAGTTTTGCACTCTGCTTAGAAGCAGATTTATCTAAATAGTTTTCATTTAGAGCAAAACCACAAAGAAAGACAATGCCAAACAACTCCTCTAAATAATTCCAAAATATAGGCACAAATCCAATACTGACTTAGGAAATGCTGTACTAACACCAGCAATCATGTTACAAGCCCTTCTCATTAGTGCTTCCTCCCACATCTGTGTTTCAGTGATGAACATTACTAGCTAGAGATGTGTAAGTAGGAAGCATTAGATAAAAGCAAAACCAAAGACTATCAGTTCGTTCCAGGGGGTAAAAAGAAATCACATAATTAAACGTGATCCTTTTCAAAGGTGTAACAGATACTGCAAACATGAAATAAGGAAAAAGACAGTAAAAGCTTGTGTTAGGAGGCAGATTGATTTGAGAATTAATAGAATGCAATGAAACAAATAGGGAAATAATAGTGACATGGGAAGTCCAATAATCATCTCTGCCTTTTTCCTACTAGTAGTCATTATTACACCTCAGTGCAAATGATCTAGTCATCCAAGCCCTTATAAGCAAGTCAAAATTTGTTATTAAGCACTTATTCCATATAAAAAGCAATGTGTATAAAACCAATGTAATGTAATGGATTATCACAAAAATAATACATTTTACAGTAAATTAATTAGGTGAAATAGGTCAATAGACGTAAAAATGTGTTTAAGGAAAGCTACTGAGGGAAAAGTGGGCAAAAATAGTTTGGTTTTCATTCACAACTCTGAGAATCAGTTTTGAGTAACAATGTTTACAAAGAAACAGCCAGCTACCAAACTAAGCTTGCCCAGGTCTTATAATTTGGAATCACTTTCCAGATCATTATAAAGGATCCCCTGCAACATATTTAAGTAGTACAGGAACTCAAAGGGTTATTGAACATTTATACAGGTCATAATATTCTTACTAGATTTATGTCCTTTCTTTATCCTTGTGATACATGTATTGTGTACAGTCAGTAGAAACGGAGCTGAGCACAAACCACAACAAGAGAGAGAGAACACTCAGAGGGAAATTTTCCACTGCTCTGAGTCTTTAGTATTTACTCTCTCCCGAAATTCATACTTGTGTTTCTTAGCTTCCAGGACATACTGAAAAATCTGTATACTCTTAAGATGAACAAGAAAAAATGATATAAAGTATAGCAGGATGAGAAAATCTGGGTGTCCAGCTTTAATTCCTCTCTTTTTACGTACACCTGCTGTCACTATGACTTTACTTCATCTGTTCATGGCCACTGAGAAGTGCTTTTAGAAAGTAGTTAATTTGGGGATTTGGTGGGTTTTTTTACATTTTAATGTAAAATACTGTAGTAGAAACAAAGATAGTCCAACCCCAACAGGTTTCAAAACTATCATATCTAACCCCCTTCTATAAGCACAAAAACCCCACAGCCTAAAATATAAAGTATTGAGATGTCCTCATAATAATTCTGATCATCACAAGATCCATAGATTTTCAACTATACTAAAAAATGTTATTAACCCATACTATGTTTTACACATTCAAGCAATCATGTCTCTAGGATCAAAATCCATGGGAGTTAATTTGCACCAGTACAATATGCTTCTCTGATTTTTTTTTTTTTTTTGCATGCAAAACTATCCCATGGGGGAATTAAAAAAACAAAAAAAACACTCAAGCAAACAAAAGAAACTGAAAGTTGCACACTGGGGAAACCGCATGCTACTCTGGATATTTAAGAATTTTTCTGATATGATTGCATGGAGTAATTAAATTACAAAAAAAAAAAAAAAGAGGAGCACTCACTAACTAGCAGGAATGGTCTCCCTTGAGGCTTGAGCCAGCAAAACACTCACAGGGATGCTGACTCCAGCAGAACAGCTCACTTGCTTTGAGCTAAGCAGAGCTAAATGGATTGAACCCTTGATTAATAAATGGAGCTAATAACAAAGTATGAAATTAACTTGCAAATCTTTCTGCTTTTGATTGAACTATGCACACAGTGGTTCATGGGCATTTCAATCCTCTTTGTAGACTACTGTTCGTTCTGATCTTTTTTTGTAAAACAAAGAGAAATTACTAAGTTCCCATTGACTCTTATTTTCTAACAGAAATCATAAGCACATAAAGAGAAGATCAAACCTTGCTCCAAGGCAGTCAAGACATCACCGTGAACGGACCAGGTACACCTCAGAACTTCTTTTCAGTGATGACTACTTTTGGAGTTCAAACTCATACTGTATTTATATCCTTGCTTAGTTGTCTTCCTATAAAGTGAGCATGTACAGACACTTTTTGTAACCATAATGACTAATATTTAACAATAACTTCATATTTAGATATCAGACAACTTGGTGGTATTTTTATGTATATGCCTGTTATTTACAAGACTGCGGGGGTTTTCATGTGATATATTATTACTCTGAAATAACATTTATATATTACACTGAAATAACTCTTCTTGACATCGAATGATATCTTACACTAAGAGTAAAATATAGACCATTTATCTGCATTCTTATTTTTGTTACTACTATAACCCACCTCCCTAGAGATTGGTGTCTCATATAGATTAGCACAGATCTAAAGATCATGATAGATAAAACAGTTGACACTGGAACTCAGGAACTCCATCTGACTTATGAGAATTAAGGCTTAAGATAGAATGTGTTTGAGAAGAAAAAACATCTGAAGAAAAATACATGGAATCTTTTGTTTCACAGTTTGTTGAATGACTGAAAATTTTATTAACCATGGATTAGACACAATTTCTTTGTATGCACCCCAAAATTAAATGCAATGGCCAACAGTCCATCAAACCAAACTAAAAAGTCCATTTATTTCAGTTATTCCAAGACTTGCTTTTGAGGTAATACATTTTCAGAACGCTGTGTTTCAACCTTGTGGTGAACACTTCTATTTTTTACAAAGAAAACTGTTCAGCAAATGATTTCATACAGACTCCACTTTGTTTTCAGAGACTGAAATACATTTCTAAGCCTTTTCTTGCTTATTGAGGTATATTGAAAAAGTACATTTTTCTTTTTAGTGAAGTTGACTTCATATTTTAAAAATGGCCTTTCTATTTTAGGACTGTGTTTATCGAAAAACATTTATTTTATTTGTAGTTTTGTGTTTAGTAATAGGTCAAAGCCTCTGGGTTTCACACTTGAATGAATTACATCCTGGGGAATCCTGTGTACTGAGAAAGCCAGATTAATTAACATAATCAAACATGTCTCAGTAAAACCAGTATCTGAAACTACAGTGATGTCATATCCCATCACAACACCCTCTTAAAATGCTAGAATATACGAACTGGCCATAAAAGTGTGGTAAGGACTACATACATGAGGTCTTTATTCCTTACCATTATGATATATGTGGTTTTCAACTGTTGGTTTGGAAGACAGCCTTATAAGAAAGCAAATAACTCTAACTCTGTAGCTGAATATATCATTATAAAACATTTTGAGTTTATAGATTCACATGTTCTAACACTGGAGCCATCGCTGACTTGAATTGAATCTCAAGGATCATCAGATTTTACCCAGTGGTTTCTGGACCAAACACAGAACATACAACTGACCAAGATCTAAAGACTTTAAAAGTGATCAGTTCTGCCCCCTCTTTAGATATATCAATCATTTAATTGCTTCAAAGTAGGATCATTCTTCTTCTATTCTGAATTCATCTTTTATCAGGTGTCAGTCTTGCCAATTTACTACCTCTACTTATTTTAAACTTTACAATTTTTACCTTCACTTCAGAATTGCTTTTACTTCATGTAGGTGTCTAAAGACCTTTCAGTTTTTACAAGATGAACTTTAATCTTGTATTTAAAAAATATTCCAAACTGTAACATTCTTGTGGTTCTTTTCAGAAACCTTTCAAATTCGTTAGTTGCCTTTTTACAGAATGATTAAACATACTGAACCATAATGTGTTTATGATTGAGCATACTAAAATGAGAATAATAACATCTCATGACTACAACTATGATTAGTTTGTCTTAATATTCCAGAATAATGCCATCACACCAAAAAGCGCATTAATTAATCCTTCCACCCACATGTGCACTTTGGTTCCTCTGTGTGAAAAACTTGGAGTAGCTACATTATCTTGCATTCAATTGTATAAATTGTGTGTTAACAAACTGAGGTAGTCTATAATATTGACCTGTCTTATCTCTTGATGTCTTGATATACAAAGTTTTTCAAGTATCCCCATTTTTAGAACAACAGAAAAATATAATATACTGTTATGATCTTCATTTGGAGCATCTTCTCCCAGTAACCTTAAAGCATTTTTGCCTCACAGGCAATGCCTGGTGAACATGTCCCAAGCTCATAAATACAAGTGATTTACTTCCATATCTACCTAAATCATGGTTGGACCAGAGACACAGTAGCTATCCAGCCTGTTGGTTACAAGGAGAATTAGAGATTGACTTTAGAATATTTTGGTGAAAACTTTTTTTGAACATGCTGATGTTTTCCATTTGTAAAGAATGTACTTTAATAAACCTCCAATACTACAGAAAGTAAATGATGCAGCTCAGTTTTGTATGCATATGGCACAGACTTAGCAGCTATCACGTTTTGAATTATGAACAATATTATTTGATGTTTTTATCCAGGTATATGAGACATATATAAATAAACCACATTAATATTTGAGACAGAAGCTCTGTGGATTCTTGTTTTAAAATAGATGTTCAAACAATTCTCACGTTATGATCTACTGTAACTGCCAGGAGTATCAAAAGATACCATAAAGATCTAAAGATGGGACATAGCCACTGGTTTTAGCTTTGTATAATAAGCAGGTAAATCTAGCAGTAATTATATGGAAAGACTAAAAAGATCGTAATTAAAACAATAGTGAATTAAAGCATTTATAACAATTAGGAAATATTTTATCGAGGTTTGAAGTCAACAGTGTATGCTTGAGTGTTTTGTTGAATTGGAGCCTTTTATAAATCAACATGAGTTGTTTGAATTCTCTGAGAAGAAGATATTTTAATATTCAACACTACCCGCAGAAAACTTTCAAAAGTTTGAAAACAGTCTCATTTAGCAGAATAAAATAATGCAACGGTAAACTGGTTACTTAAAGCACAAGCAAGCATATATTTTTCCCTCAAGGATTTTGAAAAGCTTGAACTCTGCATATCTAAAGTATAGCCTGCATTTATAATTAATAGAATTGCTCCTATTGGAGACATGGAGAGTTCGTGATGGTAGTTTTAACTAATAACACCATAAGAAAAATGCATTTGCCTCAGTGCAAATAAATTAAATGTTAGACCAATTCATTGTTGAAGTACATAATGCAGAACGATAAATAGCTCCTGGAGCAGCAGCCTCACTGCATACTTATTTTAAGGGGAAAGATAAGAATCAACTCTTCTAAATATAAAAAGAAAGTACTCCACTGATTCTGTAGAGCACCTGCATTAACAGACTGTCTCTCAGTAAATAAAGGGATTCTCTAGTTTATTTTGTTATTGTGTTTTCAGCTGAAGGTTTTAACAAGTTTCTTTCATGGTCATTGTTGACATCCAGGGCTACAGAGTGAACGAAAACACAAGGATTAACTTTTTGCAAAGTGGACCTAGAAACTTAGAGCATCCCTGCCTTTATGTAACTGCTACTAATTTTAAAAGTTAGGGAAAATTTTTTAGTGATATTCTAGTGCATTCTTCACGGTACTCTTGATAGGTATCAGCAAAGAAATCCCAACTGGCTCTAAAATGTATGGTAGGCATTAATATTTAGCTATACCTGCTGGGAACAACCTTGAAGAGCTAAAATAAAGAAAAGGGATATTGTGAAAATGGACAGTGTAAGATAAGAACTGTGATGAAAGCCACATGTGGGAAATTTTTGAAACAAAAAAAAAACAAAACAAAACAAAAAAAAACCCCAAAAACACACACACACACAAAAAAAAAGAGACAATATACCTAGAGGTGGAACATCTGATTACTTTCAAGGTTTCTAATGAATACTCTGTTTCTAACTCACACTTATCTTTGGATATAAGGAACGTATAAAATCCCTGTTTCTTATTTCTTTCCTGCATCTCCTCTACCTGATGACCTTTTAATATTTTTTTCTATTCTATGTTAAAAGTTGTTCTATATTTCACTCTCTCTTTCCATCTTCCTTTTTCTGTAATGAGTTTATTATAGTTCCCTCAAATTTCAGATTCTTTTACTTTGCTTTATGTGCCTTATCTTGCTGAACCTCTCCCTTTTTTCACATCTGTTTCTCTCTTTGGCATGTAAGTTTTTTATGGCTTTTTAATAGTTTTAATAAGAGTCTGGCATGAGATAATCGTGTGGGCTGTGCAACTATTGGAGCTGCAGAAGTAGTGGGGCTGCCATCTAACACAAGTTAGTGGCTACAGGAAAAAAAGCAGGCAGATCATACTGAGGCAGTCAAGGAGAGGGGGATAGGCCCAGTCAGATGCTGTTCACAAATGCAGAGCCTGTCCTGAACTGGTCTCCCCAGATTTCTCTTTCCACTGGCTCTCCAAGACATGATGTGAGTATCCAAAGGCCATTGTCTTTTAGGTTCACAGAGCACCCCTACTTTACAATCTCACACATATTTTCCCCTTCTGTTCTTCTCCAGGTGTAGCCCTTACTGACAAATCCTCCATTTTATTTTGTGCACAAACCATACAGATTCCCACAAGAATTTCTCAAACAATATTTCTTAATATCAACTCATGAAGTCTTATCCTTTGCTAAGGAAAGTGGCACCTCGTTTGCATGAAATGTTGTTTGGTTTCTCTGACAATAAATGTAATCATGTCACTTTCTTACTGCCACCTGTACTTGTAATCTTATTCTATTCCCAGTAACTTTCCGGTTTGCCTCTTAATATATTCTTTCCTTGTTCCTTCCCTTAATCTGTTCCACTCTGCTTCCCAGTCAAACTTTCAAATTCTTTGGGTTCCCCTATTAGTCCACCTTATGGCACTAGATCCTCTTTCTTATCGGAAAAAGTCAAATAGAGCAGGATATACTTTTTCTGTGTCAATCAGCACTGTACTTTCCAACAAGAGACTGAAATACAGAGATGGGTTTCTCACCCCCGTTCATCCATTTCCTAAGAAAAGGTCTACGACCAGACCTATAGGCAAAGCAGAAGCGCCTCTCTTTGCCCAATCTTTTCCAAGACTCGAGGTTCAGCGGGTTCACCCGACCACTCTGATGGTCGCTACCCCGTGTAGGCATCGACTCCGCCGCCCCTCTCCCCTCAGGAGGGAAGGCGCTCAGGCAGGGGCCGTTCTGAGCACGGACATCTCCCGCCAGCCCCAGCGGAGCCCTTCCCGTGCCCCGGGAGGGATCCCCCCGCCCGGCGCAGCCCCTCCAGGGCGCCCCCTCGCCGCAGCCGCCGCGCCCGCTCCCGCCCCGCGCCCTCCCCC